>JAUYWG010000003.1:900434-912104 GCA_034779775.1 Enteromius afrohamiltoni
ATATAATTTTTGCACATTTACATAAGGGAACCACTTTGCGAGACACATTTTTGAAAGCTGATTTAAAGCTTTATTTAGGAATATGTATATGCGTGTGTATGTGTGTGTATATATATATATATATATATATATATATATGGAATCCACACTCAGTTTTCAGCTCTATTTACAGGTTCTTCCAAAGTTATCGTCCTCCATCGTGCACGAGGTGGACAGTATCCTGGGCAACAAACCCTACAGTAAAAAGGACTACCGCTCCTAGTGTGTGACCGGACGGGACCGGATGCTCCACACACACCTTTGCCTGATCCTCCGTTTGCTTCAGCTTTTACTGAATGAGTACCGGCCGCATGAGACGGGCAAGCACCCACAATCCCTGGAGAGCAAGACTTTTACAACAAAAAGGGCAAGAAACGTGAAAAACACACAAACAAAAAAAAAAAAGACACATGACTGACTGAGGGGTTGACATTAAGGATAGAGAGTGACGCTTTGAAGAGAAATCCGTGTGGGTACTTTATAATCAGATCATTAGGGTAATTAAGAAAAAAATAAATAAATTAAAAAAAAATTACGCTTAACATTTAAAAAAAAATAACATGCTTGCTTGGTTGCTGGAAATATTCAGTTTTTCTCTTTGCTATTTTTTTATTTTTTATTTTATTTTATTTTTTTGGTATTGAATGCATAAATGGAGCTGAAATAGATCATCCATAGCCACTCGTGTGATCCATTAGGGTTTGCACACATCGTTCACATCATCGAGGTGTCCCGGCCCAGAACTATTCACTGTGTTGTCTGCGTTACGTATGCACACGCCCCCCTTTCGCAGGCAAACCAATAAGCACTTTAAGAGGGAGTAAAAACTGATTTAAAAGCAGCTCCTCTCTAGTGTGGAACGGGGCAAAAATCAATCGCTTTTCCTTATTCTGCACTTGGCACAGTCGTCTCGGTGTCTGCTCTCCACTGTTTAGCCTCAAAGTACGGCCCTGGCTTCTCACGTGTCATTGCTTTGCTAACAGGGGCGTCAGAGATCTGTGCTTTCTGAGGGCAGCTGTCTGCGTGATTGCTGAAGATCGCTGGCATTAGCAGAAACACAGCACGCATCTAGTGCACTGATGCTACAGTTATTACAGTAGATTGATTATGTGAAGTACTCATGGGATAAGCATGCTTTAAAAGTATTTCATGCGATTACTGCAAAATGATACATCTGAAGAGTGAATGTTTAGAAACGTGTTCTGGTCATATTTCACCTCAAAATCAATATCTATATACCAAATAAAACTACGTATTGTTTTAGGACCATTAGATTGATTAATGTAGTTTTCCTGATAATTAAGGTAATTGTCTAATGTTATGTGAAACACAGGTGTTCCTTATTGCTTTGAGGTACATGTGTGTGTGTGTGTGTGTGTGTAATTAATTTTTAAATATTGTTGTACTTTTAAATTTTTTTTTTTTTTTAAGTTTTCAGTCATGAGGTATCACAGTAATATGATTCAAAAGAAAAAAGTCTGGATTTTTTACAGAAATAATTGTCTATAATAATAATATCTATCTATCTATATAAATATACACACACACAAGCTATTCAGTACAAAATTAGAGTTTTTTTCATTATGGTAATTTTCTTTATTTTTGTCTGTTATGTGAGGGAAATATCTTTCTAATTACTGGAACGAATATATGTCCGAATATATGTGTGGTTCTCCATTGTGACCATTATCATTTTTCCTACACATTGTGTTTAATGCAGTGTAGCGGTAGTCATAAAAACCTTGATGGTCCTAAAATATTGATTTTAGGGTGAAATATCAGGCTTTTTTTTGTGTGTGACATTTCACCTTGTAAAGCTAATTTATTGATTATTGGCAGCAAATGGTTTTACATAATGGGCTGCTAACACAAAAGTCGCAGGTGCAATCCTGAACAGGTGAAACAGCCCTGAGATTGGACATCTATTAGTAGCAAACCCAACAGCGTCAGGACGATATTGCCCTGCAGTCTAGCTGGGGCCAGCGCTCACCTGTGGCCTTCCAGAGCTCAGATGATGTTCCTAGCCAATAGGAAAGTGCACTGTTTAAACAGCATTCCCTCATCCGCCCAACAGGAGCAAAGGCCTGTTTGTGTCAGCAGCTCAGGGACTCCGGTAGAATGTCTACGTCTGCATGTGTGTGTGTGTGTGTGTGAAATACATTTGCTGTTTCCTCATCTCATTTCTGGACACTGGGCATTTCTTCTATATGTGCCGGTGATGATACGTGTGGCTGAAGCCAAAGATTTATCCCACATCCTGTCAGTAACATGACTCCCGTCTCCTCTTTCCCACGGAGAGATGATGGCTCACTTAGCAGCATGTATCTGCGCATCTTTCTTCACTTTGTATATTCACTCTGCGCTCTAGGAATAGAAGTACATATATACATACTTAGTGCAAGTATACATAGTGCATCCAGTATGAATGATAAGCAGTCTTTAGCTCTTTTTTAAACACAGATTGGTCGCCATTGGTGGCGTTGATCATTAAGATAGTACTGAATTTCTTGCAGCGTTTAGTCAAACCGTCCAATCAAGCACAAGAGAATTGCATGAGGTTCATTTGGAAAGCATGCAGCCGGATCCATGCGCTGTTTTAGCACAATTCATATCTGATAATGTTGGCCAGACTGACATTTTTGTACAATTCTGAAAAGACGAGCTTGCTGTTCTTCACTCTAAAGATCCGAAAAACAAAGTTATGGGAGTTACATTTGTCTTAGTAGATCAACTCTATTGATGACTTTAAACAGCTGAATGTTGAAGTTTGGTGTCCGTTCATCTCATCTGTGTGTTTGTGTGTCTCTCTGAAGAGCGTTTGGAGCCACGTACGTTTCCTGATTATAATAACGGTGCAGTTACTCCTAACAAGACAGTCTCTGAATGATTTGCACTTTATTTGTTCATTGGAGGTGGTTCATTTACACACGTAGTGTTGACGTCTTTTCCCTTTTAAAGGAATGTTTTAGGTTCAGGTCGATTCACGGCATCATTTCAAACAAGCCAAGCGTGTTGTTAACAGTAATGTACTTTTTGTGAGCATTGCAAGCATTTTTTTCCCCATTACAGTAATGAGTTGGTTGGAAAAGATGTTTGCATGGAGATAACGTCACACATGATCATCCTAAAAAAAAAAATAGGCTTTAGTTATTTCATGCTAAATAGTACTAATTTTAGGGTCAAAATATTTTTTAGAAATTGAAATAAAATGAGGTATTTGTTGGTTATTCCATAGACCATAGAATCTGAAACATTCCTTCAGTCCTCACACACTTTACCATATTCAGTGAAATACAAAGCGAGCGGTAGATTTGTGAACAGAGGCGATTATTCGTTTAGTTCTGTTTGAACTCGTGTTGGTGTCTCGTGTCGACTAATGTTCTCAGTTTATTAGAGTTGTACCTCGTCCGAGTCAGAAATGTTTGGTGAAATCATTGTCTGGTTATCCATGCCTCCGAGCAGTTTGGATTTTTATTCAGTTCAGAGTGGAATGGTTGGGAAAACCGAGAAAAGAGCGATTGTTATATAATTATCAGTCCAGATCTGAGCGATGTGAAGAGTATTGTTTTCAAGTACCATATTTTAGTTCCCGAGAAGATTATTTTCCATGTTTAATATTTTGCAACGATAAAGACAAAAATATGATTTTATTTTTTTACCATTCTTTGTTGCCCTTCGGTGGTACTGACCTGAAGATGATGAGGATGACAAAGATTACAAAGAGCAATTTTTTGCACTGAATATGCATTTTGGAGAATTCTGTGAAATGTATACAATGGCAAGCTACATTTCCACGCTTTGTGGAGAAATACTGTATGTCGAGTCAGATATATCTGTATATAGTTTGACCTTTGTACATATATATATATATATACACACACATGAGTATTCATGGTCCTGATCACTCCAGCCTTTGGTTCTTTTATTTTCATCGAAAGGCATTTGCTGACTGCATTGTGCTTGAATCTAAATTTAGACATGTACAGCGCCAGTATCTATGAAATGACAACTATAAAATATTGACAATGGGAAAAAAAAATGGCTGTTTGTGTCTTTGGTTTCTGCAGAAATGCATTGATGGAGTTGAAGCTGCAGCATGTGTTTGCTTATTAAGATCGATTATGTGATCTGATTGCAAAGAACTTGTAATTATATTACATAATCAGACTACACTTTATTGATTGCATACAGTAGCAATAAATCACGCATAATGTACTGACTGGCATCACTTATACAGTGTATGGAAGCATATGCATAGTTCAATTCAGTTAGAAATGCAATATGTAAAATACCTTTTTTTGTGTGTGTGTGTGTGTTTCCCATACATGAAAAATAAGTTCTATAATTTAAATTAGCCATTTACTACACTATAAGTTGCAAAATTGAAATATTAAATTTAAGATGTTAAACGTGTCCTAGAAAAAACTTGCAAAATAATTTTTCCTAAATGCGTTTATACGTTCACGAATCCCAAGTCTAAACTTTAAAATAGTTTCGAAAATGGGTATTTCAATTATATAATTACACACGTATGAGAAAATGTACATTAAAAACCAATATATATTGCTGTTTTACATATTACATTAAACTACACGTATGCATTGCTACTGTATATAATCAATGAAGTGGTTTTTATATCTGTGTGTCCTAGGTCTAAATGCATTGGCCATGTTAAACATATCAATCATTCATTTTAATTGCAACTTTAATTAGCTAAGTACAAGTAGTGTAGAAAATAGCTAATTGAAATTGATTTGAATTTTCATATGTATGGGAACACGTACATTTAAATGCAGAAATAAATTGCTTTTTTTTCAAACTGAATTTAACCACATATGCTTCTGTACGTACTTTGTATACATTTTCCTTTTTTTCGTCTTTAGAATAAATGTTAGCTGTCATCTTTTTCTTAAGATTGTTTCACAAATACGGCCCCTGGCTTAAAATAAAAAATATTTCTAGACATAATTTGCTGAATTACAAATATAGTGCATCGCTGCTGTTTAAAATATTTAACACATGCTTAAAGAGTAAACACTTTTGCAACAGGTTCACATATTAAAGAGTTTTAAAACATTTACAATTGTATATTTTACAAAACATAAATAATTTCAAATTTTATACAAATCAA
Organism: Enteromius afrohamiltoni; assembly: GCA_034779775.1. Taxonomy (NCBI): domain Eukaryota; kingdom Metazoa; phylum Chordata; class Actinopteri; order Cypriniformes; family Cyprinidae; genus Enteromius; species Enteromius afrohamiltoni. The sequence continues at coordinate 905,605 of JAUYWG010000003.1, forward strand.
CCCAAAGCATAAAAAATGTACCAGTTCCCATTTTCTTCTTCTAATATTATTAACACGTACAGGCTCTCTTTTAATAAGAGGCTGTCGTAGCACCATTTCTAACATCACTTCATGTACAGTTTAATATCTTCCCATCCATGTTTCTTTATCGAGTCTGTCAGAGAGGTAAAACAACTGGTGTTTTATAAAGTCTTAAATATAGCCACAACCACTCAAAAAGAGTGTTCTGAAATCCAAAGGCACTTTTCTTTTTTCTTGTGACTCTGACAATCCCCTGAACGTGTGATGAAGGATGAAGACTGAGCTGTGAGTAAAGTGCACCTGTGTGTTTGTGTCCCGCTGCAGCTGCTCAGTGTTTCTCCTCTGAAGGACCACCTGAGAAAATATTCCAATCACATTTCATGTGTTGACTACAACAACCCTCTTTAAAATAATTAATACAGTTAAACATTTCAGCTGAAATACAGTGTCCTCCACTAATATCGGCACCTTTGGTCAATCTGTGGCTGTGAAAATAAATCTGATCTTTCATTCAAAAAAATTCACAATGAATTCATTAAAAAAATGAGATTTTCTCCCTATTTTCAATTGTCTTAATTTAATGGTAGGTTAGAATTTTGTAAATTCTTTGAACGAAAGATCAAAAGGATACTTTTTTTTTTTTCTCCATAGATTTATTTTCACAGCCACCTTTGCCCAAGGGTGCCAATATTAGTGGAGGGCACTGGAAATATTTAAAAAATACTTATATTATAATAAAACAAAAAACTAAAAAAAAAAAAATGTTTTACTTGGATTTTTTCTTGTTTTGAGCCAAAAAATGGGGAAAATTCTTAAATCAAGAAGCATTTTCTTCTTAAAACTAACCATACTTTAGCTAAAATAACTGAAATAAATATTATAGACATATTTAATAGTAACTACTAGTGCTAAAAAAAAAAATCAATCTTGAATTGTTTTGAGCCACAATATCTGCAAATTCTTAAATCAAGAAGGATTTTCTTGGAAAGTAAAAGTTATTGTCAAAGTCAAAACCAAAAACAAGAATTTACTGCCAGTGGGATAAAAAACTGAGAACAAGCCAATTTAAGACCCCCCCCCCCATTTATTACTTGTCTGGAAAATTCTTGATTTAAGAATTTTTTTTTTTTTGGCGAGCAACAAGACAAATCATCTAGGTAAAGAAAGCTTTTTTTGCAGTGGTGTAAACAAATAGAAAAATAAAAACTGTACAGACAAAAAAATCTAGAACTACAATATAGAAAAGGTCAATGTGATGTCACTGAGAATTGTGATTCAGAATTTTTGATTCACAATTTAAGAGCATATTTATTTTGTCAGTCATGTTTACACACTGCCTTCAAACCTGATTTTTTTTATGATAGGTGAAAGTTGATTTTCTGCATTTTTGCATCGGTGACATCGTAAAAGTAAAAAAAATAAAAACGCACACAAAAGGAACTTAAAGGAATAGTTCTTCCGTAGAATTTTTCTTTTCCTCCTACGGAAGTCAAGGGTGACAAACAGCCTGGTTACAAACTAGTAGAACTACTTGAGTAAAGGATTGACAGAATCGTTTTATTTGAACTATTCCTTTAAGTCGTGAGTGTTTTCTCCTTGATTAGCAGCAGCTGTCTGGAAAGAGCCGTGAGTGTGTGTGTTTGAGAAGCAGGTTTACGTTGTGAGCATGTGATGCCGAACCAGCCGCTCAGACACAGGCAGCGTCCGTTTCGAGGGTCACACTGCGCTCCGTTCTCACATTCACAGCTGAGAGCACAGTCGGGTCCGAACCGCGTCACGCTGCAGTCTGACACAACACAGCACACGTTACACACACACACACACACAGAGGTGAAATGATGAAGGTACGGTCACGGTCCTCACCACTGTCACACCTGACCCCCGTCCGTCCTGAGGCGCACACGCAGCTGCCGCTCACCGGGTCACATGGGGTGTCCTCCGCACAGTCACATGACCCAGAGCAGCTCACACCGAACCTGCCCTGCTCACACGCTGAGCAACAAACAGAGGGGTGTTAGTTGGATTTGGTTAATGTTTATTTATTTCAAGAATCAGGTGTGTGTGTGTGTGTGTGGACTGATGTACTGTAGATGCTGATCGTCTGACCTCTCTCACAGTGAGAGCCGTGATATCCAGCGGGACAGAGACACTGTCCGGTTCGGGGGTCACATGAAGCCCCGTTCATACAGTCACAGAGCTGCTGACAGCCAGAGCCGAACAGACCGACGGGACACACTGAAACACACACACACACACACACAGAGTCAGCGCATAGCTAACACTCGTCTGTGCTGGAAGAGCTTCTGATGGACCTCACCGTGTTGACAGAGATGACCGTAGTATCCCGGCTGACAGTGGCAGCTTCCTGTCACTCGGTCACATGTACTGTTATTCTGACACAAACACTGCAGAACACAGTCCGGACCGAAGCGACCCTCGACACACTCTGAACACACACACACACACACACACACACACACATCATGAAACACAACAGATCTTAGAACAGGTAAGACTTGTTAACTACTGCTACTTTTCCCTCGGTTAATTCTTAATCTGCTGCGGATTAACAGTTAGTGGGTAGTAGTTAGCTCTAGGTATTGGTAGGACCAAATAAAGCCAATACACCAAATATTGCAATGTTGCTACAATATAGTGTTTTTATCACATACATACATATGAATAATTATATTAAATTACATACTTGTATCATTCAGATAATTTTTTCTATAATTTCCCTGAAATAAGTTTAGTTGTATATTTTGTGTTTGTGTTGGTTACTGATGTCAGTTTTTGGCTTTCTGATATCAGTTAACCCACCGTGACCTGACAGATAAATGATTATTAAATGTAGAGTAAGAGCAGTATGATGACCTCTCTCACAGCGCGAGCCGGTCCAGCCGAGGCCACATGAACAGCTTCCGGAGACGGCGTCACACAGGCCTCTGTTACTGCAGTCACAGCGCTGAGAGCTGCTCACTACACACACACACACAGCTGTCAGACATCAGAGAACACACACATCTGCCCTCACTGAACAGCAGCTCACCTTCCTCTGCCTCACACTCCCCGGTGACTGGATCGCTCCTCGCACCCGTCCCGCAGACGGCCACACGGCCACAGTCCGGTCCGAAGCGTCCCGCCGGACACGCTGAGCACCAGAGGATGCAGGGGAAGAGCGCTGGTCAAACACTGCTGTCTGAGACTCGTGCTGTGTATTGTGTAGAGTGTGTGACTCACTGAGATGACAGCGGGCCCCGATGAATCCCGCCGGACACTCGCAGGAGCCCGAGTCTGGAAGACAGACGCCTCCGTTCACACACTGACAGCGCCGCTCGCAGCCGGGACCGTAGAAACCGTCAGCACACGCTACACACACACACATCCAACACCACAACATCAGCAACTCACTTAACACTACACCTTTTACCTGAAAGAGGATGCACTTTTGACATTAATAAGAAACAGTTCATTTTTAAATGTTATATTACAATAATGTAACAGCACATTCAGTTGCTCAGAATTTTCTAATGTTTGTCATGGTGGTCAAATATTACATTTTTTATTCAATGTATTTATATCTATACAATAACAAAATAAAAACATTTTCTATTTTATTTAATTGTATCTTGTTTTTTGTTTTTTTTTTTACATTTCTGTGTTTTTTGTATTAAGTGTTTTAGTTTGTTTTCATTTAAAAATATTTATTTTACATTTTCTGAAATTTTTTCAACAATATTTATTTCAACCTCACAATTTTATATATTAAGTGTTTTAATTCGTTTTTTTTTATTCATTTGAATTGATTTTATGGTTTATTTCTATAAATTCTAGGTAAGAGCATAGTTTTTTCAATGTTTACATTTACATGTTGTACACAATTGCGGTTTAAAAAAATTACCTTAAATAAAATTGTATATTTTTAGGATTTTATACATTTTGGTAAGTTTCAGTATGATTGTATTCATTTTAAAATGTATAATTTTACTATGTAAGTTTTAATGAGATATTTATTTGATGTATTTATTTATTTGCTTGTGATTTAAAATTTACCTTAACTTTTAATTGTATATTTTTTTTAAACTTAATAAAGTTAGTATTTTATCATTTTTGATAAGTTTCGGTTTGATTCTATTTATTTTAAAATATATTATTTTGTTTATTTTATTAATTAATTAATTAATTAATTAATAATATTTTTATGTAGCACTTTTTCATTTATTTATTTTAACCTGATTTTTTTATGTATTAAGTGTTCTCATGTATTTTTATTTTAACATGCTTTTTAACATACCTTAATTCAGGATTTTCTATATTGTTTTATTTTGACAGTGTTATGTTTTTTAATCAGTTGTTTGCTGCTCAACTCTCCAACCCCTTGTGGTTCTCTGATGAACTTGACAGCAGAGAAACAAACCAAAATATCCTCTCCGTACCATGAATCAAGTGGTGTGTGCAAGTTTAAATGCATCACTCACGCTGTTCACACTTGGGTCCTGTGAATCCAGGCGCGCAGTAACACACTCCAGACACCGGGTGGCACAGCTGGTTTCTCTCTGAACACTGACACAGCTGATTACAGTCGATGCCGAAGGTGCCGGGCAGACAGACTGTTGAGACACACACAGATGATTATTATTAGAACAGCTCTTGTGATGCAGTGATTTGTGAAGCTGCACTTACTCTGCTCGCAGCCGTTGCCCGTGAAGCCGGGAGGACAGCCGCAGTGGCCCGTCACGTGATGACATGATGTCCCCGGCGGGCAGGAGCACTGCTGGACACAGTCCTGACCGTATGAGCCCGGCAGACATGCTGATACACACAGATACACGACACTAACGTCAAGTGAAGCAGCTGAAAAATCACTCAGATCTTAACATGTGACCAAAATTGAGAGGACATAGCCCCAACTTCAGATGCAAGTGGTGTGAGAACATACCTCAAAACAGGGGACAAGTTGTACCCCTGGGGCACAAGAATCCCCCAAGGTTGCCCCTATTATGGATTTTTAAAAAATGATATTTCTTGCAAAGTTTTAAATCTAAACATGAACTGTCTCTCAAAAGGAGGAGTCGACTGACTCATTAAAACAATGATTCAAATGAATCTCAAGCTGTTTCGTGTTGACCTCAACATGAAAAATTAGCTGCCCACTTGTTGGTCTTTTTGACTTGGTTTGAATGAAAATGCATATTCATTCTTTGCCACTAGGTGCCGCTTTCGGAACAACATCCTGGACACTGAACTAATGAACTGACCTTTCTCACAGCGTCTTCCTCTCCATCCTGCGGGACAGAGACACTGTCCACTCACATGATGACAGGCAGCGCCGTGATCACACTCACACCGGCTCTCACAGCCAGCTCCAAACCGCCCTGATACACACGCTGACACACACACACACAGCTGATCAGGATCATTTCACCCTGACCCTTCCCTACACGTATATAACTTGTCAAATAAAATATTATTTACTGTATTTTCTATTTGTGGCAGTGAGTAGAGGTGGGACAAACGAGGAGCTTTGGTTTAATCAGACGTCTGTGGATGATCTTACCGCTCTCACAGCGCTGTCCCGTCCAGCCCGGCTGACAAACACACCGACCCGTCTGTCTGTCACACTGAGCCCCGTTCAGACACTCACATCTGTCCTGACAGTCTGATCCGAACCGACCCGCTGGACATTCTGACACACACGTTAACATGAAGCATATATTAATAATATAAATAATATATACTTCAATATATATAAGACATTACATTAATTTATTACTAAATTATATATAAATTAGGGCTGAACTCGTTTTAGTTATGAAATAAACGTAATTATGAAAAAAAATGAATACAACAGTTCAGTAAATAAGAAGTTAATATTGTTATATTTTTAACATAATATTGTCTGGTTTTGCCATCAAAAATATTAACATAAAAGAAGGTATTTTGTAGACTGTTAACAAACTGACTTTCAATGTATAAACAACCAATCCTGAGCTTTTCCTAAAAATGCATCTTCTCTTAGTTTCATGGTTTATGTTAGACCGTTGTAGCCTAAATGTTTATGTGTTATACATTTTATGTTAAATCAAATAAAATAAATATTTCTAAAGCTACTTAATATTTTAAATAAATAAATATATATAGATAGATCGATAGATATACAGCAGTCAACATTTAAAGTGGATCAAAGCATTTTGGTTTTAGGTTTTAACTTTGATGAAAGGTTTTGATCCACTTTACTACTATATATATATACATACTTCAAATATAAATAAAAATTATATATAAAAGAACCACAAGCCCAGACTAAATAAATTACTTTTTTGTATGCTATTTATAAAAGACGTTCTCACTCGAGCAGAGCTCAACTATGAGGTGTGAGGAGAGGAAACCAAGATCTAGAAACAGGTCATGTCTAATGTGTCTTCTGACACACGGGTTAACACATACTGAAAAGGAAAATACCAGCATGACACTATATA
>JAUYWG010000003.1:945377-957944 GCA_034779775.1 Enteromius afrohamiltoni
CAAACTATATTACAAACTTTCCATTAAGACCCTAAAGAATCATATTAGCTTGTGGAAAATTGGCTTTGTATGACCCCCTTAATAAAAATACAATCATTGATTCTTAGTTTATGTTAGCTCACAGTGCATTAACAAGCACCACTTAATGCTGACATTGACATTAAAAGTGTGGATGCTGAAAATTTAGCTTTGCATTATATGTTATATACCACGTTTTACCTCATATTCAAATAGAAAAGAATTATTATTAATTGTAATTATATTTCTGGATTTTGTTGTATTTTTAAACAAATATATCATGTTTTAAATTAAAAATTTTACAAGCCCAAATTTTTGAATACTGTGTGTATATTCATATATAACATATTTTCATATTTCCACAGCATAAGCTCAGCATCATCTGTCGAGTTTTATTTTTATACTGTAATAAGTCCTTGTGTTTGAATAACATATGAAGGATTTATAGATCTCAGAGAATGTTTAACCATTAAACCCGACTGTACCGATGGGTCAAACTGAGGTTAAACACCTTTTAAAGCGTAAAGTTGGTGTTTTTGACAAGCTATTTGTTCAGTGAAGTGTGTGTTAATTGCAGTGAGTGATAAGCTCTGCGTCAGTGTGTGATTGTGTGCCGATCTTAATCAGAACCACCTGTTACTGAGGATGTTAATGAGCAGGAGGCTGGAAATGTTTTTGCTTGCATGGAGACGGTGAGTATAGTGAGAACAGGCCAGCTCGCGGTGTGTAAACAGCTGCACTGAAACCACCCCCGAGCTTTAGTCTGGTTGCATAGCTCTCCTGAAGAGGCTCGCTGTTTGTATAAAATAACAGCTACAGCATTATGCACTTCATCTGTGATATAGTAATATGGATTATTATCACGCTACTTATTTATCTCTGCTGCAAAGCAAAAATCTAACTATCCTCAGGTCACACATGTTGTAGATGGGTTTGATTCTTCATCAGATTTGGAGAAATGTAGCATGGCATTACAGTGAATGGGTGCAGCACTTTAATAGATTTGTTTCTTAAGCATGCAGATTTTGTCTTCTCAAGACGTTAACTGATGGGCTGGAAAGCTGTGTGTAACTTGTGAGGTTTTTTTCAGCTCTCATTCTGTCGGCACCCATTTACTGCATTGTTGAGAAACTCAAATCTCCAAATCTGATGAAGAAACAAACTCATCTACATCTTGGATGGCCTGAGGGCGAGTACGTTCCTTTATTAAAAATACAATAGTTCATTGTGTATGCATGTTAGTTCCTGGTGCATTAACAGATATAACTTCTGATTTTAGAAATGCATTGGTAAAGATTACCAATAAACGTTTTTAAATACTATTTCAGTATTTCCTATTCTTTGTAACTGTTATCATTTAGTGAACATGTTATGCTTGCAACATGAAATGCATGAACTGATAAATTATATTTTGAATGCAACAGACAAAAGTGCATATACAGTATGCACTTATCCAAATGTAACTGAGATTAATAAATACTTTTGAAATAATTCCTACAAGTTATATGCTACCTAGTCTCATGGCATAAACATACTTGTACCTTGGTGCACTTTTTAGTAAAAAACAAAATACGTATCAGTAAGTACATATCACTGCAGTTTCCAAGAATAATAAACACTAGAGGCAGTAAAACACCTTTTTTTATACACAAATCTACAGAGTTTTGATTATTAAAGCATAATTTTCGCACAATTACCTGAAGAATATCATGTTATGACTTCACAACAATATCATGCTGTTATATTTAAAACTAATTCTTTTGAATGTTAGCATCCCACATATCCAGCTTCATATCTATGTGTTTTCATAGACGGGGTGGTTCGGTCACTCACGGAGTACAGATATCCACTTGAGAGGCAAGGAGCTCTTTTCGAATCCTTTGTAACTATGCTTCAACAAAACAGTTCAAACCTGTGTGTAAGTAAGTTTAAAAGACATGGTTGCATCATTAAATGCCTTTTTAGATCAGCTTTGCATTGTTTTAAGGTTGGATTTGCTATAGATCATATTTCCAACATGATAGAGCATAAACTTTTAGCAACAGTCCACTTATTCTGAAACCACATATTCATCACAATTCTGAACCGCCGCAGTATGTACCTATATCAACATAATAATAATGTGCCAGGGTTTACGTACTGAATCTGTGTTTTAGCACCACTCTGTAGACTTTTCTCCTTGAAACTGTGGCAAAGCGTGCAGTAAAGCACAAAAAGTGCACTGAGGTACATATTTTTATGAGACCAGCAGTTATGCATACTACTTTTAGACAAAAGTACACTGGGTAGGTAGAATGGCACTTGTATTGTTAGATATATATATATTCTTGGCTCATTATTGGAGAATACAGCTTATGTGCACACAGGTGGATATATCAGCTACTAACGTGTCTGTTGTGATCAGATTTCAGAGCCAGAATTTTTGCGCTTTATAAACACTCTTTCATCTGCCTCGGCTGTAAATCCCTGCGCCGTGCAAACATGTCCCAGCGCGTGTGATTTGTGAGGTGTCCTGCACACTAGAGAGGATGTGAGTGTAAATATGTTGCTGCTAAATGGAACACGAGCTCAAAAGATGTGTCTTTGAAATGTAACAATGACGCAGGTATCAAAGGAAGGCCGCAGTCAAAACAGGCCGCAGGTCATGTTGGTCAGATTTAACCGCTTGAATGCACATGTGTCAGAGGTCACTAGTGCTGGCTGGGATTTTATTTGCCTGTTGGTTTAACTGCTTGAGTTGAGGTGACCATATGATTGATACGCCGGTCACTACCTACTAAAAAAAGTTACCTCTCTTTGTTGAGGTTATTTAGTTTTTTCTTCCCTTGTGAAGTCATTGCTGTCCCTGGACCATAAAACCATAAATAGGGGTTAATTCATCATACGAAAGCTGAATAAATTAGCGTTCCATTAATGCATGGTTTGTTACGATAGGACAATATTTGGTTGAGACAAGTTTGAAAATCTGGAATCTGAGGGTGCAAAAATAAATAAATAAATAAAATAACCAAAATATTAAGATGAAAAATTAAAAATCATCATATGAACAGGTTATAACCATATATGGAGAGAGAAGCATACAGGTTATAATTAACTCATGTTCTGTTACATGCAATGTGTGTTTGTGAGTTCAGCACTATAATTATCATCCTCATAATCAGTTGGTTTGTGAGTAAGATTCCACTAGAACACTCGTACAAATACATTCCAAATTCACAGATTATCATCAAGGATTCATAACTATATTTTCATCTCTGTGTGAAGCATTAGAAAGTGTCTGAAAAATGATTAAATGTGTTGCAGAAGCAGCCAGACTGCTGGATTGAGTCCAACATGAAGAACAGAACAGAACAGAAAGCCTTGCCAAGATCTACAATAACGTCTTTCTTTTTAACTTAGAATGAATTTCTGTGTGTTATTTAATATGAAAACTTGACGAGTCCATATTGCAGGGATGTGTTTTGAGATGTGCTGATCTGAAGCATGTTCTGCTGGTAAATGAACGCTGAGTAACTCAATCCGCTCTGGTTTTTGTGTTGTCCAGCTGGAACGTTTTGTCCATGGATTAGTTTGTGTTTTGGTGAGCACAGTGAAATAGCATTGGTTCAAAATCCAGTCAATCTGGAAAATGAGTTTAGTTCTGACCGGCAGCGGTTTCACATTCACGCTCCGTTTGGTTTAGGGAAAAAAACAACATGTCAAAAGTGTTTTATTTTGGTTAAGTTAGTATTTCGTTTGCAACTAAAATATCACTTTTCACACTAGTGTGATGCAAGCAAGTAGTTTAATCCGAATGTACGGTGTAAGCCCTGAAGTGTTTTTATTATATATTTAATATTTATTAAATTAACCAATTGCAACCAGTGCTATGCAAGTGCTATGCTGTTAAATGCAGGTCTGCAATTGAAAAGTAAGAGAAAAACAAGAATTGCAAAATGTTAACTTGATTAAATAAAGGTAATTGTGACTTTATCTCACAATTTTGACTTTTTTTCTTGCAATTATGACTTTATATGATTTAGACTATCTTTCTTATGAATTGAGTTTATATTGTGCAATGAGAACTAGAGACATGAACTTTTTCTGAGAAAAGTAGAAAAAATTATACAATTTTCAAAGTAGACATTTATTTCGCCTTTATTTCTCATAATTCCAATACAGGCCAATTCATACGCATTTCATGAGGTGGCAAATTCACTCGTATGATTTTGTATGATTTGTCTAAACCCCAATGACGGGTAGATTTAGGGGCGGGGTCACGAACTGAAAACTCGTAAAATACATACGATATAGCACAAATAAAATCATTTTGTATGAGTGAGGTCGTACGAATTAACCACCTCGTAAAATATGTACGAATTGCAGGCTCGATAATTTTGACATTTTTCTCATAAATACTTTTTCTTTTCTTTATTCTTGTCATTCTTTTTTCCTCTGAATTCCGAGAAACTTAAGATACCAAAGAAAAACCTCAATTGCAAGATGTTCGCTTATAATGAAAAAATCACGTTACATCTTCGTTATAAAAATCAGCGTCTCACAAATATTTGACTATTTTTCTTATGAATTTATTTATCAAAATACTAAGTTTATATTACGCAATGCTGACTGTATTCTGCAATAAACTCTTATTTCTGTTGCCATTTTTTTCTCATAAATACTTTTTCTTTTCTTTTTTCTTTTTCTCAGAACTGCAAGAAAAATTCATAATTGCTTGACATAAACTTACAATTCTGAGAAAAACAGTCTAAATAAAACTCATGAAAGAATAAATGCTGTGGAATAAATAATTCAATAGGTGACTTTTTAACTTGTGTTTCTGAGTTTATATTTGTCAATTCTGAAATCTTAGTTGTGAGATAAACTCTCATTGTTCAGACACGCACAGAACAGATTCATTAGCACTACAGACTACAAGAGGAAAAAACATCCTGGCACCGATGGCTTTTATTGCGTCTGTGTTTGTGTATCTGTATGTTCTCAGTGTGATCTCTTTAAGGATCAGTTTTTCATTTCCAGGAATTGAACTGTGCTTTTTCAGTCATCTGCATGGACCTTGATTCAAGTTTTTCTCTGCGGGATTAGTCTGCAGTGTTTTGGGACGCGGTCTTCAGAGAGAGAGAGAGAATGGACTTATAATCTTGTGATTATTTCTATAAGCTTCATGAGCTTTCCTTGTGTTCTCATGTGTTTATGCTCAATGCAAGTTATGTAATATCACATAACATTATTGCTATCTCACATAATGACTGTTTTTGTACATAACCAGTCCGTTTATGCAAACATTGTTCTCTGAAGTTTTTGTGTAACAGAAATCACACACTTGCTTCAGAAATCTGTTTTATAATCTCAAACCTGATGGGATATTTTAATCAGACGCACTGAAAACATTTAAAGTAGGATTTAATTTTTTATTCAGACATTAAGGAAAATTAGCTACTGAATTTCACAAATAACAAAGAAATGGTAAGTAATGTTGGCTTCAATTAGACGTTTTGAAAAAGTATTGTTTTTAAATGCGTTCCGAAAATCTTTTTTATTTGTTTTTTCATATTTTTTACACCTAACAGACACTTCAGACATGTTTTATTATTCAAATACACTGTAAAAAAATATTTTTGAAGTTAAAATAAAACTAAATATCTTTATATCTATATCAAAAATATGCTGTTTAATGTTTTTGTACTTCAAACTTTTGTTAATTTAAGAGTCCGAATACACTATTTTATTTTAATTGAAGTAAAAAAATATATATTATTTTAATTTAGTAAAAAAAACATACTTAAGTAAAAAATGTCGTAATAGAGTATAATTGTTTATATTCTAAATTATTTACACTGGTGTTAAATCTACCCCATCTACTAATCTATCTATAGTGTATGTTTTCGAAGGTAGAAACGTCGGATTAGTGTAAACGATAGACGTAACCGTAGCAAATGTTATGTGTTTTAAAACGAAAACCCTCTAGTGTAAACGAGCCCTCAGATAAGCAACATAGCTGTGTTTGTACTGAAAGCGCAGCTCATTTCTGTCGTTCGCTGAACGAAGCAGACACAGAGCTCGCGCTGAAATACACTCAAAAAAATAAATGAATAAACAAAAACAAAGATAAAAGTACATTTCGCAAGAAAATTGTTATTCCACTTTAAAATTTCATGTTGATTAAGGTGTCCAAAATATTATGAAGTTAATGTTGAAGCAAATAAAACAAAACATTTTTAGGGTTAATTTTACAAGAAAATATATTATTTATTTATATATATATATATATATATTAATATTTATATATATTTATTTGTTTGTTTGAATTTGAAGCTTTTTTTTTTCTTTTACAGAATTTTCGTGTTTGGGTGAACTGTCCCTTTGTCTAAATACACTGTAAAAATATTAGTTGAAGTTAGAGAAAACAATATAATTGCATATTTTACAAGAAAATACAATCTTTTTTTCTACTTGTTCAATAGCATTGTAAAAAAAACAAACATTTAAGTTCAAATAAATAAAACAAGAATTATTAAGAAAATACTATTTATTTTTTGTATTTTAACAGATTTTACAAGAAAATACAATTTATTTATTTCTGTTCTTGTCTCCAAATACAGTGTGAAATACATATTTCTTTCATTTAATTTAAATAAACCAAAGATTATGTTTGTGCGTTTTAAAAAAGCGCTGTTTCAGTGTTTTTCTACTTCAGAATTCAGTGTTGATTTAAGTGTCCAAATACATTTAACTCATTGTTTATGTGCCATTACTGTAGAATTGTTTCTAAAGTTTAGTCTGTTTTTTTCAGCGTACTTTTTGGGGCCACTGTGGATCTTAACAAGTTGTTTCAGGTAAGCGGCATCAGTTTACCTCAATTCACCCTGAAAAAAATCGCCATGCAAACACTTTACAATGAGAAGTTTGAGTTTCTCTACTAGCGTCCAGTCAGCGGTCAGTGTGTGATGATAAATCACACTATAAAGGCTGGACGGCAGGAGCTGTTTGTCTCCTTTTAAGGCTTTTCCAGGTTTTGTGTGTGATGTGACCACACCGGAGCCCATAAGAGGGGTGATGGAGCGTTTCTGCTCCTCATCTCCAGCCAATCAGACGCTTCCCTCCGAGAGTCGGGATCACGGCGCTCCCTCTCGTCCTGACAGCTGGCCGAAATGCCTCAGTGGCCGAAATTAATGAGGAGTCCGGTCACGGCGCGCGTCACTAATGCGATCTGAAGTCACAGTGACCATATAAGGCCCGTCTCATTTAGACCTGCTCTGACTGGAAAGAAAAGAAAAGTGCAAGGAAAGTTTGATATCAGCACCTTCTGTGAAAGAGAACTGATCTTTAGCATACTATTATATGATTTCAAATGGATTAAATGAATATTAAATGCAACTAGTTGAGCATTTGAGTCATTTTTCTGACCCGCTTAACGGAACAGTTCACTCAAAAATTTAAATTACGGCATATTTTACTTATAAATATTCTATAAATTAGGCCCCGTTTACACCAGTGCTATTTCGTTTTAAAACAGCATTAGAACGAAAACCCTCTAGTGTAAACGAGCCCTCAGATAAGCAACATAGCTGTGTTTGTACTGAAAGCGCAGCTCATTTCTGTCGTTCTCTGAACGAAGCAGACACAGAGCTCGCGCTCCTGCGGCGGTCAGCTTCAGATACAGGATATTTTCGTTTGCTACTAGCAGCATTCACAAGAAACACATTCAACGCGGACACGCAGATGGTTGTCATGGTAATAAACACCATAAATAGCAACTATTCGCGTGTTCTCACATAATGTGTATCTAATGTACGAAAAGCATTTTGGGGGCCGTTTGGCTTTCAGGGGCCCAAGGCAGTCGCCTAGCTTTGCCTAATGGGTAAGTGTGCCCCTGGGTGGATTGTATATTATTTTGAAGCTCCATAAATCAGATATAGCCAGAATTATCTGCATTCATAATTACTTGAAAAAAAACAACTACTTAATCACCCACGTTAACCACTGAGCAAGCAACCAGTGTTTATTTGTTATTATTTACATACTATTACAAGATTAATTAGTATTTGAATTAACTTTTATTTTTAAATTAAACATTTAAATTTTAGTAGGCTAATTACATGCGAATAATAAATATTTATATAATATAGTACTTTTGAATTTTTGAATTGAATTAAATTATTTAAATGTTTTAGCTTTTGTTACATTTTAATTTCACAATTCTAAGTCAGTTCCGAGCTTATATCTCAACATCTCAAAGTTTTTTTTTTTTATCGAAATTCTGCGTTTTTATCAGTTATGAGGTTTTATATTAATCTGACAATTCAGTTTTTGTCACAATCGGTTCTGTTTTTATATCGCAACTCACAAATATTTAAAGTCTCAATTTTGATTTAGTGATGCCAAGTTTACATGAACTGTGAGGTTGATAGTGTGTTCTGGGTGATTGAGTAGTTAACCCATTTTCTTACATTATAAATGACTAATTATAGTCCAGAAATTTCACACTGAAGTTTAATGTTAATATTTTGTGCTAAAAATTCTAATTTGAGCTAATAGTTGAAGCCTGGCTTGGCAAACATCTCTAATTATACTTTTTGAAATTTATGGCGTATTTAAGGCCTTTGTTTGACTCAAATTTCAGTACTTTGTGTTCTTACAAAACCAGGATTTATCCCTGAACCCTCATGCCTGTGTCATTCAGCAGGACTTGAGTGCTTAGCGTGATTTTCCCACAAAGCTGTGGAGGACTGACAGCCCCTTGCCGTTATAAAAGCAGAACGCTGCTGTCAGACGTGATGGACTCAAGCCTCTCCGTCTGAGCTCCTAATGCTCCTGCGTTCCTTCATTATACAGCCGTCAGCTCCACCGCCACTCCGTCGCCACGGTGACCAGCCAGTAACGCCACGCCCACTGATCTGAAAACAATCCAAGCCCGAGCACTGATGGGAAAGGTGCTATTAGCACAAGCATTTATTCACAAAACCTTTTTACATCAGAGCCGGTGACATGCAATCAAGAGCTGCATGAAGACAAACCAAAGCTAACATGTTGAATGAGTTACTCATGGAGGGCAAACAGGAAATTAGCTTTAACAACACATAATAATAATAATTAGGATAAATGTGAGCCATTCAAAAAATAAAATCCGAAGCATACATAATTGGGTTAATTAACCCTCTCTTGTGCTGGAATGAGAATATAATCCAGTTTGGTGGTCCTGGTCTTTTAAACATTTCTATTAAATGTTATTGTGCTGTATTATCAGCAATACTTAGAACATAGTTAGAACAGGTTTTGTTGTTTTTTAGTCTCGATTGATCGTTGGCCTCATTGAGCTGAGCTCATGTACCTCTGTGTTTGAGTGATAAAGCATTATTTATGAAGAACTTTGGCAGCGTTCACTTAAAAACTGAGGTGCATGAGTTCAGATCGATGAGGCCTTTGATCAGTACCTTTTTTTTTTTTTAATAAAAAACCTGTGCTAATTGGAAGAAAACAAGTTAACAAAAAGATTCAATCCAATATTTAGAGTCAGTTGGCTTATCCCCCTTTAATTTTTTGTTTCTGTATCAAAGTTATAACTTGATATATACTTGGGCTCGGGTAAAACCTCATAATAGCTCAGAATTAAGATTAAACATCAGCTGAGATAAAATGTCCTGATTGCGATGCAAACTCAGATTTGTGATTTGAACGTATAACAACTCAGATTTGCGATATAAACTCAGTACTGGCTCAGAATTGCAAGATTTTAACACAGAATTAGGAAAAAATTCTGTTAAATCTAAATTGCGATTGGGAATTATAAAAATATAAAAACAGAATCAAGACAAAACGTCATACCTGAGATAAAAACTTAAGATGAAACCAGATTAAATCTCATAATTTCATACAAACTCAGATTTGCGATTAAAAATCTTTTGCAATAATTTGCAATATAAACTCAGAACCAGCTCAGCATTGCGAGATTGTAACACAGAGTTAATATTAGGGATGCACGATAATCATCGGCCGATATGTTTGCGCATTTCGTCAGTAAAGCCGGTCCTGTATTCAGCAAAACAAAACACACATTACATACCGGCCGATGATTATCCTGCATCTCTAATTAATATAAAACCTCATAACGAAAAGCTCAGAACTGGGATAAAAACTCATAATGTGGATCGTAATGTAAACTCAGAACTAGCTGAGAATTTTGATTTTATAAAAGCTCAGAACTGAGATAAAAACTGAACATTGAGAGAAAATCGTATAATTGTGATGAGAATTCTAAATTGCAATATATAAATTTATAATTGCAAAATATAAACACAGAATTGTGATAAACTCAGCAAGGAAATAAAAAGAATTGTAATATAACTTTGCGACAAGAATTGAGACAAGAACAAAAAAAACTAAATTGTGATATAAACTTAGACTTGACATAAGAAAACTTAAAAAACATGGTTTATATCATATATATACTATATATTGTAATATGGTTAAGATATCTACTCAGAATTGTGAGGAAAATCCGCAATGAGAATATCAAACAAAAAAGCCCATATTTTACGCTTTAAATTCCCAAAAGGCAAAAAAAAGATCAATTTTGGGGGAATAACAATCAGAACACAAAATGAGGATTAACATCTATTCATCAGAAACATGGGGTGGGAAAAGAGCAGACTTGAATGTTCATTAGCGTGAACAGAAGAAGCTCTCTCGGTGTTCTCTGGCGTTTTATGCAGTCTGATAACTGACCAGCACCATGCATTTTCCTATGCATTTTTAATCATCCCTCATATCAAATGCTCTTAGAACTCCGAAAGAGAAAGTGCTTTCACATAACGAGCTATTAGTTATAGATCTGACTCGCTACTTTAGATGAATAAAAAGCATGAGGTCAGTTTTATAAACTCTGTCTCCAGAGCAAACCAGCCGTTTACTTCTCAACATTCAGCAATATTCTCAAATTATTCACCAGTTCTTCAACTCAGAATCTAACTTGAATTCACAGAGTTGATCTGATGTAGAAGTTCATGTTAAAGATTTATTATTGTATATAACACTAATAACATTTAGCATGTATTTTCAATTATTTAGCAGCCCATTGAGAATTATTTGAGTGTAACTTATAAAAGTGTTTT
This sequence comes from Enteromius afrohamiltoni, assembly GCA_034779775.1. Lineage (NCBI taxonomy): Eukaryota > Metazoa > Chordata > Actinopteri > Cypriniformes > Cyprinidae > Enteromius > Enteromius afrohamiltoni. The sequence continues at coordinate 956,507 of JAUYWG010000003.1, forward strand.
TTTTTTAAATATGTTTTTGTATTATAGTTTAATTATATGTAGGAATAAATTATATTTTTTAACATTATGCAGGCATTGTCAATGATTTCGCAGCCCACTGTGCATTATTTGAGTATAAGTGTGTTTATTAAAAATAAATATATATATATATATATATATAATTATTTTAGCAATAAATTATATTTAATAACATTTAGCATACATTTGTAATTATTTAGCAGCCCAGTGTCCATTATTGCCTGTGCCAAAAATTGTGACATTTAGTAGAGTTCTCTGAATGAAAATAGTTTCTACACCACATGTTCCTAGTGTTAGCATATTTCTAGGCTGATAAATGAAACCGGTTAAAACACTTTGGCTGAAACGAGGAGGTCATTGATGGTAGATATTAAATCAGAATTGGCTCGTGCATCCATTCTGCAAGAAGCAAATTGTCTTGCAGCCTGTGAGAGAATATCTGGGTTCCCTTTTTGCGTAAAATCCTAATTGAATGAGACTCGCAGACAGAGCGGCCGGGTAGAAGGGGACAGAATGCAATGAGAGTTGGCCACGACGAGCATTTGTGCCTCTGTTCTACATCAAACTTTCATCAGGAATGTTAATAGAGTAAAAGGAAGACTCTGGTGGAGGCTTTCCAGTAGATGTGAAGCTTCTGTCAGAACGCCAGCGGAGATTTATTTAATTAAAACCAGAGCTGTTTATGGGAATCTCATTTAGCTTGCTCTGAACTTCCTCTTTCCTGCATCAACACGGCCTTTTAGATGTTAGCAAACGCTGAAACATGAAACGCAAATGAGCAACATTCACATAACACAGATTCTTCCTTCTCCGTCAAGCGGCGGATGAATCTTGGCATAGCTGACACCAACTCGTGTCAATTAGAGCATTAATGGATGCATGAGTTCAGCTCACAAATATGAAAATGGAAGTTTATGAAAGTGCGTTGTGATTCTCCTGCCAAAGGAGGACGAGAATGTTTGTTTAACCACAAGCATCCATGCGCTTTATACCTCTCATGCGCTTTATTTTTCTAAACGTGCTTCCTGTTAATGGGTCACCAATGAAAGAGTTACTGCCATTAGCACACTAGGAAGTATTTTATATGACCAAATATCTGTTAGTAATGCTTTGAAGCCTTAGAAAATAAGTTGAATACTAATATAATATATAAATAAATAATCATTAACATATAAAATTAAAACAGGTAGCATTAAAGTAAATTAACAATTATTTTTTTATTAATATTAAATATTTATAATTAATATTTTTATTTTACGAGTAGTATTTTTATAATTGTTTTTATAATTATTTTTATAATTTATGTATATTTTCAATAACATTCATTTGTATTTTTAATTATAATCTAATTTTAATTTTACGAGTAGTAAATAATACATTTTGATATTTTAATTATATATTTTTTTTTATTTTATTATAT
>JAUYWG010000003.1:958044-968320 GCA_034779775.1 Enteromius afrohamiltoni
TTTTGCAATAAAAGTCATTGGTAACCAAAACAGCTTCAAACTGTCTTGAACAGTCTTCAAAATGCCTTGTTCCACAAAACAACAGTGTTCGACATTTTTATTTTTGGGTGAACTATCCTTTTTAATGTTTTTTAGTTTTTTAAAAATAGTTGTTTTTAATGAAATTATACTTTACAACAAGTTTTGTCAGTCTATAATTTTAATGGTCATTTTATTTTTATTTAATGGTTTATTTTATTTGTTGAGAGACACAAATCCAGAAAACAACAAAATCCAGAAAAAAAAGTTTCAAAAAAAGTTTACAAATGTTGCACTTTAATGAGTCAAATAAGTATGTCAGTGAACAAGATTTCTGGCTCCAAGGAGTCTTTATTCATGTCACATTTTTACTTGAACGACTAGAAATCTTGAAGACTCGAAACGAGCAATTGAACGAATCCCTCAGCGAGATTACTCGTCGTCCTGAGTCACAATAAAAGTTTGTTCAAAATGAACAAATTGTTAATGGGTCATAAGTTGGCAGTCTTTTGCTCAGTTTTTATCAGGAGGTCTGGAGTGTACATTGACAAATTTGGAGAGTAAATTACTTGGCAATTTGATTGATGCAAACTGTTTTAATAATCCGATAAAACTACATATTTATTATTTTATTTAAGTTAAAGCTGTTAATTCAACATAGACTGTTAATGCATTTTGAAATAACAATGCACATATCTGTCACAGCAAAATAGTCAGTAAAATTTAATTCAGAATCAGAATGGGCTTTATTGCCAGGTATGTTTACACATATGAGGTATTCGTTTTTTTGACAAAGCAACAGAATGATGGTGACGAGACAAGACACAGGTAAAAAAAAAAATAATATACAAATATACAAAATAGTGTACAAATATACAAAGAAGTGTACAAGTAGCACAAAAACACAATAAATAAAATAACATAAAGGTGACAATGTTATTAAGTGTTCATGGTATGGACTGCCTGGGGTAAGAAACTGTTCCTGTGTCTGGTCGTTTTGGTGCTAAGGGCTCTGTAGCGTCGACCATATGGTAACAGATTAAAGAGGGAGTGTGCTGGGTGTGAGGGGTCCAGAGTGATTTTCTTAGCCCTTTTGCTAAGTAGATTGACTTTTTTGATAAGTACAGTTTTTGGAGAGTGGGGAGGGATGTACCAGTGATTTTCTCAGCAGTCCTGACTACCCTCGGCAGTCATCTGAGGACAGATTTGGTAGCTGAGCCGAAACAGACAGTTATAGAAGTACAGAGGATAGATCCAATGATTGCTGTGTAGAACTGTACTCTGCTCTTGTGGCAGATTAAACTTCTTAAGCTGGCGAAGGAAGTATAACCTCTGTTGGGCCTTTTTCACAATGGAGTCAATGTGAGTGTCCCACTTCAGTTCCTGAGAGATGGTGGTGCCCAGGAACCTGAATGACTCCACTGTGGCCACAGTGCTGTCCATGATGGTGAGTGAGGGGAGAGCAGGGGGGTTCCTCATGAAGTCCACAATCATCTCCACTGTTTTGAGCATGTTGAGCTCCAGGTTGGTAAGACTGCACCAGGCAGATGAGTGTGGTGTCGTGTGCAAACTTCAAGAGCTTGACAGAGGGGTCTTTAGAGGTGAAGCCGTTGGTGTACAGGGAGAAGAGCAGTGGGGAGAGAACTCAGTCCTGAGGAGCTCCGGTGCTGGTCATACGGGTGCTGAATGTGATTTGGCCCATTCTCAATAGCTGTTGCCTGTCTGTCAGAAAGCTGGTGATCCACTGACAGACAAAACTAGAGACAGAGAGCTGGGTTAGCTTGGGCTGGAGGAGTGATGGGATGATTGTGTTAAAGGGAGAGCTGAAGTCCACAAACAGGATCCTCACATAAGTTTGTGGTCTGTCCAGATGTTGCAGGATGTAGTGCAGTCCCAGGTTGAGTTTTGCAGTAAAACATGTTTTTTTCATTGTTTTAGGTTAAACGAGTCCTGGTAGGAATGCACATATCCTCACAGAAACTGATGTACGATGTTACAGTCTTTGTGAGCCCATCCAGATCGTTGGCAGTTTCAAAAACAGACCAATCAGTCAGATCGAAACAGGTATAACGATTGTTTTTCTCAATGTTGTTCCATACGGCTGTCACCAGTTTTGAATAGACGACGCAAACAAGAGTCTGGTTGTCAGTTCTTTTATTCACCTTGGCAATGATGATCGTATCTGAGAAATACATCAGTATGTAGAACCACCGTTACAAATAACAATCCAATCACAACTATACAACTGAACAACTGTAATACGAAGATTACATACCTGAGAAATGCATCAATATGTATTAATATACCGGGTGACATTGCAGACAGACATAACTAAAATAAAAAACATAAAAATGAACAACTCACTCTTATTAAGGGTAAACTCACGTGTGTTATCGATTCAACTGTACAACGCTACACTAGCAGCAGCACGTGTCAGTCTAACTATACAAGACATTGAGCACAATGATAATTATTTGATAATGTTTCATCTCAAATGTAAACTCCTCCAGAACATCATATATCCATTGAAATAAGCACACATAACCCTTTTACACTTTAGAAAACTCATATTAAACATTTATTGTATTTTAAACACACTGAACTGGAGAGAGGAAAAACATGCTTACCCTCAGCAGCATTAAAGAAAACTCCCGTGGTGAGTAGAAAGGCTCACAGTTAATAAAGATCACTTCTAGATCAGAACAGCACATCTTCTTTAATACAGATACATCTGTACACCACCTTTAGTTGATGTAGAAGCATGTGCCACCGCCGCACGATTTTCCCATTGATTCTGCGACGTGATCCGCTCTAAACAGCTGAAAGCCCGGCAGACTTAACGCGCTATCTGGAATGGCGTTGTTCAGCCAAGTTTCCGTGAAACACAAAGCAGCAGAGTTTGAAAAATCATTTTTGTTAAGAAGAGAGTGAAGATTCGCCAGATGGATGCTAGGCAACGGCACTCGAAATCCTCGCTGTCTGAGTTTCACAAGCGCGCCAGCGGGGGAAGTGCGGATTTGTCCTGTAGCGCTTGAACAGCACAGCGGCTCCGCTAGCTAAAACACACAGAGGCTGCCATGCTGTGTGCAATCGACTACAATTTCCTCATTTAGGCTAGTTCTGCATAGTCAAATCATACAGTTTATGACTGGTTTGAATATAGCCCTATAACTGATCATTGTTTTCTGGTTAGACCTCCTAAGCATTAATTTATAATCGTTCTGTTATTATTTACTTTTATTAATGTTGTAACGCTCAGCCAAGAAGGGTTCTGGACAATAAAGGTAAGGAGTAACAATGTTTATTGAAATGAGAAAGCAACATAAGTTCAAGCAATAAGGCAATAGCGATCTACCGATCACTTCTGTAATCCTTCTGTAGTTCTTTGTGATCTGCGGATCGCTAACACTCCTCTCCTTATTTCCTCCTTTCGCTTGTTGGTGCCGGTGAGCTGGATAGCGCAGTGCGGGCAGTGCTCTGAGGAGACAGGTGAGTGACAACATGTAAGTGTGCAACAATATCTCATGTGCTGATGGCAATCATAGATCGCTGAGCTTCTGGCAGGATTCATGCAGGTAGGTGAAAAGGTGAGCAAAATTGAAAGGATCCCTTAATCACTCCTAGTCACTCGGACAGAGAAGCGCTGTAAGCATATCACGTTGGAGCAGGTACGGCTGAAATTTGGAACGCAATGATCAGATCTTTGTTTCTCTGACTGGTATCTGCATACAGAGGAGAAGGCTAAAGGTAAGTACAAAGGGCTGTTACCTCAATCTCAGCCGTAGAGCAACTGGTGAGCATGGCTTATAAGCAGCACGTCTAATGTGATTCAGGTGTAAGTGATTAAAAGGCTGGTGATTGTGAGCATGCACTGACGGCTGTACTGGGATCAGTACAGCTCGGTCGCGTGATATTACCCCCCCCCCCCCTCTAGGAGGGTCCTGGCACTCTAGGACGACGACGAGGCCTACCTCGTCCTCTAGGTACAGGATGATCGGAATGGTTGCAGTGGAATTCTTCCATGAGGGTAGGATCCAGAATATCGTCCCTGTCCACCCAGCACCTCTCCTCTGGTCCATATCCCTCACAGTCGATCATATAGATTCAGATTCAACATGTGATTTCAATAGTGACACATGAAAAGTAGGGTGAATATAGTAATTGGGTGGTAGTTGAAGTTCGTAGGTGTGATGGGGAATGGACCGATGAATTGTGGACTTAACTTCTTGCATGGTAATCGTAGCTTAATGTTTTTTGTGGATAGCCATACTTTTTCCCCAGGTTAAAACTGTGGAGTTTCGGATCGACGAGCGTCTGCTCCTGTCTTGTGTCGGCGAATAGCACGCTGAAGGTGAATATGAGCTGAGTCCCATACCTGCTCGCTGGATCTGAACCAATGATCCAATGATGGAACTAGAGATGGTTCTTCAGTCCAGGGGAATAGAGGAGGCTGGAACCCTAGGAAACATTGGAAAGGTGTTAGGCCCGTGGATTCTTGTGTCAATTAATTTTGCGCGTACCCTGCCCATGGTAAGTATCGGGACCAGTCATCTTGGTAGTCATGACAGTAGGTTCTTAGGTAATGACCAATCTCCTGAATCGTGTGCTCGGTTTGGCCATTTGTTTGAGGGTGGTAACTAGATGATAGACTTATTAATACGCCCAGTAGTTTGAAGAATTCTTGCCAGACTCTAGATGTGAACTGTGGCCCTCTGTCAGATACTATGTTTTCAGGTAGACTAAAGTGATGACAAACGTGGTGAAATAAGGCCTGGGCTGTCTCCAATGCTGTAGGTATTCCAGATAGAGGTATTAGTTTGCATCCCTTGGAAAATCAATCTACCATGACTAATATGGTGGTAAAGCCTTCAGGGGGAGAAAGATCAGTGGCAAAGTCGATACCTATGTGGGTCCATTGGTGGCGTGGTAGAGGCAATGGTAGACGTTTTCCTGCAGGTAGTCTCCGTGGAGTGTTCACCATGGCACAGATGGCACATCCCTTGATGTAACAGTTTACGTCAGGTAAGTGTGCAACAATATCTCATGTGCTGATGGCAATCATAGATCGCTGAGCTTCTGGCAGGATTTGTGCAGGTAGGTGAAAAGGTGAGCAAACTTGAAAGGATCCCTTAATCACTCCTAGTCACTCGGACAGAGAAGCGCTGTAAGCATAGCACATTGGAGCAGGTACAGCTGAAACTTGGAATACAATGATCAGATCTTTGGTTATCTGACAGACTGGTATCTGCATACAGAGGAGAAGGCTAAAGGTAAGTACAAAGGGCTGTTACCTCAATCTCAGCCGTAGAGCAACTGGTGAGCATGGCTTATAAGCAGCATGTCTAATGTGATTCAGGTGTAAGTGATTAAAAGGCTGGTGATTGCACACCAATTTTCAAATATTTGTTCTATGCAAATGAGTTGTTTCCATTAGGATTTGAAACATGTGATGAGACGTAAACTCATCAAAAATGTAGTTGCAAACATCTGAAGTATCAAGTGGTCAAAGCAGTACTACTCTCAGTATGCTGTCTATGCAGTTCTTTGATCTTTATGTTGCCTTATCTTTAATAACAACAAATTTCATGTCATGTCATGTTTGTTGTTGTGTCTCTCAAACGACATTCAGAGCTATTTATTAGATTTATATATAAATTATTTTAGTCAGATGTCCTAATAGTTTTGCAATAAATTGGTTTGTATGTGGACAATTTGATCACAAAATAAAATGTAATTGCTATATGATAAATGAAAGGAATAGTTGCACATGAAATGGTTTACTTTTACAACAAATCACAGACAAGGAGGAGAACAATCAAAGCCAGAGTGCAGCAGTATTTATTGATTCTTGCTGTGGAGCTACAAGTAGTGTTGTGACCTTTTTTCATGAGACCAGGAGACATTTATAAAAATACAATAATTATTATGTATAATAATACACAATAATATAATATAATACTTATTATTTATTCTTTTTGAGCAAGAACTTTTATTAGAGGGTTAAGGAGAATTTCAAACTAATAAAGCCTCCAGGAAACACAGCAAATGCTGCAAAAGCCAGGTGGACAACCAACAAGGATACAAGACATGGGGCGTGATATTTATACAGAGACAATCAAAACTAAAGACAGTACACCTGCGACACACATCTGGAAGAGGATCAGATAATGATGAGCCGGACTGGGTTACAAATGGATTCAGTTTATTTATTAAAAAAAAAAAAAACGCACAAACATGAACAGTAAAATACATTCAAATTATTAATAAAATTGTTGTGTCTCTCAACAAATAAAATAAACCTACCATTAAAATTATAGACTGACATTTCTTTGTCATTGAGCAAACATACAAAATCAGCAGGGGATACATTTTTAGCTGGTTCAGGTCTGTTTGATTAGAATTGAAGCTAAACTCTGCAGAACATTGGCTCTCCAAGACAAAGTTTGCGGTAAAGTATAATTTCATTAAAAATAACACTTTTTATGTTTAAAAAAACATTAAATGGATAGTTCACCCAAAAATAACAATGTTGAACGCTGTTGTTTTGTGAAACAAGGCAGTTTGAAGACTGTTCAAGATTGTTTGAAGCTGTCAATCTTTTGTTTGTATTGTCACAGTTTTTTATTAATTAGATTAATAAATTAACACGTCATGCGTAAATTAAAAATGTTAATTGCCTGGCAGCCCTAGAATAAAGTTAAATGTGTCTCCGTGAGTACGGTGTCTTACTGTGCTTGTTTTTCGCATGAAAGTGTAGAGTAGACGATTGAATGAAATGTTTCCTAAGTGCAGTGAAGTGATTTGGTTTCTCAAAGAAAGTAAATGGCTTCTCTCCAGTATGAAATGTGACACCCAAGACTTGTTTTGTGTGTAAAACTCTTCCCACACTGATCCCAAGTGAACGATTTCTCTCCAATATGAAGTCTCATTTAAGTCTTAAATTAAATCAAAACAGATTGGCTTTTTTAAAGAAAAAGAAAGAAAAGCAGTTCACCTTACAGACGCATGAATTAATTTCCCCTGTGTCATTTCCATCCTCTCTCTGCTTCACTCTCCAGTCCAGCGGGTGGCGCTAAAACACACGTTTATTATCCAAACACCATTAAACCTCAGAGGAAGAAGAAGTTTAGTTTCACCGTGCTCTCTGTTGTTTTGTCATGATGCTGGTTTAATACAAAACGTTTTTTTGGATCAGGTTAATACCTGTATTATTCTCATCTTCACAGTCATGACTAAATGGTGAAGCAACAGGAATATCTTAAGGAGAAACATCTAAACTGATATCTGCTGCAAAGATGGAGTTTGTTAAAGAGGAGACTGAGGAGAACATGAGAGAACAAGAAACCTGCAGAATAGCTCACGAGGAGCAAGAAAACTACACAATAAAACAAGAAGAGCCAGAAAACTTCATGATAAAACATGAGGAACCAGAAAACTACACAATAAAACATGAGGAACCAGAACTCTGCAGAATAAAACACAAGGAACCAGAAAACTTCACAATAAAACAGCAGCAAGGAGGTTGGTCTTTATTTTCCATTCTTTTTTTAATGACTGTTTATTATAATAGATAGAATGATAGAACAGTAAACATAATAAATAAACACAGCATCAACACATATATTATGTAAAGAAAAACTTTTATTTTGGATGTGATTAATCGCGATTAATCATTTGACAGCACTAATTTTTATCTTTGTGTATTTGTTTTTCTGGTTACTGACAAACTGTTTTTGCATTTGATTTTTAGAGTTTATTGAAGAAAACGAGGAGAACAAAGAATTCAGTAAAATTGAAGAGAAAAATCATGTCAAAACTGGAGAAAGAAAAAGAGGAACCAAGAAATCTTTTGCCTGCACTCAATGTGAAAAGAGTTTCACAAGCAAAAGAAGTTTTAATGTTCACATGAGAGTTTATACTGGAAAGAACCCGTTTACTCAGTGTGGGAAGAGTTTCTTGCGATCACTGAGACTTAAAAACCATGTTAACATACACTCTAGAAAAAAAACATACAAGTGTTCACACTGTGACAAGAGATTCAGTCATTCATCAAATCTGAAAAGACACGAGAAGATCCACACTGAAGAGAAACCTTACAAGTGTTCACACTGTGACAAGAGATTCAGTCGTTCATCAAATCTGAAAAGACACGAGAAGATGCACACTGAAGAGAAACCTTACAAGTGTTCACACTGCGACAAGAGATTCAGTCAATTACCAACTCTGAAAAGGCATGAAAGGATCCACATTAGTAAGAAACCTTACGAATGTTCACACTGTGACAAGATATTCAGTCGTTCATCAACTCTGAAAACACATGAGAAGATCCACACTGGAGAGAAACCTTACAAGTGTCCACACTGCGACAAGAGATTCAGTCGTTCATCAACTCTGAAAACACACGAGAAGATCCACACTGGAGAGAAACCTTACAATTGTTCACAATGCGGCAATAGATTCAGTCAGCCATCAGGTCTGATAACACATGAGAGGATCCACACTGGAGAGAAACCATTTAAGTGTTCACACTGTGACAAGAGGTTCAGTCATTCATCAAATCTGAAAACACACGAGAGGATTCACACTGGAGAAAAACCTTACAAGTGTTCACACTGTGACAAGACATTCAGTCTGTCAATCTATCTTACAAAGCATCAGAGGACCCACACCGGAGAGAAACCTTACAAGTGTTCACACTGTGACAAGAGATTCAGTCATTCATCAAATCTGAAAACACATGAGAAGATCCACACTGGAGAGAAACCGTATCACTGCACTGAATGTGGGAAGCATTTCATTCAATTATATGCTCTCCACGTTCATACAAAAAACCATCATAGTACGTAGCTTCAACACTTTCAGGTCTGATGCTGTCTTCTCAACAAATGCAACACAAGAATGCACATATTATCTGGATATTTTTTTTTCTAACCAGACGTTACAAAAGACATGGCAATGAAACATTATCTAAAAGTTTTCACAGTGAATAATCTTTTAAACCAGCAGATGGAGCTGTGAGAACCTTATTGTATTACAAAACAGTGTGATAATGATTTTCATCAAATTATTCTGCTGTTAGATGGAGACAAAGCTGTTTTTTAGCAGTTCAAACTTTTGTAATGAAAGATACCAAATAGCTTTTTGTAAATTTCTTTGTGTAAACATGTACATCTAGTAACACTTATGGAAGGAAAAAAAGTGCATGTATATAGAAAAACTGATTATATATGCTGTTTATAACTGGCCTAATGGATAGGACTTGTCACCCAACGGTCAAGGGTTGGAGTCCCAGGTCCTTTCCTTTATTTTTTATATTGTGAAACGATTAATTGCGATCAGACACATCCAAAATAAAAGTTTTTGTTCACATGATATATGTGTGTGTACTGTGTATATTTATTATGCATATATAACTACAAATAAATAAATAGGGTACACAAGTTAATATCTTAAAGTATGAGATGTAAATATGGCAACACTTTACAGTAAGGTTCATTAGTTATTGGTATTAGTTAACATGAACTAAGAGTTTTACAATATATCTGCAGCATTTATTAATGCACTATTAAAATCACAAGTTGTATTTGTTTACAGCCCACTGTGAACCAATAAGAACAAACCATGAACAACTATTTTTATTAACTAACATAAAAAAGAATAATAATAAATATATTGTTCATTGCACATTCATGGTAGTTAATTTATTAAATAATGTTAATAACTGACACTTTATTTGTAAAGTTTTACCATATTTATTCACACAGTTGAACTTGACTGAATTTTCTTTCTTGTAGTTTCACAGGAGCTTCAAGGAAGATAGAGAAAGCCAAAATCTTGTGGCTTGTGTTTATCAGTTTCCTAATGTTTGTTGGGAGAAAAGAAAAACCCAATAAACATTTAAAGTAATTTAAAGTTAAAAATAAGTTCAAAATAATTTGACCAATATATCCCCACCCACTATCTACAGAAACCCTCTAGGTTTCTATAATTATCACAGTATATCAATGTATTGTGACGGCCGCCGATCAGCGTCGCCCTGGCAACAAACCAGCTTCACCTGGAACTCGTCTGCCCGGGTCAATCGTTCACGGCCGAACCAATATAAAAGGAGCTCAATAACTGTCAACATAAGAAGAGGGGTGGAAAAGGACGCCGTCGAGGTGGGGATCGTCCCTGACTTGCCTGTTCCGGTGCTGCTGGGCCGAGACTGGCCGGGGTTCGAGAACGCTCTGTCCAACGCCGCGCAGCCCGGCCGCCC
>JAUYWG010000003.1:1000303-1018059 GCA_034779775.1 Enteromius afrohamiltoni
AATTGAATTGCTAAAACTACATTAAACTGAACTTTTAAAATGAAATGAAATGAATAAAATGCAAAAAAAATGGAAAGATAATAATATATATTTTTAAAAATATATATATTTTCATATAAACAATCAAAATAAAACACAAAAAACTTATATCATGAAAATGTACAATAATACATCAAAATATTTTAGGATCATTCAAAAAATATAAAAATAAAAATAATACAAATGCTACCAGATCTATGCTGTACCTTCCTGCTACTGATCTATTAATACTACACAATTAATATCAGTATTTATGTTACATTATGTACAAAAGATGAAAAGAGCTCATAACTCATGAAAATAATGATAATAAATGTTCATAAAGGATCAATTGCATGAATAAATAAATGCAGTACAAAGATATTATATATACTATCTATATCTATATATACTATATAATTTCAGTGTTTTTGTTGAGAGTGACTTAAATAAAAATAGTAATATAAAACATAATAGTCCTAAAATCAGCATAAAAGCTGAAATATTAACATGATCTATAAATGCTGTGTAATTTCAGTTATATTTTTTTAGCCTATTACATTACATAGTAAGAATGACTTGTAACTCTCTTAAACATAAGGATAAAAAACAATAAAACGAAAAATCTTAATGTCATAAAATATCATCGCTTTATTTTGTATTTGTATGTAACGTAATTGTTTTAGTGATGTGACCACCAGAGGGCGATAACAAAACACCAGGAAGATTTTGTGTGGACAGATCGATAACTGCTAGTGAATGCAGATGTTACAGGAATGCAGCTTCAGAGACGTTACTGAAGCTTTACCTCGGCAGAAAACTAGTTGTTGTGAAGGACATTCCTCCACCGTCTCTCATTTGTCTGCAGATGTGTGCTTGTGAAACATAATTGTGAGTCTGGACCACAAAACAAGTCTTAAGTAGCACAGGCATATTTGTAGAAATAGAGTCTGGGTTTGTAGCTGAAAGTAGTTACTCAATAACTTCAGGTTGTAAATGAATGTCCCCTCAGCAGTTGGGGCCCCGGGCTCTTGACTGAGGCCCCAGGCAGAGGCGGCTCACATCTGGACAGAGCTTCAAAATGATTTAAAAAAGAGGTGAAATCCAGCACAAACAATATTATATTCATTTGTTGCGTCACGTTCCAGTCTTTAATTAAGTGTTAACAACTTGTAGACAGAACACTCAAATTTATTTTTACTTAACTGTAAAATACAAATAAATAGTGAAATCAAAAAAGACTATAGTTGGTTTTGATTTTGGAATTGGTGGGAACGTAACGATTTAACTTCTTTCATTCGTTTATTCATTCAGATAATGAAGTTGTGTCGGTTTCAAACTGTATTAATAATCTGTATACACTGGCTTCTTTTATTTAAATTAATTTGCCAATTTAAACACAACTGAATTATTAAGGAAAACGCGTTATAATATATATTTTTTTTTTGCTTCGTGTGAAGTAAGATATTTTTTTGCTTAGTGTGAATTAGACAGATATTTCTTTATAATGATTGTTAGACATAATTTAGGCATGTGGTTTGATGCTTTCTACAGTTTAAGAAAAGAAAAGAAATAATAAAAAAAGATCCCCGAACACGCACGGAAGTATCGATTTTAATCGAATGACTCTAAAATGACTCGTTCTAAAGTGATTCGCGAATCATCGTCTCAGATAGAAAGCGGAAACATTTGAATAACTTACTCCAACACACCAGACAACAGAGGAGTGTTGCTCACAGCTATTTGATGATTCAGCTGTTAGTCTTACAGAAAATCAGTTTTGTTTTTACAGTTTTTATTTTGCTAATGTTTGTCCGGTTTTAACGGTTATCGCCGAAAGAAAATACTTCTAAAGCACCTATAACCTTACTGAAATTGTATAAAATGTCAACCTATATGTGGAATTAAACCACTTTAGTATGGGCGCTTAACATATTCCAACAAATTCAACACATAACCTATATTTTAACAGTTTTAACATTTTATAAAATTTTCGTAACTGAAGTCGCTGTTGCTATGGTTACCCCTCAGGTGAATGCAATTTTAGCGCCAAATAAAAATAGGCGTGTATTATCTGACACGCTTGTAAATTTTCTAAACGTAGAAAATACCTAGAATTAAACCACTTTAGTATGGGTACTTAAAAGCACTCCCCCACACTACCTTTTGTTTTGAGGGTTCAAATCTCCGCAGTAATGTAAATGATTCCCGAGGCTCCTCCACCTCCTCCCTGAACTCCGCCCTTCATGGACTCCTCACACCTCTAGAGTTCATCACCGTCCACTCCTGACCGGAGCTCTGACGGACAATAAAGGCACATAGAGTTTAATAATGGCTCTTCTGCGCAGTGTTGGGCTCCTGGCTCTGCTGGTATCGGTCCAGAGTCTGAGCCGGGAGCAGCTCTTCGATTACGGGCTTCGGTTCGGCGACCAGAGTCTGGATTCTGGAACCGATTCGATTCAAGAGCTCGCGCTGAACCAAACGCTCTTCTTCTTCAAAGAAAAGTTCAACAAAGTTTACGTAAGTAACTTTCATTTAAAGTTTATCTCTTTGTGGTTGTTTAGTTTCTCTTTATTCACACTAAGCAAAAAAATATATATTATAACGCGTTTTCCTTAATAATTCAGTTGTGTTCAAATTAATTTAAATAAAAGAAGCCAGTGTATACAGATTATTAATACAGTTTGAAACCGACACAACTTCATTATCTGAATGAATAAACGAATGAAAGAAGTTAAATCGTACTAATTGTTCCCAAGAGATCCAAGAGGAAACGTGCAATTCTATAAGCGTCTGCCTCCTACTTTCTCTCATGGTCTTGAAAGTTGTATTTCTACAGTAAAAGCCCCCCATGGGAAGAAAACACTCGGGAGAGACATAAATATTTACTTTAGGTGTCTGTCCTCATGTGGTTTCTTTATAACTGTGCTCATTAGTCTTGCATGTTTAGGTTCTAGAGATCTATTACTCTATAGTGTTTAACCAAATGCATTTGTTTGTTTGCTTATGTTTTATTACACTCCATGGTTCCAGAATCTTTGGTTATTACCATTGTTAAAATGTTCTTCACACTAAGAAAAAAAATGTATTTTCTCACTTTGCTACAAAAAACAAACTTTTTTTTTAAGAGTGATCGACTTTGCGTCATGTTTTTAATCACTGAGTTGGTTTCCCAGCTTTTTTTCCTGCATGAGGTCTCCTTTTCTCTTCTGTTAACAATCAAACATGAACTTCTGTTGTTACAGCAGTTCATTCAGTATGTTGGTTGATTTTAACAGTGCCATTGTTTACTAACCTTCTAACCAGACTGTGGAAATCTGGAGACAATCAGTATGCAAAACGTTTAAGATGTTTCTCAGTTCATTTCATTTAATCAGCTAGGACCAGAATGACTTACTAACGTAATATTCAGCGTCTAGGAAAGCTTCCAGCTTATGATGCCATAGATCTGCCAAAGCAGTTGGTTTTTATATACTAACTGTCCAGCGAAATCTCACGACCTCCTCTTGGAATGACATTTTCCATATGGCCTGTCCACTGATAGCCAATGAATCCCTCCTTATGTGGGATGTTCAACAGGACTCATGGGAATGTTCCTGTTGCAAACAGATCAGAAAACACTGGCTCTTAGAAACAGAAGTCAAGAAGTTCTTTTGTCCATTTCTCGGTGGACAGAAGTGCCATTGTATGGTTTTGTGATGGCTTCTCGTTTTGTCTCCATGCATCGTTGACGTTTTGCCAGGGGCTTCGGCGTAGATCTGTGGTGACTTTCAGCCCAGAGGTTTATATAAGCACTTCCTCCTGTCCTGCTGTGGTCCATTCATTTCTAACAGCATTTACATTCCTGATGGACCATCCTCAACAAAGGTTGCCATGTTACCTGGTTTGAACACAATGAAAAAGTAGGAGGAGTTCTCATTCCCATTGGAATTTAAGTTCAGGATTGTGAGGTACAGCTCAGCTGGTTCTAATCTAGTTCTTGGTTTTAGATTAGACGTCAAGAACAAAAGATGTGGGAAGTGTGTTGCCTTCTAGTAGCTCCCTGTTTAAATTACTTAGAGATAGGAATCGAGACCAAGATCATTTCCACGGTTTAAGTAATTTTCAACCAAAATATTCACTGTGACAGTAAACAACTAGTAAACAAACAACAAGTAGCTAACTAAAATCTTTACCAAAACTAATTTATTTTCAACCAAAAAATTTACCATACCATGATAACCATGATTTCCAAACAGATACTTCACCATAAAATAAGTAATTTTTCAACCAGAATTTTTACAATTACTCAAGTAATTTAAAATCTTTACCAAATACTTTTAATTAAAATATTATTTTCAACCAAAATCTTAACTATGACACAAGCAATTCATTCACAGTATGGTAACTCTATAGTAATTGTGTCTGAAATCAGAGAAGCTACTCTGATTAAAATTAAAACCATACCTTTTGTTTATTAGCACTGTCACTTAAATGGCTTCTAATTAAATTTGGAAAATGTTAAATACTTCAATAGCCAGCTTGATTTCACTTAAAACTTGATCTGTACTGAAAATGCTTTATCTGATTTGGTGTTAACAGTGAAAAATGATCAACCTTCAAAAAATTGCTTGTAAATCTTTCATTACGCTATATTATCACCAGATATTGTATTCATGTTTTACCTTTAGTTAGAAAGTTATGAAACTTGGCACACAGACAGATGACAGTCTGGACATTAATCACACCAAATTTGGAGTCTCTACCTCACTCCCTCTAGCGCCACCAACTGTCCAAATTTGCACCCAAGTCAAAACTTTAAAACAATTTTTTCTGTAGCTTTTTTTTTTTATCAAATTGCTTAGGCATTAAAGACATAAAAGTCTGACTATTTGTAAAGCTGCTCTAAAACAATGCATATTGTGCAAATGTTTCAGTTCTTGCCGTAGGGAATTGTGTTGGTAGCATGCCGAGCTTTACCACTCTAGGATTTAATTTCCGTTTGGACTCGTTTGGGGATTTCCTCACAGGATTCCGAGCGATGCATCAGAGCTGATCTGTTTCTTCTTTAACTCTTTGTTTGTTTCCCGTACCCCTGCCATCTGGGTCGAGTTGTCTTCTCCTCCAGTTGTCTTTGATATCTCCTGGCCTTCCCTGAGGCGATGCATGTGAGGAGCAGCTGCAAGGGCTCCTGGGGGTTGATAGTGGGTCAGTCCCTGAATCTACGGCCAAACTCTTTGATTCTGTGATCAATATCCAATCCATCTTGCATAAAGCCAAGAGTTCTCACTGTTAATTTTTGTACCGATGTACGACGAGCTGAAGTTTAGTAGTGAAACTCAACCTATATGACTCTAAAACCCTCCATTGTTCACAACAATATTGAAGAGCCAACACTTAATTAATTAAAAATCACAATTTCATAAATTTTTCTTCTTCAAGTCTTCAAGGATCCTGTTATTACTTACATGACATTTTTCCAGATGTTTGTGATTTACTGGAAAATACAGTAAATTCTGATAAACTTTGCAATGTGTAATAAATATGAAATGCTGTTGTACTGCAATATGCAAAAAAAAAACATAAAAATATGTCCCTCTTTTTGAGAACCTCTGGATTAGAGGTTTGGTCAAGCTTTAGTAATAATTGTGATAAGATGTTGCCTTAAAGATGTTTGTTGTGTAATTTAAGTTTTTTTTTTAAGACTTTAAGACTTGTGTGAATAATTCTGACCCTTAGAAACAGAGACGTCTTCCGTCAGATCACATGACAAAACTGCAAATGACCCCAAAAAAAGTCAGTTAATCCTTCAAACATTTGTTTCAGCTGGTGTTTGCAGATCCATCCAACTGCTGCAATCCCTCATGCATGCATCCCTTTAAGATAAAATCAGGGTTTCAGGGACTGTCTGAGCTTTCGGGGCCTAATTGTTTTTGTTGGTAAAGGAAAAGGATGACTAAAATGCTTTCAAGCTAAAGTAGACTAAACTTGTGTAGCTGTGCTTCCAGACTCATGCATGCTGGCTAAGTGATACAACAAGCAGCTGATGTCAAACACAGATTGTGGGGGTTTGATTTTATCACTTTGGTGCGAAGAACATCCTGCGCTATTTGACGTTCAAGATCCTGGGAACCCTGTCTGGATGTTGTTATAGAACTATCTTTGAGGTTTAAATCTAGTGTCTAAGTTTTTTTTTTCACATATTTCACAACTCCCCTGCAGTTTGACTTCAAGTGGTTGCCAGAAACTCGTTAAAGAAAAGCTTTTAGCACACACAAACATGCAGGGATTAAATGGCACTACACTGTTTGAAGTGTGAAGGCGTTCGGCGGTAGCTCCCGTCACTGTTTGTTTTAGGGCTTCAGGTATGATGATGCAGGAAAACATCTAATGCATTGCAGTTTTTCAGAGCAGACAGTGATTTTACTTGTATTTATGCAAGAACAGCTGAAAGATTCACCAGCCATTGGTTCTCATTCTCATTGAATTATTACGAAACAAAACAAAATGTATGCTTGCTTTTAAAAAAACACGGCAATTCCTTCATTGATTTCAGCCAGAACAGTTACTGTCGACATTGCTTTTTTGCCTTAAGCAGTTTTAGTGAAATGTACAAGAAAATTGTGTATTGTGAAATGCAAAGTTTTTATTGCAATATGCAAGAATATGCACATTTCGTTTGATTTTTTGTTTATATTTTGGGGTTTAGTCTTTTGTGCTTCATCATATGTAGTGTATAGCTCCTCACAAAGGTATCTATTAAAGTGCTATATAAATAAAATTTTACTTACTATTGCAATATGCAAGAACATGCAACATTTTGTATTGCAATATACAATGCTCTTATATTCAAGAATATGCTATATGTTTTATTATAATCAGTATGAAAATGCAACGTTTCTGTCCTAGCCATTGTCTAAAAAAATACAAAACATTCTTCTTAATTATGTTTCTTGTGTAGGTCGGCACCAATGGCTTCATATCTATGGTCAAACCCACCGATGAGTCTGGGTACCTGGGGAAGATGCCGGCCGGTTTTGGTATGATCGCAGTGTTCCTGGGAGATCTGGACACCAGCGATGGGGATGGTAACGTCTATTTCCGCCAGGATACAAGCCCTGATGTGCTCCAGAGAGCTGCAGAGCACATTGGCCAAGCTTTTCCTTCTGACGACGGGATCGAACCCATCATTCACGCCATCATCATCACCTGGGAAAACGTGGCGCCTCAGTCTGAACGAGGAAGAGGAGATGAATATGAATTCACAGTATGTCCCTCAACTCTGAATATTTTGGACTAACAAAAGTTATGAATCTGACACAACAGCATATGCAAGTCAAGTCACCTTTATTTATGTTTTTATTGCAATATGCAAGAATATGTCAAGTTTCTTGCAGTATGCATGAACATGCAAAGTTATTGTCTAGTAGTATGCAATAATGCATATTTTAAGGCAATATGCAAGGATATGCAGAGCTATTATTTTGCAATAAATAACAATATGCCTTTTTTAATGCAGTGTTCAAAAATATGTCGTTCTTGTCTTAAAATATGCAGGGTTTGGTTTTATTGAAACATACATTTATTGTGTTGAAAAATGCTAAGATGTGAAAAGTCTTTTCCTGCAGTATGAAAGAATATGCTGTTCTCTTCTTTACAGAAATAAGCTCGATTTTTTTATATATACGAATATGCATTTTTTTTTTTATTGCAAAAAGCACAAATATGCAATATTACAAGTCATTTATTTCTATAGCCATATAGCAATACAATACAACAGATTTTCAGATGTTTCAAAGCAGCTTCACAATAACAATAAGGAAAATAGCAGACTTGTTGTGAATCTGTTGCAGAGAAACACATTCCAGCTGGTTGTAGCAAACATGGAGACGGCGTCGTACGCTATCCTGCTGTATCCAGAGGAGAGCATGCAGTTCGGCTCCACGCTCATTAATGATAAGGACCAGCTGGTGGAAGTCGGCTTCAATGAAGGGAAGGTGGCTGGCTGGTTCAGCTGGGCTCAAGGAGTTTACTACCGCATCACTCAAGATAGCGAGGAGTCGATAAACGCTCTCGCACAGTAAGAGCCATTTTAAACATGCTTGTGAAAGTGAAATTGTGTATTATTAAGCTGAGCTCCCCTGATTTCCATGAGAGTTTGTTCTTCAGAAATGCAGTGGTTTTGTTCTAAAAAGAAAAAAAAAACGTGTATTGAAAAAACTATTTATACATTAAAATAAAATACCTGTGCCAAATTACTATAGAGTTACAATAAAATATCCCCATTTTTAAATAAACAACAGTAACTCTCTATATTAAATATTAAAAAAGTGAATGAATTTGATGAATTTGTGCTTAATTACTATAGACATTATAAAACTATGGAAAACTATATATACAGTATAATTACTATAACACTATATATATACATACATATATAATTTTATATTAATAATTAATAAAATGATAATTTTTATTATTAAAAATAATAAAATTGGTAAATTTACTTATTGTCATTTATAGGGATAAATTTTGCTTTATATATTTTATGTATTTTTACTTTAATTATATGTAAACTTTAAAGTATCACTTTATTAGTACATAATAATCATTTTAAATATTTAATATTAATTATTAAATTAATTATTTATTAAACATTTTATTACATTTACTAGTTTTACATTAGTAAGTTAGACATTAGTAAGTTTTCAGTAAGTTAGACTAAATTAACTTCCTGTGACAACTAGCTGAAATAAAATTTTCCCTCTGCTCTTATTACATATTAATAAGATGCGACTCTTCTTCGCCCCTCTCAGGGAGACAAACTCAGGCCGGCCTGGCGTGTGGGTCTACGAGATCGGCACATCTCCGATATTCACCTCCATCACATCTGGAGAAGTTACAGAAGTCAGAGAGGTCACTGAGGTCACGACGGAGCAGACGATGGTGGACACTCCGGTCCCTGAGCCGTCTGAGCCATGGACTCAACAGACCTCTGAAGCTCCGATTGAAACCAGCAGCCCAGAGCCGTTCGCAGAGTCCTCGACGCCCGACGAGCCTCAGTATCGCTACGTTCAGCCCCGTCTGGAGACGCCTCAACAACAGCCGCAGAACCCACAGGTGCTGATCATCGATGAGGATGAGCTGAATGTCGACGGTGAGAGAAAAACACTCATTATATTATTGCTAGCACTGCAGAAGCTGCGATAGTCATGCGTGTCTTTCAGGTTCTGTGATCAGTAGAAAATCTCCATCTGAAGGCTAGAGGGCGCTCTCTCATGAAAACTCCAAATAAAAGAATCCCAATCGCTGCAGCCGAATAAACAGAAGATTCAACTGCTTTCATTGATTCAACTAATAAACACGGCAATATATGGTTTATCCGAGTTCTTATTATTATAATTTTTATGATATCTGTAATGAAATGCTAATCGATATAGCCTTTGTAACTGCTTAGAATACCATGAAATACGTTGTGTGCATTATTACTCAACAGAGGATTTATTTCTAACACTTGACTGACATTATAAAGTGAGATTGGAGTAAAAGGTTATTAAACGTGGTATTTTCACGTGCTCTCAGACAGAGCAAAATATACTACACAGAGCCGTAGTTCACTGAAAAGATACGCGAAGAGCTATCATAATCGCAGACGATGTAATTGTATGATTAAGAAATTGGTGAAATTGTTTGCGAGAATGAACGACATTTTGTGTAGCTTGTCGGAGAGCTATGGCTCTGTGTCGTAAATGCTGTTCCGTTTGAAAGCAGGTGATGGAGGTTTACTACTAATCACAGAACCGGCTTTACTGACGGAATGTGCAGACAATCACGATTAATCACATTCAAGCTCTAAACCGAAGGCCAGAGATGTTCCTAATACGCATCGCAGAAGAAACTCAAGAAAGCCGTGTTGCGTTAGCTGAAAAAACTTTCAAAGATGTAAATAGATTGATGAAAATTTATGACGTCGACGAAATCATTTGCGATAATGAACTAGGGTTGGGCGATGACGACCAATTTGGCATCGTACGATGTCTAATGCGAAACATCGCGATGGACGATGGTACCGTTGTCGCAATAGATGGTGGGGGGTGGGGGGTTGATTGTAACTAAAACACCGTCTTTTTATGTGAAATCCCAAAAAGGCTCAAATTAGGTGGATGCAAACATAGCTACTGATGACTTAAAAGATTGCATTGCCATTAGAATTAAGTGTTTGTACAGAGATTTTCACGCTACAGAATTTCCTGAAAAAATTTAATGATTTGTTCGGTAAATATGTGAAAATAAGTGAACCGTTAAGTCTAAATTGTGTGTCCATTTCAGGTTTCTTTGTGTTTTTTGGCAGTGTTTTCTTATAACTACGAGACGTGCTCCAATAACAAGCACAAGTGCTCAGTGTTCTCCGACTGCAGAGAGTACGCTGCTGGATACTGCTGTCACTGCAAACCTGGTTACTACGGCAACGGCAAGGAGTGTGTCGCCGAAGGTGAGTTTACCGTTACATCACAACCAGGGTTATTATCACTCACTAAAACTAAATACAAATATAGTAATAATTTAAATTAAAATAATAAAAAATTTCTTAACTTGAAATAAAATAAAATTTAAATATATTTTAAAAATATTTTATTGAAGTTTTTTTGCCAAGGCAACATTTCTAATGTGTTTAGTATTTAAAGTAAACTAATTTCAGCTAGTTTTTTCTTTAGTTTAATTTGAACTAAAGCTATATTATATTGTATTAAATTATATAATATTATAGTATATTTCAGTTTATTTTCAGAAATCAATTTGACATTTTATAAATATTTAAAACTATTTATACTATGTCTATACATGTCTAAAAAAACAACAATAAAAAAAAAAAGTATGTTAATAAAACCGACATCTTACTTAACAACAATAATTCTCTGAATATCACCTGACTTCCCAGGCAAGCCTCAGAGGATGAACGGGAAGGTCAACGGCAGGGTTTATGTGGGTGATTCTCCATCTCCTGTGGAGTTTTCTAACAATGACCTGCACTCATATGTGGTGACTAACGATGGCCGGGCGTATATCGCCATCAGCAGCATCCCAGTCAGCCTCGGTCCGTCTCTGCAGCCGCTGCCTGCTCTGGGAGAGACCATCGGCTGGGCCTTCGCTCTGGAGCAGCCCGGCTTCCAGAACGGCTTCAGCATCATCGGTGAGACCTGATCATCACAAACGACTGATCACATCCAAAATAAAGTCTTTGTTTACATAATATATGTGTGTGTGTGCTGTATATATTTATTATATTATCTATATATTTAAGATATAGTTATATAGATATAAACTAAAATATAGTTTCTTCTTCTTAGATTAATAACATTAGCTAAATATTAACAATGTTATTGTCTTTAATAATTTGCCATATTTATTATTTCTAGAATTGTTATTATTGTTATTGTTAGGTTAATATGATTTTTTTATATTTTCTAAATAATATTACTGTATTTATTAATACTCATTAATAATATTCATTATATCATTGTATTTAACGTTTTATTTTGGGTGAAGAAGTTTAAGGAATCTTTAAATAACTTTATAATGATGACAAGACAAGTGTTTTAGAAACCGTGTTGTTATGACCTTCCTTCCCTCCCTGGGTCCTTGTCTCTGCAGGAGGAGTTTTCACGCGACAGGCCGAGGTCATCTTCCAGCCCGGGAACGAGCGGCTGACCATCAGACAGGAGTTCAGAGGCATCGATGAACACGATCATCTGCTGATCAGCACCGAACTGGACGGCAGGATCCCGGAGGTGCCTCGAGGAGCCACGGTCCAGATCCAGCCCTACACTGAGATCTACCAGTACTCCAGCAACCGTGAGTCAACTCTCAGATTCATATGAGCTGCAGCCAGACGGTTTAGCAGAAATTCACCCTGGATTCTCTTTGACACCAGGGTTGTGATGTTTGAACTGTAATTCTGTTATATGTTGAAATATGTTACAAAATTAAATTAACACAAGATTTAAGTTAGTTTACAGTAACATGAAGGGTTGTCCAAAATATAATGTACCTATTGGTACATATTCTGTGTCTCGCTAAAACGTTTTAGTGCGGTGTATTGCAGTCTGTTTTTGTTGCAGTAACACATTCACGTTAAGTGTGTTGTGTATTCACCTTCTGTCTTTTTCTTCTGTACGATGTTCGCAGTAATCACGTCCTCATCGCGCAGGGAGTACACCGTTAGCGCGCCGGACGGCAGCGTTCGCTCTCAGAGCTACGTTTGGACACAGAGAGTGGAGTTCCAGAGCTGTCCTCACGAGGAGCTCCTGAGCACTGCTCCAGCGAGCCAACAGCTCAGTGTCGATCAGATCTTCGTCATGTTCGACTCCAGCAACCAGCTGATCCGCTTCGCCATGAGCAACAAGATCGGCTCCATCCACAGTAAGACAACGAACACACATTTTGTGCAACACCGTTTTATGTACCTCACTGCACATTTCGCCGCAGTCTCAAAGAGAAATGTCCACTGAGTGGCGCTAAAATACCGGTTCAATACGTTCCACCCTGGCACATTTTTATTAAGCTGATATAGGTGTATATTGCTGTGTTTTTATTACGTTCAGTATCCCAATATATATTGGGAACATGCCCTACACCAAATCCAACCCTAAACCTACCCGATAGTAGCCTGGGGCCGCCCATACTTACTTTGATGCTACATTCATTTCGCGAGCAAGTTAGTCCGGCAAAGCTGCCGTTTTAGAGCATTTCTGTTAGCAAAAAAGTGAGAACCAATGAGAAGCGAGCTGGTGTCAGAGTTTTACTGCCTCTAGTGTTCATTTCTTTTGGAAACTGCATATTGGTACATATTTTGTATGCGCTAAAAAGTGCACGTACGTACAGTTATGCTATGAATCCAGGTAGAGATAAAACACACAGCAGTCACTAAACACTGGCTTCTTTCACATATATGTGTTGGAGAATAACTCATACGCTACTGTTCTGAATAGTAATAGTTGAAAGACGTTTCTTCTGCTCGTTAGGGCTGCATTCATTTGTGAAAATAAAGTGAGCGTTTCATTTTGATTGTTTATATTTAAAAATAGTTAATTCCGGTTGTTTATTATTGTTTATTATTTAAATTCTACATCAAAAGCCTATATGCACAGTAATAAATAAATCATAAATCAGTATATTATTATGATTTCTAAAGGATCATGTGACACTGATGCTGAATATTCAATATAAGCATATTACATTTATAGTATAAGCAAGCATATTAAAATAGAAAATTAATCATTTAAATTGTAATAATATTTCACAATATTCTTTTTTGTATTTTGATCAAATATATGCAGTCTTTATAAGCTGAAGAGACATCTTAAAAAACAAAAACTTACTGATCCCAAACATTTGTGGCTTCTTTGATCAGTTTGTTTTATATAGTTTATAGAGCGTTTTATATTTCAGGAGAGAGAGAATATGATGCTTCAACTATATGTGTGTGTTATGTGTTTAGGTGGGATCCCAGAGCAGAACCCCTGTTTCACCGGCAGACACGGCTGTGACACGAACGCCGTCTGTCGCCCCGCTCAGGGAAAAGAGTTCAGCTGCGAGTGTGCCACTGGATTCACCGGAGATGGACGCCTCTGTTACGGTAAACATCCTCCCACAGATCATGGGGGTCGCTCTGGAAATCTAATAGTTTACAGTATCTAAAATGCAAAAGTAGTGTAATAGCAATAGTTTGTGACTTTTAGTGCTGTCAAACGATTAATAGCATCCAAAACAAGAGCTTTTGTTTCCATAATATATATGCGTGTGTGTACTGTGTATATTTATTATGCATATATTAAAACTAACACATGCATTTATATATTTAAGAGAAATATGTTATGTTTATGAATTAAATATATTTAAATATATAAGTATATAGGTATTTTAAAAATATACGTATATATGTGCATTTATATATACATAATACATATTCACAGCGCACACATATTATATAAACAAAAACTTATTTTGGTTGAAATTAATCGTGATTAATCATTTGACAGCACTAATTACTTTATTAATCTAAAATGATATTCAATTACTATTACTAATTAGTTACTTATTGTTACATGTAACTAGTTACTCCCCAACATTGCAGATTATGATGTTTACAGTGAGTGTGTTTGCATGTATGTTCTTAAGAAGGACTCTTTCATGACTCAGAAAAGATTTATGCATGAGAGGATGATGTACGAGCTGTAAGTTTCCCGCTGACATTTGCAAATGATTATATTTTGACGCCGCTAATAACCTGATTTATGAATAAAGTCATGTAATCAGGGCTTACTTGTGTTATATGTTTAATGTAACGTTCTTCAAACATCTGCAACAAGTTACTGAGTTGTTCTCTGGTTGTAGAAGTTATAATGTCATTTAATTTGACCTCAGAGCACCTCCCGGTTCACGGATTGGGTCGATCATTCAAAGCAAACACGCAGCGGAAGAGACTCTTTACTCTGTATATACAGTGTTTAAATCATGAGATGTTTCCTCTCTTTGGGAGTTAGGGGAAAAACACATTTGACCTCTTTTCTGTATGATTTGTCCCCCTTTTTGTAGAAGTTTTGAAGAACTTGTCATTGTTAATAGCTGCCTATGAGTTCATAATCACAGAAACAGAAGTGTGTTATTTCTGCTCAAAGACCCTGGATGATCGAATGAAATTAACATTTATTTCTTTTTATTATTCTTTTTATTTTAGGTAATGTTTTAATGATTAGGTTTTGTGTGTATTATTATTAATATTATTATTATTTTACATTTGTTCACATGATTGTTATAATTTGTTTTATATATTAGTATAATTAATAAATAATTATATATATAACGTTTTATTTTTGTTTTCACTTTTTCACAATTTTAGCTGAAATTATAGTGAATTTGTTGTGCTTTTTGTCATTTATTATTATTATTCTTGGAAGGTCTATATAGTGCATCTATTTATTTAATAGTTCATATATTTACGTTTGTCTAAATATGTTTTATACATTTTTGTTTATTACTTTTTCACTTTGATTTTAGTTAAAGTTACAGTAATTTTGTTTTGCTTTTGGTCATTCTATAAATATAGTACCATTTGTTAATAGCTCTCACAAAAACAGAATTATTAGAATAAAATAGAAATTCAGTCTTCAAACAATCAAACTAAACATTAATTTCTTTCTTTCCTAAACAAGTGATTAAAACCAAAAACAACATTAAAACAGTTTATAATAAAAATGGAAAAGGGATAAAATAAAGAATATGACAAAGATAAATAATGTATAATTGCCTGCTTCCCTGAGTATTCCTATTAATAAGACAAAACTTCAAAATAAAAGCCTGTATTGAGCTCTTGTCTGTGTTAATATATGACCTCCTCTGGTTTCTCAGATGTTGATGAGTGTTCAGAAAGCCCTGGGATCTGTGGTCCGTACAGCATCTGCAACAACCAGCCCGGATCCTTCCGCTGTGAATGTCTGGACGGGTTTCAGTTCGCCAGCGACGGACGGACGTGTGTCGGTAAGAGACCGAAGCGCTTCTGAACCCGGTTTGAGTTCACTGTCATTAAAGTGACTGTTCGCCCAAAATTTAAACTCTGTCATTAATTACTCACCCTCATATCGTTCCAGACCCATAAAAATATGTTTGTTTGTTTTTTTTCCCACACAAAAGTTTTAAATCTGAATTTTGAACATTCGTCGAATTTATAATAAAAATCCACATTCGAACGCAAAAACTTTACAATTAAGTTAATTTTATTGTGTGCGTCAGGCCGAATTATCAGGAGTAGGCTACGCTTTTCATAATAAATCCCTACATGCGCTTCAAATAAGTCATGTGACCGATCTCGTTCACAATTTTAAGTCTTTTATAATATATGAAAATGATTATATTCAGTGGCTTCTACTAGTATTCTCAGTGATATTGACTCGTTGGATGGAAACTGAGCTTCATTCGCAGATGTTTCATGCGATAGTTTTGCGCAAAAGTTTTATTCAGTGCATTCTTCTATTTTATTTATTTTTTTAATGATATTTAATACCAGTTTATCAGGAAGGGACGATTTTGTTTTCTCTTTGAGTCATAGGATGGAAACAGTGTCTACACAATTCGCAATTTTTTTATGTGACAGTACAGTTTCGCGCATAAGTTTAATTCAGTGAATTCTTCTACTTTTCAGAATGATATTTAGTGCCAGTTCACCAGGAAGTGACGATTTTGTTCTCTTTGACTCGTTTGATGGGAATGATGCATTATTCGCCAATGTTTTATGCGCTATTAAATTTTTGCGCGTAAGTTTAATTTGAATCTCTGGATGGGAAAGTAGCTATTGGCCTGCGTCGCTTTGCATTAATCTATGCATACATTATGTTTTGTTTATGATTCTCATAATTAAAACATTACGCCCTTTTAAAAGATACCCATGTTATTTAATTGCTTGAATAAACGTTTATTAGTAATATTTTGCTCGATGCGCCCTCTTGTGGCCTCAGCAGAGAAGAATCGAAACGATGCCTTCGAAATTAGAATATATTATTTGACTATTGATCATGTTGAAGTGTGATTACTGTGATGTAGTTCTCCAGCCTGTGATTGTGTCCTGATCAGAGACAGAACGTCGCGTGGATCACTGTCAGAGAGGAACACACGACTGTGACGTTCCCGAACGAGCTCGATGCAGCTACACCGGAGACTCGTCTTATATCTGCTCGTGTCTGCCGGGCTTCTCTGGAGACGGACGCGAGTGTCAGGGTAACATTCACTCACCGCCGAGCACAAAATACACAGGAAAACAAAACACTGCTACTAGCCATATGTGACCCAGGACCACAAAACCAAAAAAAAAAATAAAAATCTAAATATTGAAAAAATTCAAATAAAGTTTTAAGCAATGCATATTACTAATGAAAAATGAAGTTTTCATATATTTATGGTAGGACAATTAAAAAATATCTGTATGATATAATCTTAATATCATGATTTTTGGCATAAAAGAAAAATGTATAATTTTGACTCATACAGTGTACCGTTGTTTATTTCTACAAATATACCAATGCTCTTATGACTGCTTCTGTGATCCAGAGTTCAATCTATGGGTTACTAGCTGTAACCTAATTATGAAATTCATTTACATGTAGACACAATCTTGTTACATGTAACTAAATTCTATGATTTAAGAACAGAATAAATGCAACTGTGATTAGTTACAGCTACTTGAAAATGTCAGTGGGGGTTACACTTGATTACACACACAGAGTTTTTTGTGCGCGCACATACACACGTTGTTTTTTTGTGCATGCACACACACACAAATGATAAACAGATTTATTTATATGTTTTTATTTTATATATATTGTGTTTTTGTTATATTATTTCAATGTCTCTTTTTATTTATTATATATATATATATATATATATGCAGTTTTCAGTTTAGTTTTAGTTATAGTATTTTGTTTGTCATTTTAATAAATCTTTGTTTTTTAGTTTTTATGCGTTTATGTTTTATATATTTTCTGCTTTCACTTTAAATATAAAGAAAGTAATTGTGCTGTTTTTTGTCACTTTAACGAATTTTCATAATTATTAAAAATGTATATATTTGTATGCATTTTTATATATTAAATATAAATTATATAAAAATATAAATTAAACATAAATGTATTATATATTTAATTTTTAATGACCAGATTAAACTATTTATTTATCAAATGCAGAGACGGTCTCTGTAGTCAAGACGACGA
>JAUYWG010000003.1:1023810-1037565 GCA_034779775.1 Enteromius afrohamiltoni
GTCTCCAGAACATGGCGCCCGCAGCAACACTACAGACAGAATAATAGCTCCGCCTTCTTTCTTTGTGGAAACATTTGAAAATAAAGCAGCCAGTGACATCTTTAGTGATAGATTGATGATGTCTGGTGTTTTTATCGATGTGTTTGCAGCAAATGGAGAGCAGACGTTGTGTGAGCGTCACCGAGCAGAAGCCCAGTTTTCCTCGAGAGGATACGTCTCTTTCCGTCCGCGGCCAGTCGTCGGTCAGTACGTGCCCAGCTGCGATGCGTACGGCGCTTACGAACCCCTGCAGTGTCACGGCAGCATCGGTCAGTGCTGGTGTGTCGACTCGACCGGACACGAGATCCCTGGATCCAGAACCGGACCGGGCAGCAGCGCACCCATGTGTAAGAGCACACACCATCTCTGTTATGTGTAGTTTATTACGCGCAGGTCAGTTTGACTCAGGGTTTTGATTTGTTGGAAATACTAACATTAAGCTATGAGTTTCGTTCTGATATTTTGCAAATTCTTCTCATTTAGATTCATGAACATTCATACAAAGTTTCAATACTCTGATGTGTCGTGGAATATTTACCAGGTGCTTTCATCCAAACGGCTTACAAATGCTCTTACAAAAGAGCAATGGAAGCAATCAAAACCAACAAAACAGTAATGATATGCAAGAGCTAAAACAAGTCTCAGTAACATGATTTTGTTTGAATTATATAATAAATAGAAAGAAAACAGTCAGAATAGAAAAAAACAGAGCAAGCTAGAGGCCTTTTTGCTAATGTTAAGTGTGTAATAAATAAAAAGAAAACAGAGATACAATACAAAAAGATTAGAGGAGCTAGTGTTGTTCTTTTTTAAAGTAAACAAGCAGTTTGGTTTTATTTATTTTTCTCGTTTTGCACATAAGTCACAAAAAGGTCTGAATATTGTTGTATTATTAAGGATTCCCAAACAGGGAAGACTTTTGTCAAGTAAATGCTTTTTACCTAACACCTAAGCTTTTTTACTTTATTTCATTCTTTTGTAAAAAATTGTTTTTTTATAAAATATTTGATTAATTGTAATAAATATAATGACATTTTTTTGTATTTATTTTAGTTTTATTTAGATTTTTTATTTGGAAATTTTAAATAATATTTTATTTTAATTAGATTTTAAAATCCCCCTCTTTCCGTAGGTATTGATCATAATGTGACCCCGCCCCTCATTGGCCCCACCCCCAGACCTGACATCAGTCCTCTGACTCCTGGAGCAAACCTCTTATTCGCTCAAAGCGGTAAAATCGATCACATCCCGCTCGACGGCAACCGGATGATGAAAAACGAGTCGAGGACAGTTCTGCACGTACCTGTGAGTTAATTACCATCATGGTTCTGTGATGAACTTCAGCAGCTCTTTCTGTGAGAAGATTACACAAACACAGTAACCCAAAACATATTTGTAAACTAAAATCGCATCTAAGTTATAAATTTATATTTATTTCGTGTTTATATTGTTACATTTTAACTTCCTTTCGTTTATTTATTTATTTATTTATCACTTGCTACATTTACAAATTTTCCAGTCATTTATATGCATTTAACTCATTTTTGTTTTTTATTATTATTTATTCAGTCATTTATATTTTATATTTTACATTTAAGCTCTTAAAATGTGTACATTTATTTTTATTAGATGTTGCAAAATTTGTTCCTTTTTTTTATTATAAATGGATTAAATACATTTATTTATTATTTTATATTTTGCTACATTTCACTTTTTTAAAATTTTCAGAATTAGCATGGTGTTAAATTATAAACAAACAAGCAAGTCGGACTTTTTGTGAATAAAGATGCAGAAATATTTTACAACAAAATGATTTTACAGGCAGAGGTTTGTTGGGTTATAAAGGTTCACAGTAAACAAGCCAGATTCTTTGATTGCCCGTCATGTGTGGGACGTTTGAGATTCTCCGTCCTGACATTCAAGCTCACACAACACCTTCAGGCTGAAGATTTAGCTTTTGATATCAATAAAATAAGCTTTTTTTTTAACTAAATAAAAAATTAAGTACTTTTTGTACATTTTAACCTTTCTAATTTTTTTTAAAATGTTTTTTCAAATAATGTACAATTTGCTATATTTTAACTGTGTTCACTCACTTATTCATGCATTCTTAATATGTTTTAACCTTCCTATATTTATTTATGTATTTATTTACAGTATAATCTTTTTTTTTTACATCTATTTATTTATTTGTATGTAGCTACATTTTTATCTTTTTAATGAATTAATATTTGCTTAATTTGAACCTTTTTTCAAATTCAAATTATTTATTTATTTATATATATTTTGCTTAATTGAAACTTTTTTGTTTTATGTTGTTTGTTTTTGTTTATATATATATGAGCCTGAAATCATAAATAAATGACATGTAGATTGCTACTTAAAAATAATTGAATTGAATTAATTCCATGAAGATTGAGGCGTTGCTTATGTTTGGTGGTCTGCAGGGTAAGGTGGTGATCGCGGTGGCGTTCGACTGCGTGGAGCAGATGGTCTACTGGTCAGACATCACTCAGCCGTCCATCAGCAGAGCCAAGCTTCAGGGCGGCGAGACCTCGGTGCTCATCACTAAAGGTCATACTGATAATACTGACCACACCACACTAACACTTTACCCTCTGTTAGGTGCTAACTGAGGTTTGAAGTGACTGTAATAATCTAACAACATCTATAATTTAACAACACATTTGCTCATGATGTTTCCAATGATTTATTATATTTTTATGAAGCATTTTATTGTTTTTATTTTTTAATGTTTTTTATTTAAATTCGAACTTTTATTATTACTTTTTTGTGTTTTTAAATTATGTATTAAATATTTATTTTTATGGTTTAATTCTTAATTAGTGTTTTATTATATTTTTATTGTTTTGTAATTTATTGTTTTATTCATTTTAACGTATTTTGCTTTTAAGTGTTTTTCTTCCCTTTTAAAATTATTAATTTATTTAAATGTTAAATATTTCTAATTTAATAAATTTTAGTAATTAATTATTAGATTTAAATCAACTTATTCATGAACCCCAGTTTGGGAAACCCTGTCCACTTCCACTAAAATGCAAACGTTCCTTCAGAAATGTCTTTGTTTTGTGAAAGCTGTGGCGCTGTAGTCATGGAAACGGGCTGTGTGTTGTTCTGTGAGCAGATCTGGGCAGCCCTGAAGGAATCGCCATCGATCACATGTCCCGAAACATGTACTGGACCGACTCTGTTCTGGACCGCATCGAGGTGTCTCGACTAGACGGCAGTCAGCGGCGCGTCCTCTTCGACAATGACCTCATCAATCCACGGCCGATCATTGCTGACCCCGCCCACGGGTGTGTGCCTCAGACACAGCAGCTGAGATTCATCCTTCATCTGAACGCTGAATAAATAAGCTTTCCACTGATCACTGGTTTGTACGGAGGAGGATTAGGACCAAGCAATAATAAAAATCTCCAGATTAAAGCTGTTAAATTTCAAGAAAAAAAGCATTTACAAAACTACATCGAAATGAAATGTAGAGAATAAACGCGTTCAATTAAAAAAAGAAGCTGCATTTCGAGAAAAAAAGTTGAAATAATATGTTGAGAATTCATTTTAAGAAAAAACACATTAACGACTTAAATCTTGAGATCTTTTTTATTGAAAATTATTGCTTGGCCCTTCTCCTCCTTCGTAGGTTCGTATGTAAATCTGGAATCTGAGGGTGCAAAAAAATCGAAATATTAAGAAAATCTCCTTTAAAGTTGTTCAGTTAACATTCTTAGCGATGCATATTACTAATCAGAAATGAAGTTTTCATATATTTATATTCCATTTATCTTCATGGAATATGATCTTAACATCCGAATGATTTTTGGTGTAAAAGAGAAATGTATGATTGTGAGCAGATCTGACACACATCTCCCTGTGCTGCAGATATCTGTACTGGTCCGACTGGAACCGAGACGGGCCGAAGATCGAGCGCTCGGCTCTGGACGGCAGCGACAGGACGGTGCTGGTGCAGGAAGGACTGGGGCTGCCCAACGCTCTGACCTTTGACCCCCAGAGCAGGCAGCTGTGCTGGGCGGACGCAGGTCAGCTTCACATCAGTCAAGATTCACCATGATAATGATATTCTCTTTCTTTATAATAACATCAGGACAGAAACCGGCTTTTTTATTTCGAGTGCTTTATTTTTATATGATTTGTTTATTTAAACATTACCCTATCACTTCATTATTTAAATTATTTGTTTATTTTAGTATTTTATTCTTATATGTTTTCTTTTTTTCTTTTAATAAAAAAAAAATATTTTTAATCTTTAATTGTAATTTAATATTTATTTTATTTATTTCTTAGTTATTATTTTATGTATTTGTTAAGTTAATTTGTTTTATTTAAAAATTATATACTTATTTTAATTCAACATTTTTTATTTAATTAATTTGATTAATTAAGGGTCTATTTATTTTAATTCAACATTTTCAAAATTATATTTTATTTTGGTGTTTTTTTATTATTTACTTTAATTTGGCATTTTATAGTTTTAAGTGTTTTATTTTAAATAGTTTTTAAATTATTAATTCATTTTAATATTGCAGTTTTATGACTCTCATGCAGGTCAGCTTCATATTTATTTAGCAACATAAATAAATATTGTATTCCTGTTGAATCCTGCTGATGTGTGTGTGTGTGTGTGTGTGTGTGTTTCAGGAACTCGTAAGGTGGAGTGTGTGGATCCGTTCTCTCGTGTCCGAAGCAAACTGACCGAAGGCATTCAGTATCCGTTCTCCATCGTGTCTTACGGCAGAAACCTCTACTACACCGACTGGAGAAGGTATGTCACGTTTGGAATCACCGAATCATCATCTGACTCGGTGATTGGATGTTCATATGACAATGTGTAGTTAAATATAGACATTCACAAAAAAAGGTTTATTCTAAAAAATATTTTAATATTAAAATCTGATTTTCCCAGCTTCACATCTCTTCTCCTGATTTGCTTTCCTTTTATTTTTAAATTATTTATTTCCATTTAAAATATTTCAGATTAAATTATTTTAATAATTTGATTGTTTTCATTTAAAAGTGATATTATCTTATATATTATGGTTTAATTATTTAATTTAAGTTTGATTTGATTTAGTTTGTAACTTAATTTTTTCAGTCATTTTTAATTTTATGATTGGTTTATTTTTACTTCATGTTATTTTGATGTGTCACTAGGGAAGCAGTGGTTGCTATGGACCTTCATGATGGGACGGAGGTGGAGGAGTTTCTTCCTCAGAGACGCTCTCGTACTTACGGCATCACTATAACTTACCCACAATGCCCTGCAGGTCTGATCTTCTCCTCGTAAACAGCTGTACTGTGTGAGCCGCTGTTAACCCTGTGTGTGCTCCTCAGGACTGAACTACTGCTCTGCTGAGAACGGAGGCTGCTCTCATCTCTGTCTGCCTCGGCCCGGAGGATTCTCCTGCCGCTGCCCTGACACCAGAGACGCTTCGTGTGTCGAGCCGGACCACAACTTCTGAGAGACCCTGAAGAGTTCCTCTTTACTGATCCGTTGCATCACGATCATCACATACAGTAGGGATTCATAATATCAGTGCTCTGCCTCATCTTGATATATCAGGGATTCAACTTGTTTTCACCACGGAATAAAACATTTCACGATTCTGAGTTTTATTTATCGAATTTCAGAATTTAAGGGATTCAGAGATTATTTTTTCACAATTTTGACTTTTTATTGGAATTTGGAGCTTTTCACCTTTCTTCGTTTTGACTTTTTATCAAAATTCAGAGTTTACAGTTCGCAAAGTAAAGTAACTTTTTTTCTTTCGACCACAGAACAAAAATAAAGGTAATTGCGACTTTCTCGCAGTTGTAAGTTTACATCTCACGATTCTGACTTTTTATTTATCAGACTGACGAATTTACTTTCGTGGTTCTGACGTTTTATGGGATTACGTTTCGCAGTTTTCACAGATTATGTTGTTTTTTTTTATTGAATTTAAAGATTAATTCTGACTTTTTATTGGAATTCAGTTTTTCTTTCGGAATTCTGAGTTTACTTTTTGCAATTTTTAATTTTTATTGGAATTCACCGTTTACCTTTCTTAATTTTTTCATTGAAATTTGGAGGTTACTTTTCGCAATTCTGAATTTTATTTATTGGAATTTGCAGTTTACTTTTTTTTCCTTCGAAATTCTGAGTTTACTTTTCGCAATTCTACATTTTTTAAATTGGATTTCGCAGTTTACTTTTCGCATTATTTTTTTTTATTATTGAATTCTGAGATGACTTTTCACAGTTCTGACTTTTTATTGGACTTATTATATGTATAATATCAGCAGTTATATTAATAATTGTTCATATAAATTAACAGTTGTCTGTATCCATCATAACACTGTGATTTTTATTTATATAATGTTTATATATATACACTGAAAAAAAGGTATTTAAACACAAGTATCCATTTCTAAAGCTGTTTATTTTTAATGTCTGTATTGGTGCATCCCTACTAAAACCACTTGATGAAGACATTACTCTGAATAGATCTTGACAGTTTAGCTGATAGTTAGATAAATAAATATAATTTTTATTGCAGCTGTCCTTCAGCTCTTGGGCTGCTTGAATACATTTATACTATGTGTTGCATTCTGGGAAGGATATTATCTGCAATCATTCTGATTTAGGTAAACTATTAATTACAATTATATTTTAATCTGTTTTTTAAAATGCCAAACAAAGAGTTTCTTTTGCTTCATTGTAAATAGCAAAACCATATAATCTGTATAGGCTCTGTATGTCATCTCTGGTGCTCAGGGCCCGAGGGCCCATGTTTATATGACGTTTACACTCGGATACAGTCCATCTGGACGAGAGCCTCTTACGAGAAATCACACCATTTGTTTACACACTGCATGATGGGAAGGCGGGCCGCTGTGGAAACAGCTGGAGAGGAAGGAAGAGAGAGAGAGACTATGTTTTGTACAGCTGTTCAATTAAAAACACATTTTTTAAGAGGTTTGAGTCTGCTGTGTTTTATTCCTCCAGTCACATGAGAAACTGGCCTTTTAACGCACAGGTGGATCTGAGAGCTAGTATGTTGATTTTTGCCATATTTCAGCCTTTTTCCTGCAGTAGATGTTCAGACACCAGCAGAATGAGTCTGATCCAACACACATGGGACTGCATATCATAAATCAAATATATGAAAGACTGATTTGTTTATTGTGTTTAAAAGCCATAAAGCTATAGACTATAACTTGATATGGTTATTTGTATGGTAAACATGCCGTAAGTTTGATCACAGCATGTTGTTATTAGCGTCCACTGTGTGTTTGATTATTACTGCACGATATGGGAACTTGACGAATGATAAGCCTGAAGTATAAAGTTTCATTTTCGACCGGTGTCGCGAAAAGCGCTATATAAACTTGGATTGGACTGAAAACTGCAACTTTACTACGGAGTGATCAGTCTGGATCAAAACATTCATGAACACGCACCGAATCTGAATCAAATGATTCCGCGCTCGAACAGCGAATCGATTCGCGCCGCGATGGTTCTGAGTTTCGAAAAGCTTGCTGATTTTTTTCTCCAGGGAATCAAAGGTAATTGCGATTTTGCCAAACTGGGAGTGTAAATTGTGTTCACTTTTTTCATATCTATTTAACATATTATACTGATAAAAAAATAGACAAAACAAAAACTCAGTGGTGATCTGTTTCAAATGTAGCGATTTAAGCTACCAACTTTAATTCAGTTTGTCATTCACGCCGCTGCGAATGATTCGGATTAACAGCTCGTGACTAAAACTACTGATTCCTTTGACATTGTAATGATTTTAAAAAGGATTTCGTGCAAAAACTATACATTTCCCTCGAAATCCATCCCGACAGCTCTAAAATTATTAAAGTATTGTATATAAATATATACAATAATGATTTAACAAACCATATTTTGGAAGATGGTTTTATGAATACTGGCTTTAATATAAATTATTCAGAGCCCAGAGATTTGCAAACATAACTCGTATGTGTAGTAGTTAAATTGTATGATCAAAATAAATGCTATTATTATTTTTGGCATCATGACATTTTTAAAAGACAATTAAGCGCATTTAACAAAACGTATAATTTAAACGTCACATGAAAGTAGTGTATGCTGTACTGAATTTTATTTGATTTGAATGTGAAAAACAAGCAGCGGTGCTGGATTGAAATGTCTTCACGTGATCTTCTAAAGTGTGTTTCTGGCGCATCTGGTGGTGAGAGACTGTAATGACTCCCACAGACATCGAAGGAGCAACACTAATACTCAATTAATAGTTTATGCTTTATAAAGAGATATTGTTTTCTGGGGGAATAATGTTGTGTGATAATCATGAGATGACTTCTGATCCGAGGTCAGTGCAGAAGCTGATGGACTCTGTCCAAAAGGCTTATATGTCCCACAATGCCTGCGGTCTCATCAGGACCAGCGCACTAGAATTCTGTCGCCGTCCTCAACCGAGTAAAACTCCAGCGGCTTCAGGTCGTTATCGATCTCAATCTCTCTGCCAGTCATCTATAGGATGAGATATCACAGAGCTTATTTCATTTCAGCTTCATTCCTTGTGTGTGCAAAAATAAACTAAAGCTAATAGATAACATTTAATAATCTATATATATATATAAATAAAATGAAATAAAAATGTTGCTGTTGACTAAAATTGAAGTGAAATCAGAAAATGTAATGACAAAAGTTTTAGTACCTCACATATATTCGTTACAAGTTTATTATAAAAAGGTGTGTAAGAAATAAACAATACAATAATCGTAGGAAGTAAACATTTAAGCAAGCTGTGATTCTTCACCTTGGAGCAGGTGTAGGAGAGCTTTAGCTCCGCTCCTGGTAATCTGAGCAGCCGATGCAAAAGACCCTTCACCTTCTGAACCACCATCGAGCCTGAAAACAGCAGAAACCACCTCAAACCTGTGTCTCGTCAGCATTTATTAATGCCTGCTTTTACCTGGCAGCTTCTTCTCTATGGGCTTCCTCTCTGGATCCTCTGGACAAACGAAGGTTACGGCTGAAACGAGAGCAGAGACGCTGAGAGAGGTTCATACGGGGAGGGTTTTAAAGGTGGTATCGATGAGACAATGAGAAGAGTCGTACTTAATAACTGATTTTTCAGCGCAAACGGTTTCTGTTCTCTCAGCTCGCCCTCGTCTGGAGCGCCGTACTCTGAACAAACACAAACAAACCATTTAGGCCACTCACTCTGTATTGCAGATAAAAAAAGGAAAAGTACTGCTACAAAACGATGTTATTGTAAGCCCTCAACCCAAAAAGGATCATTTCTCAAACAAAACAAACGTTTAAAATGCAGATAAGCAGAACCAAGTGGGCGGAGCCTCCCAGCTGGACTCACTCTGGAGGAGCGTGAGGAATCGTGGGTGTTCGCTCGTGAACTCTGCGTTCGGGTGACTCTTCTCCGGGTCACAGTGACCTCCAGCCTTCAGCCACGCCAACCCAAACATCTTACAGTAATCCAGCTCCGCCCCCCTCCTCTCGTCCGGCAAGACCTGAGACAGATGACGCACTGGCATATATCAACAAACAAGCGTTGCTCCATGGCTTCTGAGTGATATATGCACTGCATTTCAATCTCATTAGAGATATAGATCACAAGCATCAGAATCCATCATCAGAAACATCAGCATGTTTTGTGCTTCATATTCTCAGTAGAACACACTATATGAGCCATCTCCGCATCTCATCAGGGATTCTCTGGTCTTGAGCATCACCTGTCTCATGTCGAGCAGCTCCAGCCGGCTCAGTCGAGCGATGATGATCTGTCTGGAGGTCTCCAGGTTCTTCTCTTTCTGCAGCAGAGGGTTTCTTCTACAGGACAGATGAAGAAGATCCGGCAGCTTCTCCAGCTCGTTCACCACACGCCACTGCACACAGACGACCATCATCAACAACTAAAACCACTACTGAACTTCACCTAAACCAAACATCACCTCTTTAGATGAAAGCATCTGCTGAATGTATTTACACTGAAATTTTGGCTAGTTACTATGGCAACGTTTTACATTTTCTGTACTCTAAGTTGAACTAGATAAAAAAGTTTGTCGAGACAAGCTTTAAGTTGGCTTGAGAAAGCAGTGGCTTAAAGTTTAAAAATAGTTTCAGTTAAAAAAAGTTTAAACAGTTACAATTAAAAAAGTTGAAAAAGTTTAAATTGAATGTTTTCAGTCCAAAAGTTAGAAATAGTCAGATTCTAATGTCAGATAATATATAGATACTAGCATGAATAGTATGTCACTAACATGTTGCTTGTATGATTAGCAAGTTACCAGCATATTTCTAGCATGATTAAGATGTTACTAGCATGTTTGCTAGTATGATTAGCATGTTAAGAACATATTGTTAGCGTGATTAGCATGTTACTACCATGTTGTTAGCATGAGTAG
The DNA here is from genome assembly GCA_034779775.1 of Enteromius afrohamiltoni. Classification (NCBI taxonomy): domain Eukaryota; kingdom Metazoa; phylum Chordata; class Actinopteri; order Cypriniformes; family Cyprinidae; genus Enteromius; species Enteromius afrohamiltoni. The sequence continues at coordinate 1,034,284 of JAUYWG010000003.1, forward strand.
CAAGTTAATAGCATGTTGCTAGCAGGTTTCTAGCATGATTAGCAAGTTACTAGCATGTTACTAACATGTTGTTAGCATGATTAGCTTGTTACTAGCATGTTGTTACCATGTTTCTAGGATGATTAGCATGTTACTAGCATGTTGTTAGCGCGATTAGCTTGTTACTAGCATGTGTCTAGTATGATAAGCATGTTGCTAACATGTTTCTAGCATGATTAGCATGTTACTAGCATGTCTCTAGTATGATAAGCATGTTACTAGCATGTTGTTAGCATGATTAGCATGTTACTAGCATGTTGTTAGCGCGATTAGCTTGTTACTAGCATGTGTCTAGTATGATAAGCATGTTGCTAACATGTTTCTAGCATGATTAGCATGTTACTAGCATGTTGTTAGCATGATTAGCTTGTTACTAGCATGTTACTAGGCTTTCTCAAGCCAACTTAATTACCAAAATAACTAAAACTACGGTGGCCAACTAACGCAAACAAAAAAAATGTAAAAAATGAATTCATTAAGGGCCAAGGCGTATTTGCACAAGTGTGGTTATACAAATCATAATTAATAAATGGCTACTTAAAAGCTGAAATAAAATATGAAAACAATATCAACATGGTGATAAAACGAATAAAAGTAACAATAATAATAAAAAATAAGCCTTTGACTAAAATGAAAATGAAAACAAAATGCAATGAGGAAAAAACCCTATAATTGAAAATATTCATAAAAATAAAACACATTAAGCATCAAAACTATAATAGTTTAATACGGTTGAAGTTTTCCTCCCCCTGTACATTATACTGTGTTTAATTATAGATATTTTCACATAATTTCAATGTAAACAGATTCAAATGTAGTATTTTTATGTTCAGGTCAGAAACACGCATTTCTTTACATCAATATATCTGCTACGCTAATTGATGATAAAACATTATTTCACACATATTTTGACATTTTATTTTCACAACATATATTTGAAACATTAAAGTAAATGTTTGCTCAGAATCTGACGAGACTCCGGTTCACCTCTGAAATGTTGTTGTCGTCGAGTAAAAGTGTCTTCAGCGCAGGAAACGAAGCCGTCTTGTTTCCTTCACAGCACGAACATATTGTTTTATTTTCTGCATGTACAGCACACACATTATAAATATGAATACAGAGGTCTGAATCACTGGTACCTGCTGAAGCATCACTGAACTCAATGACAGATAAACCGCTGCCGGACAGATTCAGCTTCTCCAAACTGAGGAGTCAAACATTATTAATGATGTTGTTGTGATACAAGATGTGTTGCGCCTGCGGTCTTACCGGGGTAAAGGTGAGATTTCCAGCACCGTCTCCTGGAGGATGTGGTTGCTGGATAAATCCAGCACTTTTAGCGTCTGCAGCACACGCTCTGGCCTGGAGAAACGAAAGCTCGTTGGTTCCTGTGCTGTGAGGAATATTTCTGCTCTGTGATGTGAAAGAGATTCAGTGTGGTACCTCATTAATTCTGTGATGTCGTTGTCCGCGAGATAAAGTTCCTCTAACTGCGGCCACATGGAGGCGCAGTGGAGAACCTGCCGAACACAGAGGGGTCAGAGGTCAGACAACACAGCAAAAGTTTGGAATAACTCCAATTCATTAACGTTCTCTTCGACGCTGCATTTATTTGATGTAAAATATTACATTAAGTTTTGATTCATTTAAAATAATAATTTGAAACTGAACAGAACTGCTATTCTGAAATATAACAATTTAATTAATATTAAGTTTTAAATATCTCACGATAATACTGTTTTTACAGAATTATTACAGTAATATTGTAATGATCAATATATGTAAATATTTTACAGTATTACTTCATTCTTACAGTAATACAGTAAAATATTAGTTTATTACTGTATTTTCACAGTAATGACATAACCGTTTATTTAATTTAATTAGTGATTTGTTAATTTATTACTATTAACATTATTTCCGTCATTTATCATACTCATTACTATTATTTATGTTCATTTAGTAATAATAATTACATAATTATTATAACTTTATAATAAGTATTTCACAATATTACTAAAATACAGTAAAAATAGTCTAAAATTTTTTGAATTATTTGAATTACGTTTTCACTGTATTACGGTTTTGCTGTATTTGTACAATAATGTAAAACACTAATATTGAGTTATTATACATATTAATATTTTATAATGTTTTTGATGTATTCTTGGTATGTATATATAATAACTCCAAACTTTTGACCAGTAGTGTACAAGCAAGTATGAACTCTGACCTGAGTCCAGGTGAGTGCGCAGCTGTTGAGTGACAGCAGCCTCAGACGAGAGAAGGCGGGGCTTAAAAGGCTTGGCTCACTGGGGATACTAAACCTGTTGTGACTGCTCAGAGATTTTGAAGAGGTAGAAGGGCTCATGTTAGTAAAACGGGACTTTGAGCACTCAAACCAGAGATCTGCTTATAAACTGATGGCAGGTACGCTCAGACGGCCTCACCTGAGCTGCAGCTCCTCCAGACAGTCCAGCTGCTCGGTGATGGCCGCCAGCACCTCCAAAGAGCTCAGCAGGTTTCCAGAAAGATCCAGGGACTGAGCCACTGAGAGACGCTGTTAAAGAAGCTTCACGCAGAGTTGACCTGTTCCTGTCCGAGAACATCAGTCATGTGTTTTTAAAGGATACGTGGCGTGGTGTTTCTGATCTCGTTCTCCGGGCCCGGACCAGACACCTCGCATCTCCTCAGACCGACTTCTGTCAGGTTCTCCAGCCTGCCAGAGCACAAAGAACATCATACAGCTTCTGGAAAACCTCACTAACAATAGAACTAGATGTGCTTTAAGACAACACACCGCAGGAATCATGTGTTTTTTCAGGCAGCGGTCAATTTTGAGTTTCATATGAATTTTATGTCAGACTAGTGTAAAGAAAACATCCAAAATACACATAAGCTGTATTCATTTTTTTTTAATTGTATTAAATATTATTGAGATAAAAAAATGGGTTTCTATTTTAATACATTTTAAAATAACATTTATTTCTCTGTTGGAAGGCTGAATTTTCAGAATAATTATTATTATGCGGTACATGATCATTGTCACATGATTCTTCAGATTTATTATCAATGTTGGAAATAAAAATGTTTAACTTTTTTTTAAGAATTGCATTCAGCAAGGAAGTGTTAAATTGATATAAAGTGCTAGTAAGGCTTACACAGATGCAAAAAAATATATTTTTCATAAATGCTGTTCTTTTGACCCTTTTATTAATCGAAACAAAAACCTGAAAACAATAT
>JAUYWG010000003.1:1063924-1073948 GCA_034779775.1 Enteromius afrohamiltoni
CAACGACACACAGCGTCTCCAGAACATGGCGCCCGCAGCAACACTACAGACAGAATAATAGCTCCGCCTTCTTTCTTCGTGTGAGCATTTAGTTCCTGTCCGCGTGTGTTGGGTCTCTCAGTAAGTTCCTGATGTGTGTTGGACCTGGTCTGCAGGTGTGTGGCGGGGACCGGCCCTACATGGCCCCGGCGGATCTGGAGCGCAGTCACGAGGAGCTGAAGCGGAGCTGTGTGGGTCAGTTCCGGGGCGTGAAGAAGATGGGTGGAGAGGAGTTCTGCCGGCGCTATCAGGAGCAGCTGGAGCAGGAGATTGACGAGGCCTACGCCAACTTCATCAAACACAACGATGGAAAGAACATTTTCTTTGCGGCGCGGACGCCAGCCACGCTCTTCGCTGTGATGTTCATGATGTATGTGTCATCGGTGCTGACGGGCTTCGTGGGGCTGAGCTCGGCTGCGATGCTCTGTAATCTTGTGATGGGCCTGGCGCTGACGGCGCTCTGCATCTGGGCTTATGTCAAATACTCAGGAGAGTTCAGAGAGGTCGGCTGCTATATCGACTGGCTGGCAGAGATGCTCTGGGAGCAGGTGTGTATCTCTCACACACACACACACACTCATGTGTTCTGGGGTGTCTCTCTCTCTCTTCATAGGTGTAATGGTGTTTGTACTGTACAGACTGTATGTGGTATTGTCCTACACTGACCCTACACCTAAACCTACCCCTTACAGGAAACACCACACACTCTTACATTCTCAAATAAACACCGTTTTTAAGCTTTTTGAATTACAGGGACACTGAAAATGTCCTCATAAACACCTTCATATGTCATTATACACATTTGTGTCCTCATAAACTACATAAACACACACACACACACACACACAGTGTTTCCTACAGACTTGCACTCCATCTGTTGATTATCTGCCAGCAGGTGGCGCTTAGAGCAGACGGATAGAGGTTTCTTTCACACACACACAGTGACCTGAGAACATCCGCACCGGGTTTAGAGTTTGAAACATGCAGTGCTCTTGGGAAAACTAATTGTGGCAGTCAGTTTTGTTATCGCCACAAATAAATCAATGTTTATAGGCAGGTGTGAAATGTTCTTTTAAAAGCTAGTACTGACCGGTTTAGACTCTCCAGCGCTCGAGTCAGTTTCAGTCTCATATATTGAGTGTAGCTCTGGTTCTGTGTGTAACGTCTCACTCTCTGCTCACTCCATGCTCACACAGAGGACGCCGCGGAAGGTGAGAGTGACCTTTGACCTCTTGGTGTCGGTCGTGTGTTTGTGAGTGATGCTAACACGCATCTCTGGTTTCAGGTCTTTTCCAAACTGTTCGAGGTGGCGCGGAGCAAGGTGACGCTGAGCTCTGTGATTCCAGCTCCGCGACAGAGACTGTCCTCAAACAACAACGTCAAGAAGAGGAACTAGCCTCACGCCAACGCCGAGGATTCTGGGGTTTCACGGGCTCTTTCACCAGGTGTCCTCTTTCTCCTGTCCTTTCTTCTGTCCGTCTTATGTGCTCACGGAGAAGCGTTCGGACTCGCTGACGTCTCTGTCCTCCGCTGGACACTCAGAGCGGCTCACGCTCCACCAGAGGACCTCGTTGAGAACGCTGAACTGTACCAATGATTCCACTGTCTCTCTGCTGTACAGATGAACTTCCTGTGCTTCATCATTCCATCCATCCAGACTGTCTCCAGCACAGACCAGGGTTTTTAAACTGCTCACTGTAGGGCATGACGTGTGTGTGTGTGTGTGTGTGTGTGTCTCACGCTTGCGCTGTAGCAGGAGAAAACACAGATCCATCTTCATTGTGCCCATGTCTGAGAGAAACACATACACACACACTCACTCATACAATGCACTTTCTCTCTCTCTCTCTCTCACTCACACACACGCGCGCGCGTTTAGTTTTATACTGTCTTCATTCATGTCTTCTGCCTTGAGCTTCATCATTCCGGAATGTTTCATTCTTTTTCCATTTATAATTATATTTCTTTAATTTATTTTTCAATTTGATTAAAATGAATCACTGTATGTTCTGTGTAGGTTGTTTCTTGGTTCAGTGTTAAAGAATCACTCCGAATGAAGCGATTCACTTTGATTGATCATGAGCTAATGAACTGATTCAGAGCTCTGAGAACTGAAGCTGTTTTCAGAAGCTGCTGATCTTCAATGTTTTGAATGTCTTTGACATGAATAATTTAAAGCTATGGGGGTTAAGAGACTCAAGAGACACAAATTAAAGCAGAGCAGAGAGTCTTGGATTCACACAGTCTTGGCATTAAATTGTTGCATGCTTGGCAAAAAATGAGTCTCTCCTTCAGTATTTCCAGTACAAATACCTAAACACCCTTTAATCAAGATTCATGTACTGGAGATGCAGGAAGATCTGAAACCTTCTATAAGAACCAATATCTGTCTAACATGTTTCCCTTCCAATGAAGATGTGTTTCGGATAAACCAACCTCATTTGAATCAGTTTCTCAGGAAATTGAGACTTCCTGTCTTTATTTCACACCTCCAGTAAACCTATCGTGAGTTGAGTGTTCAGACATTTGCACTGGATTTCTTCTTTGAACTTATTTTCAGGGTTTCTGCTAGAGGGGCTTTACTCTTACTGTGTGTGTGTGTGTGTGTGTGTGTTGGGATTTGTGGGACACGTGTGTAATGACATGGGTACTACAACGTAAACCTGGGGACACTTTCTGTGTCCCCGTAAAACAAAAGGCTTAGAAAACATACTAAACAGTGTTTGATGAACTTCAAAAAGTGCCCACCGTTTCCTGTAAGGGGTAGGGTTAGGTGTAGGGTCAGTGTAGAAATATCAGATTTCTTATGTTTGACACGAGACGTTTATTTTTCAAGTATTGAAGCACAAGCTGTAAAACACAGACCGTCTGTTTCTCTTCATAGAGAGAAAGCCTGAGGTCAGACAGCGTTCATAAACCTGTACATGCCGATACAACAGTGATGAAACATTCGTTACACAGATTCCGCTGCTCCCTTTGAGCCAGTAATAATTAAAATACAGAATAATCATATTAAAGACTACATGAGCCACTAAATTCAGCACCAGTGGCCAGAGAAATAAACATGAGGAGCCAAGGCTAACCTCACGGATGGTGAAAGTCAGGATTCACAACTGATCAAAATATTCTCAACCCTTTTTGACTGAAAAGTCTTCCGTCTTCCAAACCAATATTCAACAAATATTTGATGCTTTTTCTTCAACTTTATTATTAACAGAAATGAAGGTAGGGACCGATTAAATATGATTAATTTGGTGGTTCCAAACGGTTCAGGAATAAAATAATTAAAAGTATTTCAAATTACCTTTTATGTTTGTTTTTATATATAGAAATGTAGAATTAGAACGTTTTTTAAATTTAGACTTCTTTTAAGAGTTAGACTGTTTGTAATATTTGTAAAAATGAACTGAAACACTTCGAAGTCCCTCTGGTTGAGAACTGGTCTTCAGAGAGATTTTAAAATGAAAAACAGGGAATAACCAACAAATCATAGCATACTTACACTAGCAAAATTAAATAAATAAACAAAACTGATGTGTGAATTATATTATGAACAAGACAAGCTGAAAAAGCAGAAAAATAAGACACTTTCTGAAAGAACATTTCAATTATGTTTACTTCAGATTGTTGCATTCTGGATCCGATTTTCAGTATTAGTGTTTTTTTTCATTATTATTTTGTGTCATTACATCATTTCTTATGAATCTGGAACGGGTGATGAAGATGAATCAATACACACAGAGCTGCATCCAGATGTGCTGGAAACCCCTGAAATCTCTTCATTATAACGGCAGGAAGTTCTTCTGGTCTTCTGCTTCATGAATACTGGCCGAAAGGGACTGTAAACGCCCACCTGTCAATCATCACACTAACCCCACCCCCTACCCGTCAATCACGCAGGCTCCGCCCAGCGAGTGTTGCGACGCGAGGTCGCGTTCAGAGGAACGAGCGTCGGTCCATCAGAGGAAGTTGTTCGAGATCTGACGCCGGTGTTCAAACAGGTCCTCTATCTCTGCGCTGTAAGCGTCGCCTGAAACAGAAGCAATTAAACCTGAAATGATCACGTGTTAAAACTAAAAACTGTGTGTTTGTTTTTCTTGTGAAGTGTGCTACAGTAATCTTATCTGTGTGGGTGTGTGTGTGTGTGTACCGGTGTGGCAGCTGTACAGGTAGACTCGTGCTCCGTCGTAGCGGCAGCGGCAGCGCATCACGTTGTTCTGGAAGTCAGACTCGGCCATATCGAGCGAGGGATTGACCTCCACCTGCAGAGACACGTGTGAGGCTGAGGTTTATTACTGGTAATGTTAGACATCTGTCTACGATCTGTCATGAGCAGAAATGGCAAGTTTCTTTTAGATGCTTGAACTTTTTTTTCTTTCATTTTTTCTATCTTAAAAAATATTTTCTTTGTTCTGCAACATGAGATAATCATGTCTATAGTTACAGTACTATTCTCTCTCTCCTGCTTCCTGACCGGGGTGTGTACTGCAGGCTGATTTTGTTTTTGAACAAAAATGTTTTGGAAAAAAAAAAACTATGCATAAAAAACCCCAAAAGTATTTTGAAGGGGAAAAAACATGGATCGGCATAAGCAGCAATACGCATTTGTGCCAAAAGGAAAGTGTTTTTGAAGAGAAAAGGTTTCAGGGAGAGAGAGACTCTGGAAGAAGGAAGGTCAGTCGTTGTTCTCTGGGCTAATGAGCTCGTTCTGCTCCGATGAGGCAGATTTTCCTTCCCACACCGAGACCGACACGTGTTTACTGAGATCATTCCTCACAGTCGTTGATTGTTTGACATATAAATACACTGACCAGAAACTCTCTCCATTCACTGTGTTTTTAGATCCTTTACAGAAATTAGGACATGGCCAAGAGGAGGTTTGGTCAGGGTTAGTTTGTGTTTAACCCTCTGGTGCTGTGCTGGGGTTCCTCAGGGCTCTGTGCTCGTACCGCTTCCATTCATCATCAGTATCTGTCATTCAGAAGCAGGGCTTTTCATATCGCTGCTACGCTGAAGACGCTCAACTCTTCTCATTCCAACCAGATGATCTGACCCGACCTCTGACCTGAATGTCAGGGTTAGGGTTAAATTGTGACCTCTGACCTGGAAGATGTAGTCTCCGGGCCGCACGTCTGTGACGTCCACCCACTGGCAGTCGATGTCGTGGCGGTACGTATCCCAGCAGCCCACGCTGATGCCCTGTTCGCCCATGTTATAGCAGGCGTAGCGTTTGGTCAGACCTGTGTCAGAACGATCATCATAAATCATGATTACTGTGCTCGTATTCTGAGGGCTGTGTACCTGCAACTTCAAAACTCACTATTTTTATTTCTTATTATTTATTTGTATTTGTAACATTTTTGTTCCAACAAACGTTTTTCAATTATTATGCAGAAAATGTTAAACTTAAACATTTTAAATAGGAAAATAAACTCTTTCTTCATATTTAATCATATTAAAATAATATTAAAATCCGTTAGTAGTGTTAATGATTGAGCTTCACCTTCGGGGCAGTATGTGTCCTCCAGACAGAAGCTGGCCTTGTGACCCTCGGCGACCTTCGTGCCGTTCAGGGTCAGGAGGTCATAGTGTGTGAAGACCTCGATGCTGTGGTAGTGCCTGTAAGTGGCCAGGGCAACACCGTAGAAACACTAATAAGCTTCACATATTTAAACTTTGGCATTAATCTGCTGCTGGAGTGAGAGTGGACCAATCAGAGCGCAGCTCTCACACAAACACACTCTCTCACCGGTGGCACTGGTGCCAGGTCCAGGACTCTCGCGAGGCTCTCGGCCTGAAGTCGGCCCGACCGAGGTTCATGATGCGCGAGGAGAAGCGCAGCAGCCGGCGCTGACCGTACGGCCAGCTCATACGAGCAGCAGACGACGACAGACAGTTCTCCTCATGAGCGCAGGTCAGCAGGTGAAGAGGACGGTCCTCCAGGTACGCTGACTCCTGAACCAGCTGAGCGTCGATCACCAGATCAGGAGCCACTGACCACCGCAACACACACACAACATTTACATCATTAACGCCAGGTTCTTTAAAATGATTCAGGAAAATGTATTTATGAGTTCAGTGTGTGTGTGCTGAGGTGTGTATGTTCAGGTGTGTGTTGAGCTAGGTGCTCGTACCGTCCACACAGGTGACCCCGGCAGCGCTGGCTCCGCCCCCTCGAGGGCAGTACAGGTGTGTGTTTCTGCGGCAGTGCTGGATGGAGATCTCAGTGCCGGTGCAGTGTGTTCCACTCAGAACCAGTTCCTGTGCTCCGGAGCTGCTGGGCCAGTACCAGGTCTCCTGCGGATGGAGCAAGCTCGTGACTGACCCCGCAGGAATCCGCCCGGACTCTAATAACGCTGCTATTACAGCTAATTCATGCACATTATCAAATATTTTCCACGTTCCTCTCCACCGTCTATTTAGCGAGAGCCACTTTTAAACAGGCTTTTATAAGAGTGCAAATGTGCTCCATCGCAGCGGCTCTATTTCGGGTTTGTTTTCTCTCTGGTTTCCTGTTCTTTCCCTGAATCTGTGCAGGGTTGTAATTACCTCTGCATGGGAAACAACAGCCAAGAAAACAAAAGCTTGCGGATGTAAACAGTGACAGTAGATCCAGCTCTCCATTACTGAACAAACCCTCTCTGAGGGCTCATTTTAATCAGTGATTGTTCAGCAGTCTCTTCAGGCTGCCTCAGCTCAGTGACAGTCGAGCGAAGAGTTTGTGCTCATAAGCAAACATTATACGGCCTGTTCACACAAACAAGCGCTTGGCACGGAGACATTTCTGACGACAGCAGCTTCTCTGAGCATGTGGACAAATCCTATTGGCTGGCCAGTTTTTTTTACAGTGTGGTAGAAAAGAGATAAGAAAAGAGCACTAGCACAAACCCTGATTTACTGTTAAATAACTTCTGTCAGATTCACTGAAGACACGCCGTGGGGACAGTTATGTTTGTGATTGTGTGTGCGTAAGAGTTTCCCTTTCGGTTGGTGTATTTATGAGTGGAGAGTATTTAAACCAAGCACGCAATGCGACTTCTCAATTCACTGCTATTTCTGGGATTATTTTATGCCCACTAAAGCGTGTCTTGAAGCAGGCATCAATTTTGCGTAGATTGCACTGGTTATTATGGAAAGGAGGTTGCACACAGAATCTGATCGGCCATCTACTTTGCGATAAATGCTTTTTACAGTAAGTGAAAATAAAGTAATTACTTTGCGACAGAGGCATGCGAACGTTCATTCAAATGAAAATAATGTTCATCTCGGTGTGGACATGCTAGTGCGCCACCGTTGCTGTAGTAAGTAAATGTGAGTTCAGTGACGTGCAGATGAAGAGCAGAAGTACCTGATGGGCTCTGGAAGCGAAGCCGAAGCCAAGCTGTCGACACACCACCATGGCTTCATTAATGCCCCAGTTCTCACTGCAGACGGAGCCCCAGCGCTGCTGACCGTTCTCCTCCAACAGCACCTCCACCCGGCCCTCCGTCGCCTCCCGCCCGCCCGCCAGGCGCACCTGGGCATCACAGCAGACTCAAACATCACTGCTCCAGACAATATGACTGCAAGCAGCATTCAAGAGGTCGAGCTCGACGAGAGGGAAAATTAGATCCGTACAGCAGGACGAAACCTTTGACAAAACTGATGGGGTGTGTTCAGTGTGAGGTGATAATAACACTCCGTTTTCATGGTAATTGGAATAATGTGAATGCAAATTTGGACAGTTTGAGATAGAGACATCATGTGCTATGATTGATGTTCGTACTGTCCTCTATCAGTCTGCCAAAGTTCATAACTTTTTACCAAACCCTTCTCTGGCTGCCATTGACTGAACATGAACCAAAGCATTAGCACTCACCGTAGCGCTCAGGCCGGTGTTGGGGACGTTACAGCGGACAGATGCATCTTGGGAGTGTTTGCACGAGTAATGCGTAGCCTCCTTGAAGCGGCACTGTGTGATGGAGCTCTCCCGGCCCGAACACTGCACCTCGTTCATGTGGATCAGACCTGTACCTGCACAAACAAACACGTCCATGTGCTGAAGTCCCCACACCACAAGCCCGTTTACCTGCTAGAAATAGTCATTAGTTGGTTGTTTTTGGCAGAAACCTGTAACTGGCAAAACAGCAAGACAAACGAGGGCAGACGAGCGCTGTGATGTGGACGCTGCGTCGGTAAAGTACACACACGGGCCAAATGGAAGCATTTAATAGATGGAAATAGCAGCAGACGCGTGCATAAGGAAGGGACTCTCTGTAATTTGTGCACGGCTGGGTCATGATGTCATCAGAGAACGTGTCTCTTATTCTCCTTGTCTCTGCTGATGAACAGCCTGACAGCGTATAATTCAGAACATGAACCCTGAGAATAGAGGCATTCAAAACCCCAAAGATGAGACCATGGAACAAATGCGCATTATATAGGACAGCATGCTGATGTACTGCTGTGACGTGTGTGTGTGTGTGTGTGTGTGTTCAACAGTAAGCATTCAGGACCTTCAGAGGGACTCCAGACTGGTTTATGCTGGATAATCCTGGTGGATCAACATTACCAAAAATACCTGCCAGTAAGTCTTTCCTCTCTGTTCAAATTAATAAATAAAGACATACTTTATTTCCTCGACTTTTTACATGTATTTAAAAAAAATATTTTAGTTAATTTTTTTATTTAGTATTTTAGTAATTTTCAATATGTATTTAAATATTATTTATATATATACTATTTTAAAATAATATTTATTAGTTTTATTAATATATAATTACTTTTTTTTTGCCAAATTGTGCCAAAAGGATAAGGAATTTTTTTTTTGTGTAGTATTTTTTATGTAAGAATAATAGCAATAAACATTTTTTAAATAAATTAATAATATTATTATTATTAGTCATAATGACAATGTCATGCCGAGAGCAATATTACTATCTAGTCTAATAATTGTATTTAGTAATGTTAACAGCAAACATGTTTTTTAAATGTATATATATATATATATATACATACTGGTTATAACCACTTCTTTAAGGGAAAATTACAATTGTATTTGTTCAGCCCAAACTGCAGCATTGCCACAGCAGCATGAAGACTGAACTAAACATTCACATCATCACAGCATCTGAACTGAGTCCGTGTGAGTTTTTCATGTTTTCTGTTTAGACTGGCTGAGAAACTCAAACCCTAACCCATCAGTCACTGGGAAAAGAGGAAATAGCCCTGAAAGGAGCGGCTGGTATCAGCTCTGGATCTTTTATGGTAAGGAGTCATTACCTTGGCCCATGAGCGCTCCTCGCAGGGCCTCTTTGGCCGAGCCGAAGCCCAGCTCTCTGCAGACCACGCTGGCCGCGGTCAGATCCCACAGATGGTCACACACAGTCCCCCACTTTCCCTCACGGAGCACCTCCACACGACCCTCACCCAGCCTCGGACCGGCCTTCAGACGCACTGCCGCCTGTGGGAACACACACACGATGACTGAAGGTATAACACAAGTAGACTATTATTAACTATAACTGTTCAGTTAAAACAATTTACAGCAGCTTTCAGTCCGTCTCCGTGATGCAAACATCAAATATCAGACATACAGTAGTAACTCTCCACAGGTTTTTATTCAGTTGTGCTGCTGTTCTATTGTTTGTTCTGTATAAACATGTGTTTGACTGTTACGCTTGCGTCTCTCACAATAAACTGAATTCTAAATAGACTGCTTAAAAGAAGTTTAGTCTCATCTAAAATAAAAACAAGGCAAAATATTAATTTGAATTAACTAGGAATGGACAATAAACATTGGCTGATATGTAATATGTAAGTGTTCACTGTCTAACTGCACAAAATGGATTCTGGATCCTCATTTAACTCTGTAACATTAGAGAATTTTCATTTATATGCAAATAGTGTTTGTATGCATATGCTTACATATTTTAAAATCTTGTTAATTACTTATAAAGCCCTGAATGGCTTAGCTCCTCAGTACTTGAGCGAGCTCTTATCACAT
>JAUYWG010000003.1:1107727-1131335 GCA_034779775.1 Enteromius afrohamiltoni
CAGTACAAACACCATTACACCTATGAAGAGAGAGAGACACCCCAGAACACATGAGTGTGTGTGTGTGTGTGAGAGAGTATTTCTCCTCAGTCACTTTAAAATCACATTTCTCAGTAAAACATCATGACATATTCATGAAGGAACTCACACTCGCCTCTGCTGAGAGATAATTGTTTTCAGATGCTCACACACACACACACACACACACACACACACACAATGTAATCAGTGATGTCATCAGAATGCCTGAACGTTACAGGAGATCTTCAGCAAACAAAAGACAAACAGATGAATTTACATCCATTATTCATTACAACACCGAGCGAGACGGTTGGGGTTTGCTGCTTGTCATTCTTCTCTAAAAGTTCTGCTCATCAGCTGAAGGCTAGAGGAGATGATGTCATGTGTTCATTACCCATGATTCCTGCAGAGCTCAAACCGAGAGTCAATCAGAGCCAGGCAGCCTAAGGTCAAAGGTCACGTGTTTGTGTGTGTGTGTTTATCTGGGAATGTCCTGTGTCATCTTGTGTCCAGTGCGTGTTTGATATTAGTGGAGTCTGTGATTATAATGAACTTAATCTGTTTCAGAAATACTAGAATGCTTGTCCAGGTCCGATCAGACGTGTTCGCTCTCTGAGGATTCAGTTCCTCCGTTCCAGGTGTAAACAAACATTTGTGTTTCAAATTAGAAACTGAACAACTCTACTGGAACGACAGTCAAAACAGCCAGCGGTGATCACACACACACACACACACACACTCCTGTGCAGTGAGATCATCAACTCATATGGGTTCAGTTATGATGTCATTCTTCTCAGGTAATCAGCTGCAGGCCACGAGAACCATATAAACATCTGTCTGTTTCTTCACACACACACACACTGGTATCAGAGTTTAGAGTCGAGGCTCAGGACTCTCATGTGCTCTTGTTTGCTTGAGCAGGTCTCATTGTCCTCATGTTTTGATCGATCACATCTCTGTATTGGTACAAAACCACGAGTGTTTCTGTGTGTTTAACTAGTTTTAACCGCAGTTGTGTCTTTTTTCACGGTACATTTGGGTTGCACAGACGTTTAGAGAAACCTCAGGATCTCATTCTCATCTCTGTGGAGTGACTCGGTTGTCAGGTCGAACCAAATGTATTTGGAACAGAGTTCATATTAGAATGGTGTAAATGACCTCAGGACTCTATGACTAGCTCTTTTCTCTTTATTTTAATAACGCCTTATTTCGATAGTCCACTTCAGACATTCTGATAACAGTAAGTTACTTACTTAAAGTGCCCCTATTATGCCCTTTCAAACATGATCGTTCATGCAGTGTGTCGTGTAGCTGTATATGAACATAAACTATCTGCAAAGACAGTGCACGATAAATAAAGTTATTGTCTATCAAAAAAAGAGTCGGCTCATGTTCGCCTAAACGAGTCGTCAGCCATTGTGACGGCCCCACGTCACGAAGTAACATATTTGCATAATGCCCGCCCACGTTCTACGCCGCGAACACCTTGCCCCGCCCCCAAACAGCACAATCTCCACATGGATCACATCAAGAGAAGAAGACGCTGTGTCCTGTGAGAGTTGATTTGTTTTATATGCCCTTCTGAAAGATGAATCTAGAATGAGTGGTTCACATTCTCAAGCTCAGCGTGTCTATGGGGGTTGAAATAATGACAAGTTTTTTGAAAACGATGTTGTGTGCACAATGTTATTATTGAAACCGGAGGGGAGGAGACATTCATTTCTCTAAATACCCCGCTATGAGTAAATGTGGCCTAAGTAATGATAAACGATGGCTTAATGCAGTGTTATGCTTTATACAGTGCTGAAGTCCACTACGTAGAGGTGTGCCCTTCGCTATGGTAGTTTTGGGACAAGCTCTGAGTCGGTGGAGCGCTGTAGCAGTAGACCAATCGTATAGAACTGCTCCATCTGACCAATCACAGAGGTGAGCGCTCACAGGAAGGCGGGGTTTATACAGACTGATTCTTTGAACTGCTTCACACGAGTCGTTTACGAATCATTTATAAATGGGGTAAAATTAAATCTATTTTTGAATAAAACTAAAGTGTTTTTTGTCCTTGCATACATGTAAACCTGTTTAAGAGACTAAAGAGAGATAAAACAATCTTAGCCACATTTAAAATGGCATAATGGGGCACTTTAACTACATGTTAACTAGCAGTCTTTAGAGTACTAGTATCTGCCTAATATCTTTATTTTGATGAATCCACAGTTCATACTGACTATCAGCAATTTTACAAGTATATGTCAACTTATTCTACTAACCCTAAACCTACCCTAAGAGTTATAGTTTAAATCAATGTCTGAAGCAGAATAGCAGAATAATATCTTTATTTGATGTAGAGATATATCAGAGCGGAAAACAGAAAAAGCATCTGTTGTTAAATTGTAGCAGTCATGATTCACCATAAGCTCTATAACATATATTTATAAAACAGAATTTATGTTTGATGCTGATATAATATGAAGATAAGTGGGTTGTGTTCAATCAATGTTCAAAAATTATTAATCAAAAACAATCGTCGTTATCGTTACCGTCGTCTTACTACAGAGACCGTCTCTGCATTTGATAAATAAATTTTTAAATAAAGTTTAATCTGGTCATTATTCATTACCATCACTCTGTGCTTCTGCTTGATAATGTTCAGGGCTTTGCTACGATCTGTATTGTTAAAAGAGCTACAGAAATAAAAGTGATTGATTGAGTTGAATATTTTTCACAATGAGTCACCAGTCATCTGAAAATATAGGAGATGCTTTGATTGTAATTAGTAACATATCTAACCTTAACTAACCCTAAATTTCAGAAAGCATGCTATGAGCTACGTCTGTTCTTACTCTGGTTGTAAGTTACTCATTTGTTAGTAAAGAGTTCGAACAGGAAGCTGCAAGACAGTCACTGAATAATGCTTAATGTTTGTGAGATGAAAGTGCTGTGATGGGTTTGCTTCACTGAAGCTTCATCTGGAGATGTTGCATAAATCCAGCGCGCCTGACAGCAGACGTGAGCGTTGTGTCATCGCTCGCTGATCTTACACACATGTGACTCACACACGCTCTCTCAGACACACTGATTGTGATTCTAAATTAAGGAGTCGTGGTGTTTGTGTGGAGGAATGATGTTGCACAAGCAGTGGACAATGTGTTTGTGTTGCCCTCAAACTTCTGCAATCAGAGCCGAGGCCTTCAGATGACTTCCAGATGACAGTGTGAGTAAGAGAGAGTGTGTGTGTGTGTGTGTGTGTGTGTGTGCGAGAGAGTGTCTGCAAGAGAGTGTGAGAGTGTAGATGGATAGAACAATATCATATTATCTATTAAAAGTAGCCGTTTACATAAGGTCTTATTAAGGAATTAATTAACACGAGCTAACAATAAACATTGTGTTTTTATATGATTTATGAACCTTTAGATAATGTTTATAAAAATATGTTAAAATCATGTTCCTGTTAGTTCACACTACATTAACTAAACTTAACAGACATACTTTATCTTAAAAATGTATTAGTAAGTGTTAAAACTAACTTTAACTGCAGAAGTATTGTTAACTGGTTAACTATTGAACCAAAACAGTTTGGTTACATTTGATCTCTATCTACATACACACACACACACACACACGCACGGATGTTTCCCTGTGTTTTATATATGTTAGTATATTTTTCTCCCTTTGGGTGAATTAATGACTTCAAGTGAGGAAAACCAGAAGGAAATGTTGTAATCCAAAGAAAGTTTCTCATCTCTCTCACACACACACATGCGCTGCCTTCCAGAGCACTGACATACAGACTACAGATATTTAACACATTAATCACACACTCTGTCCTGTAACACACACACACACAAGCTCATGGCTGTGAGAGGCTCCATATAAGGGCGTGCTGATGATGTCATGCTCTCATAGGCGTCTTCAGTCCGTCTCATTGTTGAGTTTTGGAGCTGGAATGTTCAGATCACTGACACACTGAACACCAGCAGCAGCAGCTCAACAGCACTGACCAGGTATGACGCGCACACGCACACACACACATACACACGCATGCAGAAACTTTCACTGCGTGTAGATAGTCTTTGATATGAAATGAGATGATTTAACTTTAAATGAGCTGGTAGATTGAGTTCTAGTGGTAACGCTTACATTGCATCAAATCTGATCGTTTAAACTTCAAAGTCAGTAGAAATGATTGAGTGCTCTGCTGGGATGATGATGGTCCTTCAATCCATTGTTTCATGTCTTTATAAAGTACTAATAGAGTTCACATGTTGGCAGAATCACGGCGTGATGCAGATGATGTAGATGTTTAGTCGGAATTTCATGCCAGGTCAAGGTTATAATTGTTAGATGAGCTTGTTCTAGTTACGTACTGTCATTAACATCGGTCGTGTTATTAACTGGCTCTCATACAGTTATAATCTTCAGTACAGTTACTCTGTATCTGCTGTTTCTAAACGGACTGATGTTTTGATGAAGGGAATCTGGCCTGTTTGATTTGTCACTGACGCGTTCTAGTTGTGGACACTTTTTAAGTGTTTTAGTCCCTTAATGCATGTTTAGTTTGCTGTTTTGGAGCAGTATGACTCGTAATAAACCCAGTAGATCGTCTCTGATCTGCTGCCCTCTGCTGGACACAAACGCCTCAGAATGTTAGACCAGTATTTTATCCCATAATGCTTTACAAATAACTACTAAAAAGCTGTTTAATGATCATTTGAAGGCAAAACTGTTCGGTTGAGAGCTCAGTGTCACAGAAATGCACAAACAGCAGGACACACTAAACGTTCATAATGTTCCAAACCCAAATCTAGTCGAGTTTGTTGCACGCTCTCTCAGATCATCTTGGGATTTCACACACCCTTGTTCATGACGTTTAAAACCTTCTGGCAGGCTTTTCCAAGACTTTTTTTCCATGGCATAGATTTTTCCTCACTTTTTCGCTGTAAAAAATCTGGGCTCTTGGGAGCGAGTCCAAGTCGATCAGGCGGTTCTCTTTAATGGACGCCTCCTGATTTCCTGAGCTGGTTTAAGGCCGACAGACGCTCAGGCTCTGCTCATGATGACAGAAGACGTGTCATTTCCTCCCAGGGGGCTGTTGGGAATCATAGGCTGTGTCACATTTAACAGGAAAAGTATGTACTTCAGTGGTGGGGAAGTACAGTACAGCAGCATTAGGGCTTACGGCCCCGCCATATCATTTCACCTTGATTAATGCCATTTTCTTGAACGTTTGTGTCTGCATCTAGCTAAATTCATTACTTCACTTTCAACACACATGTATACTATGAAATCCACTGGAAATATACTGTAGTTTTCAGTGCACTATATTTTAGAGTGTGCGTGCTGTGATCTTGCATACTGTTTATGACGGTAAATATGTCAACTGTGATGCAGGGATTGCACAAACCTATCATGCCGTTGAATTACAAAGAAATGTAGTGTCAGAGTCAAAGCTTATGAGGTTGTTCAGGTCACTTAATAATAATCAAGGGTTTTAGAGTATGATTTTGTCCTTCTGATGGCAGATAATGAGCTCACTACAGCATTTGTGAGCAATTAGCACATTAGAGTTTCACACACTTCAACTTTTGGCTTTCGTTTTCCTCTGTTAATGGTAAACCACAAATGTTTAATGAAGTCACAGTGCAAGAGGAACACCACAGATATTTCCAGAAGAAGGCTGGTTGAACGTTGAATGTTCAGTCAGTGCTGTCATCTCATCAAACACACTTCTGCTTTGGTTCATGTTCAGCAGGACACTGCACTGTGATTATAATACTGTATTTTTAGAATTCGATAATATCATTTATATTTTATCTCTCTTCTGTTATTTTCATCTTTCATTTTTTTCTCAACCGTTTGGGTTAGCCAATTACCCTTGAATGGCTGAAGCCACGTATCAGTGACAAACACATGGAAGCATGTGGACACACTTCTGGATGAGGTGGTTTCATACGCCTCATAGCGCTGACATCATCCTTGTCCACTGCTGGTTAGGAGCCTCTGAAAGAGGTTTTGTTTACATAGCCAGTAATGGCCTTTGGAGGAGGGGGAATTCCTTAAAATATAAAACCACCAAGGGAACGTGGTGGTGTTCATGGGTGTGGGGGAACAGACAGAGGAACCCCCTTATTAAGAGACTTTTTCCATTTCCACTCTAATGTGCCTTCTGTAGTGCAGGTTGGCAGCTGCGTCCTGTAGTCAAAACACCCTCCACCACTGGCGGCATTTGGGAGCAGGGAAACTGGTGCCAGCCACCATGACCCCACTTTCTGCACGAATTTGTACCTCTGGAACACACACTGCCCCACTTTTAGTCAACAGGTTTTTCATTTCCTCCATATATCCTCATATGGCAAGGACAAACATAGTCATGAAGGTTCCCAGTTGAATACCAGTTCAGTTAACTTTCACTTAAAGCCCAAATGCGAAATTGAGGTCTGTGTAAATAATTACCACAAATGTCATGTTTTCCCAGGCCTCACATTAACAGTCTTTTCGTATGTTCTTCTCTCTTTCCAGACTGAAACTGCTCGTTGATCAGGAAAAGACATACCAGGAGAGAAAGGAGGAAGAGAACAATAAGACAGTCACACATCTGAAGGACGAGCTGACCAAGCTAAAGTCCTTCGCCCTGCTAGTGGTCGATGAACAGCAACGGCTCGCTGAGCAGCTGACCCAACAAACAACAAAGGTCCAGGAACTTCAGAATACTGCCACCCAGGCCCAAGAGGAGCTGAGCTCCGCCCAAACCCGGCTGCAAGAAGAGGAGAACAAAGTACTTCGCTTGGAGGAGGAGTTGCGCAACCAGACCTGCCATTTCTACCAAGAGCAGGAAGCCATGACTGCTAAACTGACCAATGAAGATGCCCAGAACAGACAGCTGCAGCAGAAGCTCTCCTCGCTCAGCCGGCAGTTAGATGAGCTGGAAGAAACCAACAAGACCCTTCACAGAGCGGAGGAAGAACTGCAGGAACTGCGGGATAAAATCAGCCGAGGGGAGTGCGGAAACTCCAGCCTAGTGTCTGAGGTGGAGGAGTTGAGGAAACGAGTGCTCGAAATGGAAGGGAAGGATGAGGAGCTGATCAAGATGGAGGACATGTGCAGGGACCTCAACAGAAAGCTGGAGAAGGAGTCGAGCCAGAGCTTTGGCTTAAAAGCAGAGGTGGACAAGCTGAATCACAGAATCATGGAACTTGAAAAGCTAGAAGATGCCTTTGGGAAGAGTAAGCAGGAGTGCAATTCACTGAGAAGCAACCTAGAGAAAGAGCGGACCATGACTAAACACATGTCCAATGAACTAGATGTGCTGAGAGTCAGAATCAAGGAGCTTGAAGCTTCCGAGGGTTATTTAGAGAAGACGGAGCTGGCACTGAAAGAGGATCTGACAAAGCTGAAAACACTCACTGTCATGCTAGTGGATGAGAGAAAAGCCATGGGCGAAAAGTTAAAGCTGATGGAGGACAAAGTGCAAAACAGCACTGGCAAACTGCAGGCAGAACAAGATAAAGTCAACACTGTCACCGAAAAACTGATCGAAGAGAGCAAGAGAGCTCTTAGGTCAAAGGCTGAACTGGAGGATAAGATGTGCATTGCCACGAGGGAGAGGGACGAGCTCAAAGCTAAGCTGAAAGCAGAGGAAGAGAAAAGTGGTGACCTTCAGTCCAAGGTCAGCATGATGAAAAAGCGGCTTCAGTCACTGGAAGCAGTGGAACGAGAATTACTGAGAAACAAGGCCAAAGAAGAGCATGCAAAGAGCCCAGTTCCTTACCGCTACCAACAAGAAGACAACAAAGTGAAAGATTTGACCCAAGAAGTGGAACGGCTCAGGAGGAAGCTAAAGGAGATGAAGGCGGTTAAGGGTGATCTTTTAAAGTCTGAAGATGAATTTGAATCCCTGGAAAAGAGATATTCCAATGAACAGGAACGAGCAAAAGCCCTGATGGAGGAGCTGGAGATCTCCAGGAATGAACTGTCCAAGTACCAGCTGGCTGAGAAAGAGGAATCCAACCAGGAGCATATCCTGTACAAGCGTCTGAAAGAGGAAGAGGCCAAATCCAGCCATCTCACTAGAGAGGTCGAAGCCCTCAAAGAGAAGATCCACGAGTACATGGGCACAGAGGAATCCATCTGCCGCTTGAAAACAGACCACTCGACCCTACAGAGAAAACTCACCCAGCAAGAGGTCAGGAACAAAGAGCTGGCCAGAGAGATGGAGGCTCTTACACGAGAACTCGAGAGATACCGCCGCTTTAGTAAGAGTCTAAGGCCGGGCATGAACGGAAGACGTTTGTCAGATCTCCAAGTCTCCACAAAGGAGGTGCAGACGGACCCAACAGACAGCCTGTCTCCAAATTACAAAAACCTTGCACCACTGGAACGCGCCCTGGTCAACGGCAAGCTATACGTGGAGAGCGATCCGGAGGACGAGGTTAATTACAATGAGATCAACCTCACCAAATGCAGTCCATCACTCATGAACAATGTCAACAATCTAAACAACAACATGAGAAGAGTCAGAGGTCCTTTTCTTAAGACACGAGAAAGTCAGCATCCACTAAATGGCAAGATGCAACCGAGACAGAACAGCAATCATGTTCAACAGGGAGACGTGTTCCTTGCACACAGTCCTGGACAACCCCTCCATATAAAAGTGACCCCTGACCATGGGCACAACATGGCAACTCTCGAGATCACGAGTCCCATCGCAGAGAACGCCCAGTCTTATACAAGCACGGCGGTCATCCCGACGAGTGGAGCCCCTCCAAAACAGCGCATCACAATCCTTCAGAACTCGCCAATCTCACCTTCCAACAAACCCAAGGGTTCTCCTCCTCCTCCGGAGAGTCCTTGTAGCCCAGGCACGCCCAACCGCTCCATGTCGCCACTCACCATGGCAGCCTATTCGCAAACTCTAGCTTCTGAGTCCTGTGGATCGGTGACCCCAGATCGAGCCATGTCACCCATTCAGATTGTGTCCGTTACCACCGGAAGCCCTGACCGGTCGGAGCCGGGAGAGCTTGTGGGAGGTCATACGGTTTTCCGCGTCAGCCCAGAAAGGCAGAACAGCTGGCAACTGCAGAGATCCAACAGCTCAGGTCCAAATGTCATTACCACTGACGACAACAAAATCCATATTCACTTAGGGAGCCCCTACATTCAAGCCGTAAACACCACAGCCAAATCCATCCCCTATTACTCCCTTGGGCCGGAGCAAAGGATTCCAGTGCTAACCAATGGCACTCCAGCCAAAGGCAACAACAAAATCACAAGCAGCATTGTAATAAAGCCCACATCCAGTCCGATCTCACGACCCTCACAAATTACAGTAAGTAATATCTGTGACTGACCCAGACTGACTAGTGTTTGATTAGTGACCCTCCCCTGATCTCCTCAGCCGTCGACCCCTGGCACCGTGTTCCACTCCAGTCCCTCAGATCTGACTGCAGTAGCGGCTAACCAGTGCAACTGTAGTGTCTGCCGTTGTTTGTTTCTGTTTGATTAATAATGAAATGTTTATGTGCATGATATGTAAAACGAAAGCAGAAAAAAACAACACATAACGAGAACATGAGCATTTGTGCTTTTTCACTTCACTTTGAGGTGCACTTACTGTTTTTGATAGATAGCAAATGATCCTGTACCATTAAAGTTTACTGATTGATGTACAAATGTATTTTTGGTTTATTTTCCATTTTCCACTCAGATTTTATGTTGGGTTTCTGTTTTTTTCTGTTAATAATTAAATTGAGAATGTTAAAAATAGCCTAGTTTATTATTATTTTATTTTATTTTATATTATTATTTCACATTGGAGCAGAGAGATGTTCATGATTGCATGATTTCCTTTGTAGAAAAAACATTCTAACAGAAAACACTTAATCACTAATAAGATATAGGTTTCTGCGGTAAATGAGCCAAGTCAGCTCATATAATGAGCAGAAAGAACCTCACATCAGGTAAGGAGAGGTTGAGAACATGTCTGCATGAGTTCAGTTCATTGTCTGATGTCATAGTTACTGGCCCGATCCAAAACACCACCATCACAAACTACAGTCTTCTCTAATGATATCATGGAAAATGCATGGCCGTTCACTGCTGCATGTGATTTGACTCCAAAGAAAAACAACATTAAAGCTAAAAGAAAGTTAAAGCATTAACTTGATGAGTTTGCATGCACTGGTCAAAAAAGATGACAACTTTTTTGGCAGTAGCATATTATCAAACATCATACAGCATGGTCTTTTTAATGAAATGCCTCACACACACATGCAGAAACGCAGCACTGAGTGAGCACTCGTGAACATGGACTATATCAAGCGTTAAATTGATTCAGGCTGGAATTTGTGCCGTCTGGAGTGTGTATCCTCTGGTTGTCTGGCTAAACAAACTGCCGTTCATGGAGGGCTCGGGAACAGCTGTGATTATGAAGTGAGACGATGTCTCATCAGCCCAGTTAGTGAATCACACTCAAACACACAAACGCTGCAGTATGTGCGCTAGAGATGACGTGAACCTTGTTACCAAGAAACACAAATGACATGGGGTGCCTGATCGGACAGAAAGAATCATTTAGAGGTGCTTTTCATGTGATTTGATGATGGCTGATAGTGTATTTATATACAGCCCTAACCAGACACACACAATCACCCTGTGAATAAAGCTAAACAAGCGTTTTTAAACAGTTTTTATACCTGACACGAGTGCAAAAGCCTTCAGAAACCACCAAACCTAAGCATGCTAAGACCAATATACCAGCTTAGGCTTTCGTTTATGATTATGAAACTCACGTAGGAGCATGTGTAAAGGCAAACATTACTCAATAAAAATGTTCCTGAGCGTTCCTTCAGCAGAACTCGATTGTTTGGAGGCAGTTCTCTCAGAGGCCCTCCAAAGCCCAAACAAAAGCCTTGTTTATTTTCCATGGTGACAGCAGCTGCAGCGCCGCTCATCTCAGGAAGCTCCTGCTTGTACCACACTTTTAATTAGCGGTCATTATGTGCATCTACGTGCCCTCTGACTCGAGCCACATGGGTTTCTGCTGCGTTACCCGAGCCGAGAGCACAGCGTGACCCACATTTGAACATTTTTCATGTGTGACGTAAACCTGCAGGCAGTTGGTTTGGTTTTGGAGTGCTCGTTTAGAAAAGTTCTCTGCAAAACATCTCCAAATTCACTGCATTGATTCTAGCAGACTGGAACTTAAAATAGAATTAACCCAGCAAACAGGAGATGTTCTTGAAATGTTCTTAAGGTTTTTGCACACTGAGTCTGAAGTTCTGAGCTTTCAAAAATAAATATGACTTTATGTTGTGTCAATCCCAGTGTAAAGATCCTTGTACACTGGGGGTCTTCTTTTTAAAATGTGACTCTAAGCATCAAACTGAGCCACTGACATCCTGATGTAAGCTGGCTTGTGATTGAATGGACCCAATACTTCCTCTTTCTTTTTTTCTTTTATAAGAACAAAATCCTCCAAACTGCTTTGTAATGTCTTGCGGAATAATGTGAACACATCGGACTCAAGGTTTCTGTGCATAACAAAATTTTAGGGTGATGAATACGAAAAAACACATACGAAAATGTGCAAAGACATTATGAACAAACGATCTTCCAGTAACATTAATAGAATCTTAATACAAAGCTGTCTGCTCTTTAATAACATTCTTAAATGTTAGCACAAAAACATTATTTATACATCAATTATGGAATGCTTTTTGAAACATTTTAGTCAGAAGTTCATCTAAACCCCAGTTCAGAGTACACATTTTTTTGTTGGTTAGGGTGAACTCACACTAGGCACGATTGGCGTGAACCGGGCCCCGAGTACGATTGTCCCCCCTCCCCACTCCACCTCTGGCCTGCACTCACATAGGGTTTCAGCATTCATGCCGGAGCACGCTTATGTCATCATGGTGCAACGGTTTCAGGATAAACGGAATGAGCGGCGCTATCACTGAACTTGATGGAGTCCATTACTCTGTTTTCTTTGTGGATATTAATTTTACATTGTTTGGTCCGCGGTGGTCCACAGCCCTCTCACAGCCTATTGTTAAACAACATCGCTTTTGTTGGTTTGGAGCTTCGCAAAAACTTGACGTCACGCGTCCTGTTCCGTGCTCCAGCAGTTAGCGCTCACACTACATGCGAACCGCACGCGAGTCTAAACGTGAGTCTAGACTAAACGAACTGCGTCGGGCACGTTTCGGAGCACTCACACTAGTCAAACGAACCTTGCTTTGGTGCTCAAACGCACTTGTGCACGGTTTATACTGCCTAGTGTGAGTACACCCTTACAGTCACTGTGTCAGATTATACTGAAATCTTGTCCTGAACAAACTACATGCTTGTACCTGAATATTCTTGGCTTGCCGCCTTTAATAATGTGCATGCTGTCATCGATTGCATGAAATTTGAAAAAAAAAACTGATAGAGGATAGAAATCTGGATAGCATGAAGAGTAATGCAAAGAAACCTGAGGTAAAACTGACCTTTTTCACTCTGTCATGGAAATCTCTCAAGAAAACATCCCCATGACTCCCTACGTCATGCAATTAATGCTAAAATCGTGTAGTCTAAACGGGGCTAAGATTAGTTGAACTTAATGTTGTAAAAAAAAAAAATTATATTTTTAAAAACAGACATGTTTTGAACGTTCAGAGAACATTCAGAGACAAAGACTTCCTAATTAAATTAAAAGTTAGTCAAATGTTCTCAGAAGATATTTTTTGTTTACTGTAGAGAATGCATTTGCAGATGTGCAGCAGAGGGAGGCAGACGGTGACAAGCTGACATGCATGGACTCACTCTCTGGCAAAGCGTTTGTGCTGATTGTGCAGGAATTAGATCCGTCACACAAACCCCAGGAGATGCTCACACTGAGCCTCCTGTCCCTCTCTCTGGCAAACACTTTCATCATCCTCCCTCCACAGGCTCATGTCAGAGTTTCCTTATAGGTGAAAAGATGTTGTAAAAAGCAAAATATGTTCTTGAAGCCTTCTAGATTAGGTTTTTTAAGACAGAAATTACAAATGCATGTTGGTGTAAGAGCATGAAGCCTTGTGTGTCCATACCTACTAGATCCACCAACCACAGCTGTTCTGTGTTTGAGAGCGCCATCTTCTGGTCTTCTCAGCTTCACACACATCTGTGTAAACTTCTGTGTCGGGCTCAGTTTGATTTGCTTAAAACACTGTTTAAACTTTTTAATTAGTTTTAAAATTGGGTGAATACTTCTGATTTAGGGTCATGAATATACTTGCGAGATAATTGGATAGGTGGTACACATTTTTGACTTTGATGTTCTTGGTCAAATTGACCCACATGCGATTTTAATAGCTTGAAATACCAGTTAAACTGTTATTTCTCCTTGAAAAAATTTGGTGTATATTTTTTATTTAGGGTTGTAAAGGTACATGCAAAGTTTTGACATATAGATGTATTTTGGAAAGGCCGTACGCATCTTTAACAGCGTTGGATTTGGGGTCAAATGGACTCTCTTTGGTTTTCAAGCTATTTGCCAAAATTCAGCATTATAAAAAACACTGAAGAATCAGATTAAATAAAGAAAACCTTTATTGTAGCTTGTCAAACATTAAAATATAAAATGCAGGACTCAAAACTTTGCTGAAAAATCAGACCTGTCTTCTGAATCATCCAAGAAAAAGTTTTTTTGTTTTTTTTCATCTTTTCGAATTTCAGTCAAATCTGTCATGTTAATTTTTTTAGATCTCAATTACTTCACTAAGACAGTGTTTTTATAGTGTTGATTTTTGGCTTGGTGCACGGAAACCAATGTGGGTCAATTTGAGCACAAACACAGAAGAATAACAGGAGGGTTAATCTATAAATCGATATCTCGAACTGCACACAATAGCATATTCTCCAGTGTTTGCATGGCTATATGCACCAACCTGACCACTGTCTTTCTCTTTGGCTCCTGATAGATGCCTCTGGAATCATTCCGGCGTCCTGGACCGACCAGGATTCCCAAACCCAAAGGCTGCAGTGCAGCGAAAGGATCAAACAGCGCCGTCCAAACCCCAATGAACTCTGGGAAATGTGTGTCTAACAACTTGAACCTGATGAACCAGCCTACCAAATCTTGAGTGGTGTGTCCAGATCAGTCTGACCCAGAGAAAAGACATTTATGTGTATTGTGTTTTATTTTGATCACTTCTGGTGCTGTATTTAACTCTATAGACTCAAAGGTACAAAGACACTGTGATGAAGCCTGACCATCTTTCATCTTTCATTCTGTGGTGCTCTCTCGGTTTTCTTTTAAACCCACATGAAAAGCATACTTTAGTAATTTTAGAGTAAATGCTAAAGTGTTTTTGAACCATACCACAGTAAAGCCCGTGAATTAACGTCTTGTGGTAATTCTATAGTTGCTCTGGCAATGTAACAACGGTAATAATAAAAACAATTACTTTACCCAAATAACTTAATCTAAACGATCCTAAGGTTTTTACAACTACACTACAATACACTACAGTTTATTTTAGTCTACTACAGTATTTATTACAGTTATCAGGTATGCTTTAGCATTCATTAACAAAGCGTTGTAAATACTATAATACATACATACAGTATAATACACTTTGCTATGGTTCAGAAAACACTATGGTATTTTCCCCCCGACTAAACGTAATTGTTGCACTCATTAAACTGGTAGTAATCTCTGTTATGGTTTGTTTCCTTATATAAGATGTCAATATAGAGCAATGATGCACTGACTTGTCGTATTATGAAGTATTTTTGGTGTATGAGATCTGGTTGTTAATAAAAGACTTTTTATATCTTGCACATCGGTGTAAAACACAAATGTTGACTATCTAGATTAAAGTATATGTTGCCATGTCGTAGTCGATCCAGAGCTTCTACAGCACAGCGCTGACCTCTAACCAATCGGAATCACTGCTCACTGCAGCAAACCAATCAAAGCGCACGGATGGAAGCCCCGCCCGCGCGCTAAAAGCTGTGGGCGGGATCAGGCAGAATGAATGAGTGCAGAGCGCGCGCTCTCGGCGCCAAACAGAAAGTTTCCTCTTCCTTCAGCGGGGTTTATTTGTTTATTTGTTGATTATTTCATTAATGCTCGTTAGTAGTTCTGTTTCTTTAGTTTTCATCAGTATTTGAATCCGCGCTACTGAAGCTTATTTGGGGTTTACTTTGAAAAGGTGAGGCATTAAAGCGCGATTCGTGCAGGAAGAGAAGAAAGAGTTTAAGATGGCAGATGATTCTGATCAGAGATCAGTGTTAATGGAGATCCCAGAACCACAGGCCAAAATCACAGGTGAGATCTTCATCATCCTCATCCTAGTTCATACTCAAAACCCCAGAAGACATGTGATCAGATCAGTGCTGGGCATGTGGCTTTGAAAATCTATCGATACTTGATCTAAATATAATAAAAATGACTTAATTAATTATTATAACTCACTTTGAGATCATTCTGAGGGTAAATACAGGTTTAAAACCATCACAACAAATAGTTTATAATAGTAAGCTATAATGCTTTTGAAATGAAAACACCAGTAGGGAAGAAAATCTGAAAAATAATCATAATCAATGATCACGTGTCAATAAAAAAGCATGTGTCCTAAACTCCTGAAACATCTTCGTGTTATATTTAAGACCCGTTGGAGCTAACCTTATTTATGAAAGAAATCAACGAAGAGTGTGTGTGCTTAATAATAATTTCAGTAGTATTGTTGATATTATAGTCACACTTGTTTCTGTAGTGCTTTCGTACAAAACCAGTTTCACAGGGACATGTGGGAAATGATTCAGTGGCTCAGTTCAGTGTTTATTCAGTTAGTTTTTTAATAATATACAGACAGCAAACGCTCTCATATGAATCCACAGCTGATGATGATGGTCTCTTCATGAAATGTCTTATTTCCCCACTTTCCTCCTTCTTCAGCTTTTTAATCACATGACGGATGTCTGCTTTATCCCTCACAGGTCGTCTCAGAAGGTCCTACATGGATATCCTGTGCTGCCGTCTGTCCCCCGGAGCCAGGCGAGTGAGAGCGGGACACGCGTGTGAGTAACAGGCTCTCAGATCCTAGAAATACTGCACACCACTGAAGAGCTCATCTGGACAGAGAAAACCAGCATAAACTACGATGGAAACACAGATCATAGAAAGAGAAAAGTCCTTTACTGTGTTTCGTCCGCTTGCGTTGAGGTGCTGCGGGTTTATCTGTTAGACAGTGGAGTGTCTTCTGAGTTGGTCAGGAAGCGACGGGTCTTTGTCTGCGTATTCTTTATGCGATATTCCAGTTCAATTTAAATTTACATCTTTGCATGGAAACGCATCTGGAGTGTGTGCTGACGGTCACTCTTTTGTCTCTGAAGTGGACACAGGTCCAGGAGGACGCCGGGCCGGAGACGCGAGCGAGACGTCCGTCTCCAAACAGCTGCTCAACAGTCTTCTTCTGGCCGAGCAGGTGACGTCTCAATACAATACTGAAACAAACAAGCGCTGTTTAGCAGAAGCGGCTATCGATAGCCTTCTGAAGATAAACCACACAGCCTTACGTTTACAGCCAAACCTCTTTATTCAGCTGCAGCTTGATGGGTTCTGTGAGGCGTGTAGGGTTTCTGTGCGAGGGCAGTACGCAGCTTTTGTTGTTAGTGTGCTGAGCTATCAGAACCATAGTGAAACCCAGGTACCGATGAATGCTGGTCACCTTAGCGTCTCTTTATCTGCTCTCAGTCGGTTCAGATGGCGTCCGTCTTGCTCACCTCTGACCTCAAGCTCTTACTGGACGATCTGCATCAGAAGAAGACCAGCGTCTACAGGTCCATCCCATACTCCCGCCTCGCCTCTAACAGAGATGCCCACTGCTACAGGAAAGCCCGTCCGCACCTGATGGCCTTCCAGGTGACCACAGAGCCCTGCCACACTCACCTTGATAATAATCTTTATATCCTTCCAGTATTGACCGGATCTGGTGTCATCACTAGATGAGATGCACTGCTGGTGAATGTGTTTCTGTTCAATTCATTCAGTTACTGATGCTTTTAGAGAAGCTATCATTTCAGTTCACACTTGACTGGGAATCAAACCCATGTCCTTCAGAGGTAGAGTGACACGGTGTGTGTGTGTGTGTGTGTGCGCAGCGCTCGTGTCGGGACGGAGGCCGTCTTCTTCTGCAGAACTCTGAGTGGGAGAAGCTGCTGGAGTTCGTTCAGGCCGCGTGTCGCTACGCCAGCCAGCTCCCGCAGTGGGAGACCAGCACCCACAATGCACTGCAGAAGCACTGCTACGACACGCTAGCTGCGCTGTGTACCGCGGCTCTACAGAAACACAGACCGGCCGCACACAGAGCCAGGGAACTACTGCGCCGGTCAGCAAACACACACAGCGCTCGTGAGCTGCTCACTACAAATGAGATGAAAAAACATGCTCTGATGCTTCTTGGGGTTTATTTGTAGGTTCAGAATGGCTCCGGTGTCGAGGCGAGCGATCGGCCCGTGTTTAGAGCAGCTGGAGAAGATCCTGCAGGACCATCAGAGCAGAGATCCAGCCCTGAGTCCTGCTCACCCGAGCATGTGATCCGACCCAGAATGTCCGGACCGATTACTTGAACGCTGTGTTGACGGAGCAGCTGTAAATATGTCAGTGCTGCACTTTTAAATGTCTTGTGTCACGGTTTGTAATAAATCTATTGTTCTTTCATAAAGGACCGTCGTGCTTCTCGTCTCGTGTGCTTGATTATGACCGACCGTGATCAGACAGGAAGCAGTGCTCCTGATGATGTTCATCACATACTCATGAACCGGGTCCTAACAGGAAGAGCGCGGTCGACGCTCCAGTGTCAGGAAGCAGGAAGGGCTC
Source organism: Enteromius afrohamiltoni (assembly GCA_034779775.1). Taxonomy (NCBI): domain Eukaryota; kingdom Metazoa; phylum Chordata; class Actinopteri; order Cypriniformes; family Cyprinidae; genus Enteromius; species Enteromius afrohamiltoni. The sequence goes on from JAUYWG010000003.1 coordinate 1,125,594, forward strand.
ACAGGAACTAAAATAATAAGAATGACTGAGAACTCGAAGAAACGATACCTTCAAAGGAAAAGCAGCAGGATCCTCAGAGACACTTCAGATTATACCGTGCTCAGAGCTCTAGTGAATTATGACCAGTAAAACTGCTGCTTTCATGTTTGAGGTGTGTTCCTGCTGTTCTCGGATCAGTCACGGGGGGGGGCAGTCCTCTCACAGAGTCTAGTTCAAGAGGAGCGCTGCTGTTTCAGTCCAATAATAACAACATCTAGAACAATACAAACATACCAGACTCCAGAGAAACGCATCTTAATCTATCCAGGTTTGAGGAATACTAGAATGAGGAGGATACGTTTGGTTTGGTTTCAGTTGTCATTGGGTGCTATGGTTTGATGGGGATGACCCAGATTCGGTGACCGATGACCTCAGCAGTGTCCTGTCAGGAGCACATCGGCGCTCAGAGCGGGGCGTTAGCACAGGTGACCACACTAAACAGGCTTCTGTTTTTCAAGATGTTTGGCCTTTTAACATGACAATAAAACAATTAACCTTTGTCATGCAGAAGGATAATAAATATAGTTATTTATTGTATTATAGTTAGTAATCGTTTCCATGTTCAGTTAACTGAGCCTTTCTGATGTTTAAAACGTAAACTCTGCTTCGTGAGCTCAAATCATGATCACCTTCCTACAGCACAGGTTCATCAGCCGTGAAACTAGTTCAGTGTGTGGACCACGTCAGCCCAGCTTCAGCACAGCTCTGTGTGTGTGTGTGTGTGTGGTCCCAATGAAAAGGGCAAAGGTCACAGAAGTGATGAGGGCTGGAGATTTCACAACAACTTTAGCTGCAGTGGCCCAAGTTTCACATCAGATCCAGAGGAAACAGGTGTGTGTGTGTGTGTGTGTGTGTTCGGCCACCTGGAGGACAAACACATCTCAGGATGACAGGTCTGTCCGAGCGGAAAACACAAACACACCGTAACCTTGTAAAGCAGAAAAGGATTTCAAACTTGTAATTAATAAGTTCACGCATCTTTAATTCTCTCTTTATTCATGAGCATCTGCCTCCTCTGACCCTCAGAAACCATGAGTTCCTGCATATTAAACAGCTGCAAACACACCTTCCTGCATTTCTCAGACTGTGGAGGAAGAAGAAACACATCTGAAGAAAGTGAACGTCCTGCTGACTTTCTCTGTCTGATGATGACGAGACACTCGCTGCTGCCAGAGAACAAACACACACACACACACACTGCAGAGATACAGTTAAACACTTAGAGTGATGCAGCAGTTTGTTCAGTGTGAGTGTGTGTGTGTGTGCGCCAGCAGCACAAACTGATGTTGTTTTCATGCATGACTGCAGGACTCCTGAACGTCTGTCCTCTGTTTGCCTCTCGCTGTGAGAGACGAGTCTCCGTCTGTCCGCACGCGCAGAGAAGAGAAGGAATCTGAGCAGAACACATATATCTTAGAAACAAATACTTTTTTGCAAATAAAACTATCTTTGGTTTCAACATTTTCATACCACAATGTATTTTAAAATGCGTTTCAGGGGCAAGACAATATATTTCCGGTCTTTCCAAACACGTGGATGGAATATCCTGCCAGAGATTATAATGCTCTTTTTATATTTAAATACATGATGATCTCTCGTGGGCTTTCTATTGGAACAGTGCATGACATATTGTTTTTATTCAGATGTGTTCAGGTATTATAGACGATAAACAAGGCTTGTTTCGTTTGGGAATGCGCTGTATGGGAATCTATTTTCTTATATATTGGAACATAATATATTTATGTATTTCTTGAAACGTCTCGTAGCACATGTTGTGTGTGGTGATAACCCAATTACAGGCCCGCCAGCTTGGAATGAGAATTTTTAGCATAAAATGGTTTGATTGATTTTGTTGATTTCTTTTTAGTGACGTACGGAGAGATTGACTTCTCGTTACTGACCATCAGCTCGTGGATCACCGGTCATTTGATTCGGAGCGTGTTTGGTTTATTTATTATTAATCATTTATTAAATATCTTTACTTAATATCCGAATGATTCTTGTCATGAAAGAGGAATGTGTAACTGTTGTAGTGTTCGCTTGTTTCCTCTTCATCCGCTCTCGTGTCTTTAGTTTAGACGCTGTTATCAGCTCGGAGACGAATCACAGAAAGACCTGACGCTGAGTCTCGGGTGTTCTGAGAGAGCAGGGCATTGTGGGTAAAAGGTTCCGTTTTAGACGTCGTGCAGAACATCAGCGTTCTGTGCGAGAACATGAACAACAAGATCAATATCATGGACACTGGCAGAAAAATATCCTTCAGTGAAGATTTTAAATCACGTTTTATAAGACAAGAACTTCAATAACAGAAAAGTAGCCTGACTGCAGCGAAAGAGGAAATCAAGTCAAGTTCAAGCTCCTTTAGAGTTAGAGAGATGAAAGAAATACTGTTCATGGGATAGATGCTTTACACTATACACGTATATTAATCAAGTCCATCAAAGCATTGTTGTGCTGCGTTAATTAGCTTAATCACAGACATCTGCGTTTGATGAATAAATAGTTGAATCCGGTCATTAGACATCACCATCACTGCTTGATAATGTTCAGGGCTTTGCTGCAATCTGTACTCTTAAAAGAGCTACAGAAATAAAAGGGATTGATTTATTATTGATTATATCTGCTGTTACATTTGTATCAAAAAGGCGAGGTCCATTTAATAAATGTTTGGGTATAATCGTTATTATACCAAAGTTTATTTCCTGTCTGAGCTCTGTAGCCGAAGGATCATCATTCAGTGACTTCAGCCTGGGAGTCCACTGGGGATATAAGCACTGCCTATTAATGATCATCCATATGAACGCAGAATGTGGTCCAGGTCTGTCATTGATATGCAAAGGTCAAAGGCTAACAGGGTCTCTTAAAGACATGATCGGTGATCTTAAGCAGAGGCTGCAGAGCATTGATGTAGTTTACACACGACACGTACTGACATGTCTGATATTTCTCTCCGTCATCGCCTCGGGCTGGAATTAACTGGGTTTTCCAGCAGGGTGGAGTTTTTTAATTGATTAGGGATTACAGAAATACAGTCTGCTTTTTGCTCATTTCATTTCATGCTTTGAAATTTCAACACGAAACATCTCTGACCTTGAGTCATTAGTGTCAATTACTCTCATAACCCACCCTTGATTTCTGCTGCCGCCGGGGGATCGCTCTCTATTGCTTCTAATAGTGTTGCCAAATCATGTCCAAAAACGCATTTGTTTGAACAGACTGTTTAATATTTGATGAACACCAAAAATTATTTTTGACATTAATGTTTTTGTGATGAAGTTCTATGATAAATCTAGGAATAAAGGAACGTGTTTTTAATGTCCATTAATATATATTTTTTAATTGATTTCTTAATATGAAGCCTAAATGTTTGAACGTGACTGTAGATGATGATTGTATGATGTTTGAATAATATCTTTAGAAGCGAGATGTTTTAAAGTGTACCTGAAATAAACTTCCACTTCAGCTGAATCAGATATACTTCAGCTCTGCTTCTGCACAATTAAAGAGCATTAGTGTAAATACTGTTCTAGCATATGATTATTAGACCATAAGGTACAGCATAAGACGTGTAGTCTTCTCCTTCGGTCTCAGGAATCAGGAGAGGAGATGTGAGCAGATCATTCTGAGACCGAGGACGATGAATATGGAAATGTCTTCAAATCAATTATGAATCATTTCTTTTGCATTTCATGAAGTGCTTCGCTTGTGTCTTAGATGAAGATGGAAATGATGTGTGTTTATAAGTGTGTACGCACACACACACAGAGCTCTTGTGTCATCCAGTTTGATCTTTGAGACTGACAGTACATTCACCTGCTCTCAAACACAAAGCATTGATTTGAACAGTATTTTCCATCTGATCTCTCTCACACACACACTTCTCTTGTCACACAGTATTTGAAGCTGACTCTCAAACAGCAGAAACACACCAAATCTCTTTGATACTTTCATTAAACACTTTTGACCAAACACACAGTTCTCTCTGTAACAAAACAAAACTAGTAATTAGTCATTTTTGTTGTTTTCTAGTATAAATATCTCAAGATTCCTGAATTGAAACTTCAATTAGTATGCCTTGCTTTCTGAAAATATTATCCAAGTTGTTAGTTTTAATTGTTAGTCTTCAAAAAAATTAGAAAGATTTGAAAAGTCATGAAAAGGTTATTTCTGAATGTTCAAAACATCCACATTTTACTTTTTACAAAAACATGTTTTTGTGCTAATATTTAGTTCTAGACATGAATGCAGAGCGTTAAGCACAGCTCTGATGTAGTTGTGTGTAGTTATTAATTATGGGTTCATGTGCAGCAGATCTGAAAGTATGACTTCATCCACTCGATTAAGATTCTGCAGCGCTGGTCTCCTTGAGTTGACCCGGGACAGCGTGTCATTAACATTCAGATGTAGGACAGCAGAGAGGTTGATGGGATCAGATACTTATGAAGATATTTACTCAAGCTCATCATTACTGCAGCCCGCAGCACTAAACTGATGCTACAGCTCTACTCACAATACTCCCGGGAGAGAAGAGATCTGAGACACTTTACTGATCTTTTACCATATCTGCCTCACTCTCAGTTCATCATTGTGCATCTGAATCACAGGAAGAGAATTTACTGAATTACACATCTGAAAACTGAATGAGTCATCTCTCCACTGATGTCTGGTTTGTTAGGAGAGGATTGTATCTGTCTGAGATACAACTATAAGACAGTATGGAATCAGAGAGAGCAGAAACATCTAAATGTTGAGAAAATCATCTTTAAAGTTGTTCAAATTAAGTTCTTAGCTATGAATATTACTGATCAGAAATCAAGCTTTGATATATTTACAGTTGGAAATTCACAAAAGATTTTCATGGAACATGATCTCTATAACATCCTAATGATTTTTGGCATGAAAGAAAAATCATTGTTATTTTTTTTTAAATTATTGTTACAAATATACCTTGTGCTGCTGATGACTGCTTTGAGCTCCAGAATCACATATAATTCAAAGCTACTAAAGACATTTCATATTCCAGCATTTTAGGAAAAAACTAATAAACTCATTTCTTCGTCATTTTTTACGTTAAGTCCTATTTTCTACTTTTTTTTTTTTTTTTCAAAATAATGTGAGTGATTTTAAAGTAAATTAAGTTACATGAGGTTCATACTGTTAGAGAGAGAGAGAGTGTGTGTGTGTGTGTGTGTGTGTGTCAGTGTGTGTTCATAGAGAGTGTGTGTCAGTGTGTGTCCAGAGAGAGTGTGTGTCAGTCTGTGTTCATAGAGAGTGTGTGTCAGTGTGTGTTCAGAGAGAGTGTGTGTCAGTGTGTGTCCAGAGAGAGTGTGTGTCAGTGTGTGTCCAGAGAGAGTGTGTGTCAGTGTGTGTCCATAGAGAGTGTGAGTCAGTGTGTGTTCAGAGAGAGTGTGTGTCAGTGTGTGTTCAGAGAGAGTGTGTGTCAGTGTGTGTTCAGAGAGAGAGTGTGTGTTCAGAGAGAGTGTGAGTCAGTGTGTGTTCAGAGAGAGTGTGTCAGTGTGTGTTCATAGAGAGAGTGTGTGTTCAGAGAGAGTGTGTGTCAGTGTGTGTTCAAAGAGAGTGTGTCAGTGTGTGTTCAAAGAGAGTGTGTTCATAGAGAGTGTGAGTCAGTGTGTGTCCAGAGAGAGTGTGAGTCAGTGTGTGTCCAGAGAGAGTGTGTGTCAGTGTGTGTCCAGAGAGAGTGTG
>JAUYWG010000003.1:1193951-1204613 GCA_034779775.1 Enteromius afrohamiltoni
TTTAACCGTTTAACCGTTAACCGACCGATATGAATTTGGACCGATTAATACAATCAATTTTTTAAATGGTTTAAAAAGGTCATTTTATTTATTTATTTCAGTATTTTACTTGCTTATAGCCTCTATAAACAGTGGTCAGTCGTGTAGGCCGGCTGCTTGAGTCCTAATACAGCGCGTTCTGTAACGGACCCCAGCTGTAACTGTTCCACCGTATTCTGGGAACTCTGCTGCACAGATATGTTACGTGTGTTTTGGGTGAAATGAGCTGTGTGTCGTCTGAAAGTTGAATGAGATCTCGTTCAAACGCTTTATAAGCTGCTGTCGGTGAAGGAAGGTCTGATGAAAGACCTCGCGCCTGGTCTGGTTTATTATTTAGGTAAAATAGCTATATGTTTCTCCTTTATAATGTTTTTTCTCTGGTCGCTAAAGTGCTGCAGGCGTACGATAGGAATAGATGTGATCACGTGAATCTTCGTCTTCTGTTGTTGGATATGTTTTGCGCTTGTGCAATGAATCCACGGAAAACAAATATTACCCTTTTTAACGGGTCACAGGCGCTTATGCTTTCTAATGGAATTCATTCTAATTTAGAACAATGTTCTCGGTTAATAATCGGTGAACGAGCGTCGGTTACGAGAAATAACTGAAATGAACATCCCTAGTTTGTGATGTTTTGAAGGCAGTGCTTCTCTTCGGAAGAGATGTTTTCATCAACTGCAGAGTCCTCTTCACTTCTTCCGTTCGTCCAAATGATTAAATTGCGTTTAAATGGAATTTAACGATCAGTCATTCTCAGAATAATTTCATTGTGTCTTTGAACACAGAAAAATTTGATCCATTAAGAATGAAATATGATTTTGAGAATTATTTTTCAGCATTACTGTTCTTTGTAAAGTATATGCTTCATTAATTAAGAGAGTTAAAAAGAAGAGTAGTTGTGTGCTGAAGTCACCTTTGACCTCATGGCCTGTGTTTAACATTGTGAAGATGTAGTTGTGTGTCTCTTGTATCTGTCAGAGATGAGAAGAGAAAGCACTATGTTTACTTCATCTCTCTGCTTGGTAATGTAGTACTATGCTCCAGTACTGCGTGTGAGTGCGTGTGTGTGTGTGTGTGTCACTGAACATTAGAAACACCAACTTGAGCTGAAAAGCGTTAGGGACTGAGGGTTCATGTGAAGGACCAGGCTCTGGCGACTGAAGGCTCGGAGAGACGTGGTGATGAAGAGAGAGAACAGGCTTCACGCTAGCGGAGGGATACTGTCTGAACTGAGGCCTGAGAGGCATCCTGGGTAAACAGTGGCGGTGCAGGGCTCCAGCAGTGTATAGTTAATCAGCCGGCCTCGGCGCTGCCACACATGAGTTATGCGTCTGTCCGAATCGTGTCTCCTCCTCTCCCAGCAGAGCCTGACCTTCCTCCAGCTCATAAATAATCCAGCGCTCATAAAACACCGATTTAAAGAAGCGCAGCGCATCCTCCGACAGACGTCACTCGAGGGACAGCGTCTGTAGGCGGATTTCATTAACATTTCTCCCAGAATGCTCAGTTCCATCTGTTATATTGAAGAGAGTGCTGAAAGTGGCTTTCTGACATCCTGTCTGATGTTTCCTTCTGTCACTGCCACCTTCTCTTATCTGCTAGCTCATAATGTGTACTGCTGAGGTTCACACACTTCCTCATGCAGCTGCACAGAAGTTTGGAGACGGTGTGATTTCCTTCAGGGCATTCCATGAAAGACTGCATTTATTTGAAAATACAGAACTATCATTAATGTTTCATATTATTATCAATGCTGAAAACATTTTGAATGTTTAATAGTTTGGTGATTGAAAAGGGTTGGGGCTAGTGTCAGGTATTAGTATTTATTTAAACTAGAAATCTTTTGTAACTTGATAAATGCCTTTAGTGCCAGGTTTGATCAATTTCATGCATAATTGCTGGATAGAAGCATTCATTTCTGTTAATAAAACACACTTTAAATATTTGAATGGTAGTGTACAGTCATGGCCAAAAATATCAGCAAAGAAGGCTGTGAAAAAAGGATGAACATGAAGTCTAATTTCCCCAGCTGTATTTGATCATATTTACCAAGGGTGCCAGTATTTGTGGCCATGACTGTGTGACCCTTTTCAACGTTGATAATTATCAGAAATGTTTTTTGAGCAGCAAATAATCATATTGGAAAGAATTCTGAGGATCATGTGACACCGAAGACTGGATTGTTTTGACGGGTGTCTCATTGGACAGCAGGCGTGCTCCTCGTACACTTTCTTGTATTTTCTTTGTGATCCGCAGGCTTTCAGGAGGAATTACGGCCCGTCTTTAATGATTTAACCAACGCAAGCTTCCCTATTCCCACATAACAGCTGCCTTCATCCACTAATTAACCGTGATAAATTCTCCTCCGAGGTCCTTAGTGCTTCCAACAATGAATCAAACATGATCATACGTTTAGTCAAGATGCCATTAATAATAAGCTGACCCAATTTCTGGTGGATTCACTGATATTCTTACCTTGGAACTGTGGGTAAAAATATTATCTGTGTACTGGAAGCCTTCTATCGTCGGCTGAGAGGTGGCTTCAGTCTTCACAGAACAGCAGAAACGCTTCTGATCTTCAGCGCTTCGGTTCTCCTCCCGCGAGATGTTTAGATCCGCCGGACGCAGGTTTATCTCAGCGCTCAGGATGGTTCATTATTTTTGTTACGATTCTGGAACTTTGAAGAACCGTTTGTTCTTTTAATAAATCTACTGATGTTTAAGGGAAAAATAAGGTTTTTAATAAAGTTCGATTATTTAAATCTAACTTTTATTGCATCATGGGGTTTAGCCTAAAAGTGATTCAGATTAAAATACAGGTAAAGCTGTATAGGAGAAGCTGCTCTTCTCTACTTCTTTAGAGGTTTTGTGTATTTGAACTAGTGCTTTCAAATTATTAATCGCATGCAAAATAAACATTATTGTTTACAAAATATATGTATTTATTCTGTATAAATACATTTTATTTAAAAAATATTTGTGTTTGTATATATATATACATATGTGTGTGTGTGTGTGTGTGTGTGAATTTATATTTATTTTTATATATAAATATATTTAATATATAACATTTTTCTTAAATATATTAACGCATGTGTTTGTGTTTATATATACATAATAAATATACACAGCTGGTATGAAGGCATATATTATGTAAAGTTATGGATTCAGTTAATCACCCATAATGGTTTGACTACACTAACTTCCAACAATGAGTGTATGATGTTGAGATCCGTTTCGTCCCACTGAAGACGACTGACTGCCTCGTACGCAGTTATTACAGAAGGATCAAACACTCACTGGTGCTCGGAGCAGAGACAGCATGCTTTCAGAGCCGGAGGGGAGGACTTTTCACATCTGAAGATCAGGGTTCATTTAACTTATTTTGTCTTCTTGAAAACATGCAAGTATCTTCTGTCGCTTGAAGGGCAATACTAAATGAACACCTATATATATATATATATATTTAGCCAAAAAAAGAAAAATGAAAACTGTTCAATGCATAGTTTCTTCTTCCAGAGCATCGCTGAATCTGTCAACATCTTTTAATATCTTATTCAGGTCAGAATTTAGTAAACAATAACATGTATTTTGTATAGTCCCCTTTATTTTGCTGAAGTGATTAGCATTACACAGATTCTGTGAGGTGTATGTACACTCCTGCTGTATTCTGCGATCAGTCATTAAAGGTGCTGTTTATTATATTGTTTTTGGGGAAAAGACTATTTAAAACATTGTTAACTATTACAGTTCTTAAAGAAGTGTAATGTGAAAAGTATTCATGTTAAAGGTTCACGCTTTTTATCTTTTTTTTTTGGTGCACTGTATTGAATTAAACTCCTAACCCTAATAATGAGGGTTGATGTGTTTGTGTCCGTGCCTGTCACCTGTGTTGGCTCTGACAGGAACAGCGCAGGCTAATTATAAGACTGGAGCTGGGGATGTTCGTCTTCAGTTTTCATTCTGTCGGTCTCTTAGTCTCCGCTCACTGTGCTTTGAGTCAGCACTTTCTTCTCTCCATTCTGCATTGTGTTGTTTCTTCTGTTCGGGAGTTGTTTTCCAATAAATTCAATTGTGGCAGTAAGAGGCGTCCGCTGAGAGCGCCACTCTAACAAAGCTGAAAAATGGCCCGCTGGCTCTCTGCTCTGGTTTCTGCTGATCTGAGATGTCCTGAGCCCAAGACAAGCAAAAGAACAATTGCTGCGAATGATGCGGAAACACAGCAGACCCTTTTAAACAAGCGTTTACAGACTCATTTCAGCAATAAAGAACAGGGGTTCTGATGGCCTTCTCCTGGTTCTCTTGTTCTGCAGGAACTCCACTTACTGTATGAAAGTGTCCATGTCTCTCACGGTGGCCGAGAACGACACGGGTCTCTGCTTCAACTCCAAGATGAGGTACTTTGAGAAGGCCGAGCTGAGCAAGAGCAAAGACATCCTCTGTCCAGACATCGACGACTACATGCAGACCGGGAAAGAGCCAGAGATCAGATGGTCCAAGGTACGGCCAGCAGCACTGCAAAACAGGCTTCTCTTAACTAGAAGTTTTTGTTGTTGTCTGGTTTCAAGCCAAAATAACGAAAAAATCTTCAATCAAGAAGGATGACAAATAACAATTATGGTTTTTCTTGGTTTCAGAATCTTATTTCAGACTAACAAGCAAAAACAATATCGCTTTGGTTACACCACTGGCAGGTGATTTACGAAACAAAAAATGTATAAATAATAATGATAATGTTATATTTATGTACAGTATATGTATACAGTATGTACAGTATATTTTTTCAAGCAAAAATATCTGCCAGTGGAAAAAGAAAAAATATAACTTTCTCACACCCCATTGGCTGATATTATTACTTGTTTTCGGCAACAACAAAAAAAAAACTCATATTTTTTGAAGAAAAGACAATATCTGAAGTAATTTTACCTGTCACGTAAATGCATCCTGATCATTTTACTGGTAAACAAGAGAAAAATACTAAGGAAGAACACAATTTTTTTATTTGTTAACATCATAAGCACGCTGGTGTAGTTTGCGTTCAGAGCTGAAACGTGTCCTGAGGCACAGGCGATGGTGTGAAGTCTGTTTCCGTCACCCATGAGACAGGAAATTCACTGATTCAGATGAGCGTCTGCCACAGTTTCTGGCTGAATGGAATCAAGGACAGGTCAGGGTTGAGGACAGTAGTGACTGAACACAGTTTGATTTGCAGTCGGGTTAAAACTATAAAATAGAAAATAAACGCACACTCATTTGATCCAGATTGACCGTTAAACGAATCACACCGACATAAACTAGTCTAGCAGAGAGGTTTCAATTACAGCACTTTTTCTTCTTAAAAATAGTTGTCCTTGTTGGTGTTTTCTCACCTTATGAAAGTGTTTGAAGTGCATCCAAGCTATAATTATCGTTTAGAAAGCCTTTCGTCTTTAACACTTGAACAGTGGACAGAACTTCATCATCTTCTCATTGCCATGGAAATTAATAAGTGCTCAATAAATGGTTGACAGGTGGTTTAGCAGGCTGTGTCCAGATGAAACTCTAGCTGTTGTCAAAACACCGTCGGGTATGACGCATCTGGAGTCATAGCTCCGTGGACAGATCGCTGGATCCAGCTGCACACACACACACACACACACCCACACCCTAAGTCCTTATACAATCTAACGTGTGTTTAAACTGAACTGGAAATTAGGTGCTGGGCGTCCGGTCAGAGGAGAACTGGACCCAACTAAGCCTGGTTCTCCCAAGGTTTTTTTCTCCATTCTCTCAAGGATGGGGTTTTGGTTCCTTGCCGCTGTCTCCTCTGGCTTGCTTAGTTGGGGACACCTGCTTTGCTACAATCTGTATTGTTAAAAGTGCTATAGAAATAAAAGTGACTTGACTATGAAGTCAGTAGTGCTGTGGACAGCTTCGAAGGTGATTTATTAATGCGTGAGTTAAGTGCATCTGTTTGTGGATGCAGGAGTGCCGGCCGAAGCAGTGGAGACAGAGCATCGTGAGGAAGGTGGATGTGCTCTCCATCAGAGACGTGCGGGAAGACGACATCGGGAACTACACCTGTGAATTACAGTTTGGGAGTTTTGTGGTCAGGAGGACCACCGAGCTGTCCGTCACAGGTAAGACCAGCTCTTCTGATGACGTCTGTCCGGTCCAGATCCTTCCTGAGTTTACTGTCCACCCTCACTAAACGTTGAAATAGATCTCTAGAGCGCAAACCTTAGCAATGAACCGCCTCTGATACAGCTTTAACTGAAGGTTAGAGTAGAACCGGCCTGGATCCGGTCTGTAGTTGTGTAGAGGTCTGTAAACGCTGACCCCACCTTCATTAAGGGCCAGTTTTACTAAACAATGTAATTTAGTCATTTACGAACTAAACAACAAATTAAACAACATCTTATTTACATGTCGACCAATGCAACGTACCGAGTGCAGCTCAAACGAGAGTAGTCACAAATAAACAATAAAGAAGCCAGAGTAGGCTGAAGAAAAACAGAGGCCAATAAATGAAGGGTAGGGCTCCAAGTCGTCTTTCATTTCTTGAAGCAAATTAAAGATAACATGGGTTGGCAAACGATAGCATCACGTGTTCATGCAGCGAAGCACAGAGAGGCAGACTCAGGAAGAAGATTATATAATTCAATAATATAATAATATATAATATAATAATAATCCACATGACAATTGTGTGACGACTAATTGTGCAAATAGCAGTCATTTGTAGAGCGCAAATGTTAGTAAATTGTGTTGCGCGATAAAGGAATGCTTATTCAGTAGGTTCAGCTGCAGGAATGACTGTGTGCATGCTCATCTGCGCTTATTCATCTTTAGTAACTCCTGACAGTGCTATTTCTGCACAGGCTGTGTGTGAAACCGCTCTTCAGTCTGAAGTCAAAGCACACAGGAGAGGTGGGTTAGTCTTTAGAAGAAGGTCGAGCTAAACTCAGGGCTGAAGTAACCCTTCTCTTTCGGTCCGAGCGTCTGAATCTGACTGGCATGCAGGATCTGTTCTCCAGAGGAATTCAGCACTCTGGGACATGAAGTGATTTTCCACCTTGAACCATGAAAGTTCATTTTGAGTGTTTTAAAATACATATAAAGTGCAGTTTTGCATTGTGTTTGCTACCTCAGTTCAGTTCAACACAGACGGGCGGGAATAATATAACTGATGCGGGCTCTTTTGCTGCTCTTCCACTGTGAAGGATCTCTCAGGTCAAGCCTGAAATCAGCTGTCGTTTAATTCACAGCCCAGCTGGAAGAAACGCTTTCATGAGTCAGAGCGATGAGAATCTGTCTGTGATGAGCAGCCTGTGTTCCTGCACTTCTGCTAGACACACACACACACACACACAGCCTGTACAGCTATCTTTTTGACACAATGCTATCTCTCCTAATCCTAAACTTACCCTTTACTCAATTATAACCTGACCCCTAAAACCAAGTCTTGACCCTTAAACAGGCATTTAATGGGCTCCCAGAAAGTGAGGACCGGCCAAAATGTCAAAATCTCACAGACTGCCTGGAACCTGGCCCTCACAAAGTTAGCACTACAAGTGCGCACACACACACACTAAACCTCGCTTCTGAACTCTTTCTCTGGACACAAGCGTGTTAGGTCATTGTAGGTCAGCAGGAAATGCACTGGTTAATAAAATGGGGTTAAACACATATAGAATGTGTAGGATATAACATATTAATTATGGTAGGTTTGCGTTGGACAGTTTTATTGGTTATGATGAGTGCTGAATGTGTTTTTGTCTAGAACTACTGTAAGATCATGTTCACACACACACACACACACTTACTCCTGACCTCTCTGAAGATCTGTCAGCCAACACACCTAAAACAACACAGCGTTACTTACTTGAAAAATATATATTTTCATATTTTCTTGTAAATTAAGATGTAATGTTTACTAGATAAAAATGTGTTTGTTTCTGCCGGAACACCGTGTGCCTCTGCGCATGCTTTGGCTTCACAGGTTCATCTCAAGTCTTTTTTGATGGGTATATCTCTAGCGGCTGGTTTCTCATGTTTCTAGCGTCTGATGCTCTTATATTCGTCTGTAATGTCACTAGTGAAACTTGTTCTTGTGCTGAGAGTCATTAGTCACATGACATGTGCTGCTCAGCTCATTGGCTCATTATTATTACAGACCCTTCGGTCCAGTTTGTCCATTCACAGGGACGAGCCAGACCAAACAGCCAGATGCAGCTCATTAATAAGCATCACTCATCTGCTTCCTACAGGACGTCAGAGCAAGACCCTCGTCTAATGAAAACAGACGATTATACTTATTGAATTTGTGTCATGATTTGGCTCAGAGTAAGTGCTTAAAACATGTCCCTGAATGGGAGGGATTTATTTTTCATTTATGGAATGAGACGGAAGTCTTTAGGAGTATGATGAACTCCCTCTGGATCTTCATAAAAAATCTCCAGCTCGAGACTCTAATATCTGATTGCAAATGTACTGTCTTTGTCATTTATTCTAAATAGAAATCAACATAAAACACAGTGATTTTTAATGCTCTGTGCTAGCCTAATTCTGTTCTCAAAGCTGGGGAAGACTGAATCTTGAATAAATGCGTTGACGTATTCCTCTTCTTCTTGACCTTCAGCATAACCGCTTGTCTCTGTTGCTCTGCTCATTTATAATGAGAAGGAATAAAAATAAATAAGTATAGAATTACAAGCAGTTATAATCAGGGTTCAGAGAAATATTAATGAAAAATCAGAATATTTAACAATTCTTGAATTATTTGACAAGTAAATGTACGTCTTGTTCTTTTAAAAAAAGTTTACATTTTGTTAGCTTTTGTTTAAAACAAGCCAAAAAAAAAGAAATCTGCCAATGAGGTAAGAAATATAATCTTGTTTGGCCTTTGAATTAAAATATCTGTTCTTCCCCCGCTGGCAGATATTTTTGCTTGTTTTAAGCAAAAACCAAGGTTTGGATAATTTTGTGAGAAAACAAGAGAGAACATCTTAATCAGCGTCGCATCAGGCTTCCAAGCACGTACTTTGAATGCTTTTGTGGCGGTGGTGATACAGTTTTGGTATTATTTTCTAATGCATTAGGAATTGAGTGGGTAAGATTGGAGCTCTGCCAGAGAAATATGGATGTGCTTCCAGCGGCTCGGAGAGGATTGTCCTCGTTATATAACAGCGCCACGCGGAGAGCAGGTGAACATCACAGTCCTGTGCTCTGATGATCATATGAAGGGGGAATAATGATTCACTTAATTGAGTGTAATGAGGGTCTCTGTTTCAGGCACTGCCGTCCTCTCTCGGAGTGTTTGGATCTTAGTTTCCTGGAGGAAACCTCTGAAGCGCTGAGTGTGTTTGTGCAGCTCTCTCTCTCCAGGAACAGTAAAGCTCATCCCACATGAAAATCAATATTTAATGTCAACATTTTATTATGTTTTTTTCCTCTTGTGCTTTTTCATACGAGCTCAGATGAGGCAGTCTGCGCTTGTGTGTGATATTAGTGTGTGTTGTGTTGTTTGTGGTGCCACTCGTCACCTGTCAGCCCAACTTCAGATCTGTCACTCAAACTGCTGTTGTCGTGGCAACAGAGTGGAAAATAATGAGAGATATTCCCACCTTATGGTTTCTGTACTGCCGTACTACATATGAGAGAGGGGGGGGGAAATGAAGAGAACAGAAAGAATGAGACAAAGGCTTGATGCGGAGAGAAGAAAAATACAGCCGAGAGAGAGAGAGAGAGCATGTGGAGAATTCGGTCTGATCGATGCCAGCGATTGCGGCTCATTTGCATGAAGGCATTACTGACGGAGAGGGTTAAACAGCAGCTGACCCTCTTCATATATGAGCTAGCTGTCGTCTCACAGCGTTGTGTAGCTGATCTTCAGCCCGTGTCTAATAAAACACACGTCTGTGATGCTTCCGCAGCCAGTCACAGTCTGATCAACGGCCACTTCCAGAATAAACATTTCCTGATGATTCACTCATCTCTGTGTCATCCAAGATCTTCACGTCGTTCCTCAGTCACTTAGAAATGATGTTTTTCAGGAAAACATTCCTTCTCCATATAGTGGACTTCAGTGGCGGCCGGTGATCTGAACGTTCAACATTTAGTTTGAATACAGCTTCAAATCGATCCCAGTCGAGAAATAAGGGTCTTCTTGTGTGAATCAATCAGTTATTTTCTGAAAAAAAGAAGAATATTTATCCACTTTTGAACCACAAATGCTCTGCGATGCTCGTTGTCACACAGTACTTCACCCTGTTGGAAAGGTCACTCACGGTCAGTTCTTTGTACTTTGGTTAAAAGCTCCGTCTGTTTCTCCTCCAACTTTAAAATCATCCAAGATTATTGTTTTACTTCTTTTGTAGTCTTTGTAAACACTGGGTCGTCACCTGATAAACATGCATAACAGAGCTTGTATATATAAGCATGCACTTTGCTATGCACCTGTTTATTAGGGGGTGCTGGAAAGGTCACGCGGGATGCTGGCAGAAGCATATTGAGTGTTTATATATATATATATATATACAGGTCCTTTTAAAAAAATTAGCATATAGTGATAAAGTTGATTATTTTCTGTAATGTACTGATAAACATTAGACTTTCATATATTTTAGATTCATTACACACAAC
>JAUYWG010000003.1:1212344-1224154 GCA_034779775.1 Enteromius afrohamiltoni
TGCCAGAGACAGCATGTCATTCCACCTCATCTTCATCTCTGGAGCATCTCAGCAGTTTTAGCACATTCAGTGTGAGTATGTGTGTGTGTGTGTGTCTATCAGTCCAGTCATGTACCTTTAGTATGTCCTCCCTCCCTCCCTGATTCATATTTGATAAGATTTAACCACCATTAATACAACTGATTCAATCGTTGGGGAATAACTAAACCTCTCTGGGTTTAATGAGAGCGAGCGCAGTCTTCTGATGCGCCAGGTGTTTGTTCAGATCCTCGTCACTGCTGCGTTTGTGATCTGAGATTCAGTGCCGTCCGTCAAGGGCAGAAGTGAGCGTGCCAGTGTTGACTTTAATGTTCTGCTGAAGAGAACAGATGGCTGATGTGTGGCGCTCGCGCCTGATTGGCCAGCAGAGATTCTAAGATGAAAACTGGAGAGAGAGATTCGCGCTGAGCTCTCCAAACGTTTATAATCTCCTGCAAACATCTTTCTGCTAGATTTCTGTCATTGAAGCCGTCTGTTATCTGCCTGTCTTTGTGTGTTTTGTTGAAATGCAGACAGTGACATTCATGCATATTTATTCAGTTAAAACAATCAAGTGGCTCTGTTTGATTTCCACTATAAACTCTCGACACGAGTGGCGTCTCTTCTTCACGCCGTGGCACTGCATTCCTGTGCGAGAGGGACATTTACTCTATCTCTTAATTAAAGATTATATCACATCATTTTCTTCACAAGAAAAATTCACTTCAAAGAAAGAGTGAGAAAAATCATTTCTGTAAGTTCACCAGCTGAAAATGAGGCAAAGTTATTTGCATGAGTAAGATTGACGTTTTTAATATCCACCGCGGTGTCGCTGGATTGGCGTGACTGAGCCGTCGCCGGCCGTGAGAAAGCACATCGTGTGCTGCAGCATCGCCCTCATTGTGGAGAAAACAATGCATAATTAAAGTAATCATGATTAATTACCATTCGCTCACCATTTGCACATCTGCTTAATTATAAGTTTGGAAAATTCAGATTTCTGTCATGGAGTTGATAGGTGGACGTGAGTTTGTCAGCTAGCTGTGGCGATGTTCGTCTGTTGTTATAATCACACGGACGTGCATAGAGGACGTCTGCATGGACACCAGGTCACCCCAGGTTTAAAAAAAGGGGTGCGACATGGACTTGTAAGTACTTTGAACTGAAATGTGTGTACACGATCCCCCTGCTTTGTTAAAATCTCGTTACATCTTTTTCAAATCAAGCCGATCTCAGATCCTGTCAGCGGAGCAGATGTGCACGCTAAGAGAATGAAGTGTTGTGTTGTTGAATGTAGTAGTAAACATAGCAGTCGTCATTAACTCCTGACATCTGAGCCGCTGAAGACACAGAGGATTGTGTTTGTTTCTGAGGAGAACACATCCTCCAATCTGCCTGAATGTGTTCGTTCATGATCCAGCTTCACGTACAAGGTTCTTTTATGAATCTGAGTTAGCAAGTTCAGCAGTCAAAGTGAACAGTACGAGAGGGGCGGGGTCAGCAAAGCTCATTACCATTTAAACGAACATGCGCCGACACGGAGCTGTTTTTGACATGGTTTTACGCTACATAGAAATTTTAAGTATGTTGTAGACTTTTTATTTATACCCTAGAGCAGTGGTTTTCAACCTGTGGGCCGCCAATTATTATTAATAGAAATTGTAATATTGTTAATATAATAAAACATTTTTGCTGATCCGTTATGTATATTTTCTGTTTGTTCAATACATTACCAGTTTATTCAATAAAGACAATTAACAGCTTTGTTTCCGAGTACTTAGTTAACCCGACACAAAAAGCGGGATTGTTTAAATTCTTTTGCAGTGGGCCGCGGAAACATATGTGTTTGGCTGTGTGGGCCACGAGTTAAAAAAGGCTGGGAACCACTGCCCTAGAGAATCATAGGGTACGAAGTCTTGATACAGAGGTAGTCTGTTCACAGTTTAGTCCACTTAAGTTAATCTTACGTTTCTCTGAAGAAGTTTAAAGAGTTATTTTTAGTGCGTTAAGAAAATAAAATTAGTGTGTGAAAATAGAGCACTGTAAGTACTTTATGTACCGGGGGCTGCTGACGTCCAGGAATCGATAGAGAGTGTTTTCACTCGGAAGGTCTCCGTGTTTGCCGAGGGCCTACAGTAGGGTTTAACGACAGATGCCCAGGAGCTCCAGAGACTAACCCTCGGAGGAGAGACGGGACGTTAACCACCGTGTCAAAGCAGGTGGAATAATTAAGAAAAAGGAGAGAGCTCATTTAAAATGGCTAAATCGTGGCTGCAAGCTAATTATGTCGCCCTACCTACACAGGAAGTGGCTTGGATTTCCTTTTAAAGAAGTGCCTGGCTCGTTAGCAAACAGACAGTTTCATCATCAATGTTTGCATCTCATAATGTGACAGATCATCAGTGAAAACATCCTTTACCTCCCGTGGGAGGTGTTTGACCAACTTTCTGATGGGGACACAGAAGGAGATACTTTGAGAGGTATTTTTTATGTCCAATCAATGAATGGCCTTTTATGTTGTTCAGTTCAGTTTTTTTGTGTTCAGGAGAAGAAAAGAAGATTGCAACATCTTTTCTGGGGGTTTTTTCTTTCTTTCATTGCCGTTTTTTCATCTACTCACATACATTTTCAATACATCACCTTTTCTAAACTTTACACACTAATCCAAGAATTACACTCACAAGATGCAAAACGCCTCACGTAATCTTCTGAAATGAAACGCAGCACAAACATCACAAACACATCTCAAATGAAAACATTTGTCTTACACTGCAAACACATTGGCTATAATATTCTGTTTTTGGATATATCATGTACACACTACACCTAAATATCTTCTTTCATGAGCTCCTGTGTACATTTCTGTTCTAGATTGAAAGTAATTGGCAGAGAGATGGTAAACATGAACGCAAGATTGAGAACATACTTTCTCTTTTTGTTTTTTTTTGCTGTAAGCATTAGTATACAGTATTACAGAGTAAGAAAGGAAGGAAATGCATTGTTTGCGTCCATTATCCAAAGTCTAGTTTTTTTGTAGCGTTTCTCAAATCATCTGTACTGTAAGAAGTGTGCTTTTCTACAAACAACGGAGTGCCTGTAAGTTTTTGTTAATGAACATATCAGTGCAATCAGAATAAAAAGTCCTACAAACAAAATGCTTAGTCTTATTGTCAATATAACACTGTACAATGTGTTAGGATGACATTACTGTACTGAAACGCAGAAGGCTGCACTTCTTATGAATTGAAGAGACTGTATAGGATTCACAGTTACACGTTTGCTACAGCACAGAGAACTTAAGCAGCATGAGATTTTCAGCTGATAATATAGGAAACCGCAGACACATGGACATAATCAATTGCAATTTGTTCATAAAACAGTTCTTTTATGATGCGCACAAGTGAGCTGAGGTTTTTCAAAAAAACATTTTTGGTCTGAGAAACGCATCAAAAATAAATAACATGACCTGTGTTCTCTTAATAGACGTATTCTAAAGCCATGATTGCTTGGTGTTCAGTGTTTGCTCATGAGAAGAGTTAGTGTGAAGTGCTGATGAATTACACATTATAAATGAATCAAGATACTTCCTGTTACATTTGTGTGTGTTACAAAAAGAAATGTATGTTGTGTTTTGCTAAAAGCATTTTAAGAATTTAAAACTGAGTCAGAGTGAATAAGTGTCTGGTTTTACAGATTCTGTGTGTTTCTGCTGTTGAACAGCTTGAAAGTGAGTTAATAATGGCAGAATTGTCCTTTTCCTGTTGGCTTGATCCATTTGTCTGTGTTCCTTTTCAAACTAGACACATGAAAACCCCTCAATGTTTTTCATTATTTAGTTGTCTGTCACATTTGTGCTCTGGAAGAATGTCAAGTGGACTCACTAAGCGGGCGTTCAGGTTGTAATCATCGCGGCTCGTCCGTGTTGATAGTGTTGGCTGTTGTAAGGCAGAGCGGCCGCTGACAGAGGGTATTAAAGTTAATCAGCAGAGAAATGTCAGACGGCTTCGCTCACACACCTTACTGTACAGCTAGCACTCTCAAACAATGCGTGCTCGCCGTGTCGGGTGACTTCTGGAAGGCCGGCGCTCACATCTATTCTTTGAGTGCGCCGGCGTAATCATGCGTGACCGCGAGCGACTGAGCTCTTTAATTAGAGAGACATGCATTCATTACTTACCCTTTTCTCAGAGGAGATTAGCTGGAGCCCATGCTTTGTGGGAGAGATACAGAGCTAAATGTACCTGAGACAGGCCTTCTTCCAGCATCATACGGTCTCCCGAAGCGAGATGAGAGCACCCCTACAAACATTCACCATGGGTTTAAATAAAACCAAAAAAACGGTTGCTATAGTTCATCCATGGTAGCCACAAATGAGTCATGGTCTTGCTACACTAACCATAGTTTAACCATGCTGTTTGTAGCAAAACTGCGGTTATAAAAAGTAATCAGTAAGGCAAATCAAAACACTTCTTACTACAATAAAACCATGGTTGGCTTGCAGGTATGCGGTGTTCGTATTCAGCTCATAACTGTCAGAGGAGGTTTTTAATTAAAATAAATTAATCAATGTGTGGTTTATAATGAGCAGATGCTGACAGTGGTGTTTAAAAAGCTCTCATTAAGCGTCTGAAGGGCTTTTGATGGCAGTCTGTCTGGGGTTGCATCCTCTGGCCGGATGAAAGAGCGGCTCTTGAAGGTCGCGAGGTTCGTTTACTGAGCACATCCAAAGGGTCGAGGCTTTGAAGTTCCTCCGCTGGCTCAATAGACAGTCGATGGGCCAACCCAGGGTTCCAGCAAAACTTTACCCCTCCACTTTTGAAGTCGTTTTGTCGGCGCAGAAATCCTTCATTTAGCTGAATGTCATGGTTTTTCTTTTATATTTATGTGTTATATTACAACTAGGACTCTCAGTTTAACGTCTTAATAAATAAATAATATTAAGACTTCATAAAGTCTTAATTAATGAGTTTTAACGCATTGGCTCCTCCTCCAGACAAATATGATGCCGGATAAAAACGCAGTTATGTATTTAAATATTGAAGATATTGCCTCACAAATGCAGGTTTAGCGTTAGATAAATTATCACACAAGCATCCCCAAATAAAAAGAGTGCAAATGTGATTTTATATAATAGTTCTGTAATAAAGAAGTTAATATTGTGTTATATTTTAAACACAATATATCTCAGACAAATCAGGTGAAGCAATGATTCAATGGTCCATTCGTAAAGTGAGCCGTTTACAGAATCCCTGAAAGAATCATGCATTTGAAGGAACGGACTGACTGAATGACTCATGAAGACATTTAGAATCAGAAAGAGCTTTATTGCCAAGTTTGATTGCACATACAAGGAATTTGTTTTAGTGTCACAGCTTCCAGTACACAGAGACAACACAACGAAGAATAAAATCAAATCAAAAAACAATAATACATTTAAATAAATAAATTGTATGTACTGGTGTGCTATGGATAAAATCGAAATAGTATAAAAATAATGATTAGAAATAATAATGTGGAAGTTAAAGTTGAAGGATGTACTCTAATGTAGGGTGATAAAATAAACATTAGTTATTGCACATATTTTTATTGCACAGTGGGAGAACTATTAACTGTTCATGAGGTAGTGTCATGATCTGCTGGAAGTGCTGGATTGAACTTTAGCATGGCACTTCCAGCCTCCTTGTTGTATGTTGTGTTTTCCACTCCTTGTATGTTCTGTCACATGTGTTCCTTGTCTCCACCCACCTCATGTGTTACCACAGCAACTAATATGTTCTCCCCCCCTTTCATGTCGTTAACCCCTGTATTTATACCCCTGTATTCCCAGTGTTCCCCGCTCATCATTGTGTGTGTCTTGTACCACCCTTGTAAGTGTTTTTCCCTGTTGTCATATTGTACTCACCTGGATTCTTGTTGCCGACCCTGTTTGCCTTTGACCACGGTTCTCGTCTTCTCCCCCTGGACTCTGTTTGTGTATCGCCTTTGGTTTTTTCTAGACTCCCGCTCACGGATTTGCCTGCTACATTCCCGTCTGCCATTGTTGACCTCAGCCTGTTGTACTCTCCTGTATTCACCATTAAACACTCTGCACTTGGATCTGACTGCCTCCCTTGCTCATTCGTTACAGGTATATTGCCTGGGGAAAGAAACCGTTCTTGTGTCTGACTGTCCTGGTATTCTGCGCTCCGTAGCGCCGACCAGATGGCAAAAGTTTAAAAAAGTCATAGCTTGGATGTGAGGGATGCCGAGTGATTTTCTGAGCCCTTTTCCGCACCCTCAAGGGTGAGCAGGGGTTCACCAATAATCCTTTCAGCAGATCGAACTGTCCTCAGTAGTCTTCTGATGTCTGATTTTGTAGCTGAGCCAAACCAAACAGTTCTAGAAGTACACAGGGCACACTCAATTACGGCTGAGTAGAACTGTTTCAGCAGTTCTTGTGGGAGATTGAATTTCCTCAGCTGGCAAAGGAAGTACAGCCTCTGCTGGTCCTTTTTGGCAATGGAGAAATGTCCCATTTCAGGGTCTGGGAGATGATGGTCGTCAGGAACCTGAATGACTCCACTGCTGCCACAGTGCTGTCCATGATGGTAATTGGGGGAGAGCAGGGGGGTTCCTCCTGAAGTCAACTGTAATCTCCACAGTTTTGAGCGTGTTGCGCTCCAGGTTCTTGAGACTGCACCAGATAGCCAGTTCTTTAACCTCCTGTCCGATAGCTGTTGCCTATGTCAGAAAGCTGGTGATCCACCTACAGACAGAGCTGGGTCAGTTTCATAATTGTCAAAAATCTGTGACAAATATATACTTGTCTGGTGCCCGAACATTTCCATTTTTAAGTCAAGTAAAGTTTGATATCTATCTGTACATTGAATCATGGTCTAGCGGTTCGGATTAAGCATCAGCATACAGGACGACCTGGGTTTGCTTCCCATATCCATCGGTAATTATTATTATTTTTGCTTAAATAACAAGTAAAATAATTGTTTCGGGCAACCACCATTACACCCCATAACGTTATATTTTTGTTTGAGCGATAACTTTTATGAAACTTAAATATTTAAATAATTTAAATGTGAACTGACACCTTAACTTGAGCAGCTATGTTTTCCCACTCAAACTGTCGCTGTTTCGCCCGATGCAGTGGGGTTGCTCATCATCCACAGACCTGTTTGCCTAGTAAGCAAACTGCAGGGCATCCTGTGAGGGTCCAGTGAAGTCCTTCAGATAATCCATCACCAACCTCTCAAGAGACTTCATGACCACAGATGTTAGTCCCACCGGTCTGTAGTCATTAAGTCCTGGGTTTCTTAGGGACAGGATGATGGTGGAGCATTGGAAGCAAGCAGGGACTTCACACCGCTCCAGAGATCTGTTGAAGATCTGTGTGAAGATGGGGGCCAGCTGCTCAGAACAGGTTTTCAGACAGACTGGAAACGCACTGTCTGGGCCTGGTGACTTTCTTCTTTTGTTCCTTCTGAAGACCTGGCACACCTCATCTTCACTAAACTGAAGGGCAGGTATGGGGGAGAGCCGGTTTGATGGTGGTGTTAATGGTTGAGTGAAGAGATGTTCTGGGTGTGGGTGTTAGACTGGGAGATCTGCAGTAAAACTCGTTCAGGTCTTCAGCAAGTTGTTGATTGGCCTCAGTGCTGGGGGATGGTGTCTTGTAGTTAGTGATAGCTTTCAAACCATTCCACACTGAAGCTGGGTCGTTGGAAATAAACTGGCTCCTCTTAGCCGCTTTAATCTCCTTGTTCAGTGTGTTTCTGACCTGATTGTACAAGACTCTGTCCCCTTTTCTGAAGGCGTCCTCTTTAGCCTGGCGAAGATGTCTGAGTTTAGCTGTGAACCATGGCTTGTTGTTATTAAATATTAAGTGAATCCAAAATATTACTGTCTCTGGTGGGACATGTAACATGCTGTCTGTATTTAGGTAGCTCGCGGGAGAGATTTGCTTTGTAAAAGTCCCCCACGATGATAGTGACAGAGTCCGGGTGTTGTCGCTCAGTCTCTGTGCTCAGGTGCGCTTGCAGATGAATGTAAACACTAACGAGAATGAACGAACAAAACTCCCCCATCTGCGTGTCCTGTAACGTTTGATCAGCACCGCCGCTCCACTAACTATGACGTTCAGCAAAATGTCTGAATAAACGATATCTGATGAAAGGCGGTGTGGTGTGTTCTGCCGAATGTTCAGCAGTTCCTCCCTGGTAAAACTGATGCTGCCCTCTGCTGCGCCATCTTGGTTTCTTTCATTAACTGCCACCTGCTTGAAGCTTTAGTTTCTTATTCAGAGTATTATTGGTAACATATGTTGGTAACAAAGCTGTTACCGAGGACCACAAATGTTTCTCAAATGATCTTTTTTAAGGTTCCATAGTTTATGTTAGACTATTGTAGTCTAAACATTTATTTGTAAAAAAAAAAAAAAAAAGTTGAATCAAATCAAATATTTCTTTCTAAAGCTACTATCTGTATCTACTTAATAATTTCTCAATTAATTTCTCATTATTTTAACAGCCAAACGTAATTTGTGATCATTTTAATTAGATTAATTAATTAGATTAAAAACTTGATTCTAACTTTAACTGACAACCCTATTTAGTTAATTAACTAATGAATGTAATATTGTTTATAGTATGCTGGTGCTGTTATGGATTGCTGATTTTCTGCCTGCAAACACTTTCACTTCAGGAACTAATAAATATACCTTAAACCTTGAGGGTTTTATGAGAGCAGGAGGAACATCAGACTGGTGTTTTGTGTCGTCTGATAAAAAAAACCCCTAAAGAACAATGATATGTTTGCTTGAAGGGAGTTTCTAATGCATGGAAATCCATCAGCCCGTTTTGTAGTGTGCTAGATTCAAGCGACTGAAAAACAAACCAACAGAAGAAATGGCGTGTAATTCAGCTGTGTTTATCGCACCTTCTCCGCTGGTTGCCAGAACCTTCCTCTTAGTGTGTCCCTTTGCTAATTTACAGAACCAGTGGGACTCAATTATATTCAGGAGGAAGAAGTCAGCTTCTCACCCCGACAGCGTCGCTCATCTCTGCAACAAAAGCTGGGGCTTGCGGCATGTTTAGAAGTGTTCAGAACGCTCAGTTCTGGGCCTGGCTGGGAGCCTGTGATGTTCAGCAGTCATACGGAGAGCAATTTCCTTCCCGTCTCAGTGCTGACATTTCTTAAAGAGACCCCCCAGAGCAGAGCGCTCTCGCCCTGCCGTGATTAGCCGTATAGCGTCGACTAACGGCACGTAGGATCACAGCAGCGAGGGTTTCACGTGGAAGAAACTAGCGGAAAGGTCAACGGGATGAGACTATTTGTGTGTATGGGGCCACGGGGAGGGCTTATTGTGGTAATTATGAGGTGAGGATATATCGATCATGTGTGTGATGTTTCTCCACAGAGCTGTAATCCAGTACAAAATGACTAGACCATCAGCTTTTATTACTTTAATCTCTGGAAGAAGCAGGAATCTCACCTCCGTGATCCGTGTGAAGGCTGGAATACACCACAGCGCTTTTGGCCGCAGATGTCATAGGAAATCATGTGGTGCAGGATAGACACAGACTCGAGTGTTTTAGTTTGCCAGTGTTTCACTGTGTGGATGGGAATGACTGTGACATGGTAACACTGATGTCTGCTGTGTTAGGAGAGGACAATATTTGAGATGCAACTATTTGAAAATCTATAAAACGAGGGAACAAAAATAAAAATATTGAGAAACGGTCTTTAAAGTTGTCCAAATGAAGTTATTAGCAATGCAAATCAGTCATCAAAATTAAAGTTTTGATATATTTACAGTAAGAAATGAACAAAATATCTTCATGAAACATGATCTCTACTCAATAGCGTAATGTTTTTTGTACAGTAAATGACAAAAGTACAAACAACTGAATATACAGTAAACACACATCCGAATATACTGTCGGGTACTGTAAATAGATAAATGAATTCATTCAGTATCTTCTGTACAGTATATCCCTATCTGTTCTCTTATTTAATAAAATCTTTAAGAAATGTGTCTTTGTTTCACGAATGGTTTGGAGAACTGCGCCGGATTAATCAGTTATAGTGTGTTAGCAATCAAGGAAAAAGTATCATATTATGGCCAATGTGTGTTCAATGTGTTTGGGATATTCTGAGGAAATGAGTGTTTTGTGTGTGCAGTTCTTGGGTTAGTGTGTAAAGTTAAACGCTGAGCTCTTACTGACCACATGCTCTCTTCTGCCAAAGCAACGTCATGAAGCTGTACCTGATGACGAATATGTGTCTCTGGAGTGTTTCCAGCCACTTGCTGAGCTCAGGCTGATTTGGGGCACACGGGTCCATGGCAGTATTAGAGAAGTGTATCTAATAAAGCGCCTGCTGAGCAAATACACACAAGACAGACCTAATATCTGAGGAAACAAGAGCTAATCAGAGACTGAGAGGAGACTGCCATGCAAATATTTCACCCAGCGATTCATTATTTTTTCTCTTGAACCTCTGCCGCAGAATAATGATCCCAAATACGCAGCAGTCACCGCGGCGATCTCTCGAGCAGAAATTGGGTTTCGGATGAACAATCAGACGGTTTACTTTTTATCCAAATTCCCACGGTTTAAATTCAGCCTTGTGGAGACAGAAACGAGAGCAGCTGTCGTTCACTTCACCTGCCTTCACGCTTTCATCTCAACACAGCTGGGGAGCTTAGCGCGTGCCACAAACGCTCCGAACCCGTACTCACTCGAAGGCCCTGGAACCGCTTTAGTTTTGCTTTCTGCGTTGCTCTTTGCGGTTGCTCCCTTGTGCCAGATCCAAACGTGTCTCCATCTGGCTGTTGAACAGAAGCTCACGCAAACTGAATCTGTCTGTGCAGTTTTACATGAAACAAAATAATCAATGCATATTTCATGGTGAAAAAGCTCATTAGGATAATGAGATTTTCTCCGTGGAGAGGTTGCACATCGGCAGGAAGAAGAAAACATTTACGAAAGCTTCAGATCTAATCGAAGTGTGTGGGTTAATGTAATACGGCACAGACGCTGGGTTTGTCGCTTGAGGAACACCTCGCTGTGATACTGGAGGAAATCTCTGAACATCGCAATCAGATCTCGCTGTAGAAGACGTCACTACAGCTAAGAGCGTTATCCAGGTAATGGCAAACAGATTAACAGCAGCCCATGGAATTTTCCAGTTTTTTAATAGATGGTTATTTTGCAAGTAATGAAACAGCTGAAGTCACGCGGTCAGAGCCAGACTACAGCTCGTCCAGTGATCTGTCTCTGCTGAACTCAACATGTCTGCTAATCTGAACGCCTGTAAACTCACGTTATTCTAATCAGAACATAACCGTGTGATCCAACTTAGTTTAGCACCGTCACTGAGGTAGTGTCTTCAGTTCTGATTTCCTCATGGTGTGTTTTATACCAATGTTGAATATGATGTTGTATTGAAGCAAACGGAAGCTGAGATACTAAGTGTTTTATATTACTTTTTGTCAATTAATCAATCACTTTTATTTCTGTAGCTCTTTTAACAATACAGATCGTAGCAAAGCACTGAACATTATCAAGCAGAAGAACAGAGTGATGGTAATGACCAGATTAAACTATTTATTTATCAAGAGCAGAGACGGTCTCTGTAGTAAGATGACGATAATCAGGTGTCCCCAACTAAGCAAGCCAGAGGAGACAGCGGCAAGGAACCAAAACCCCATCCTTGAGAGAATGAGGAAAAAAACCTTGGGAGAACCAGGCTTAGCTGGGTCCAGTTCTCCTCTGACCGGACGCCCAGCACCTAATTTCCAG
>JAUYWG010000003.1:1224254-1237660 GCA_034779775.1 Enteromius afrohamiltoni
GGGGAGTGTTCCCGGTTCCGGCTGATCTAATTAATGCAGCCTAACAATCCTTTAACGGATTTGATTAATAAATGTGTCTCAGTGTGTTATGTGTAAGCCAGAGTAAAGAGATGTGTCTTTAATCTCACTGTGTGTTTTTGAAGTGAAGTGACACTTTTATGCGTTTGCAGGTTTTGTTTGAATATATGATGACTTTTCAGCATTAAAATACAATATAGACAATTTGAACAAACTTTCCAGCTTTTTGTTCAAAATGTTGTTCTTTTATTTTTTTACATTTATAAAACTTAACCACTTTCAAGTGTTTAAAAACATTATATGAAGCTAGTATAAAATGGTTTTGTTTACAAGGAGATATATACAAAAATATATACAAATTAATACCTAAATAGGGATACAGTAGTATAATGAAATAGTACACTGATATTTGTATACTTACTTTATAGAGCATACTTACAATATATTTGAACTT
Source organism: Enteromius afrohamiltoni (assembly GCA_034779775.1). Classification (NCBI taxonomy): domain Eukaryota; kingdom Metazoa; phylum Chordata; class Actinopteri; order Cypriniformes; family Cyprinidae; genus Enteromius; species Enteromius afrohamiltoni. The sequence goes on from JAUYWG010000003.1 coordinate 1,224,727, forward strand.
TACTCAAGTATTCTTAATAAAATAAATTCGAAGTATACTTCTTTTTTGGTAAGGGTCACATAGAGCTGAAATCCAGCTGAATCATTGTCGTTTAGCTCTATCAGAGACAGACGGACGGCGCTGACACGCAACTAATCATTTGATGTGTTGTTTGTTTTCTCGCACAGCACCGCTGACTGACAAGCCTCCCAAGATCCTCTACCCGTCTGAAAATAAGATGAGCGTCATGGAGATGCAGCTGGGTGAGAACAGCCTTTATTATGAACGACATTACATAACTGTCTGAGGGATCTTACAACAATTCATCATGCAGTGTCTGTGAGTGTGTGTGTGTGTGTGCATGTGCTCCTGGTATTTATCAGGTTATGGAGACCAATTGTCCCCATCAAACATTTAAACACACACATTCTTGCATTTGTGGTTTCTGGGGTCATAGGTGTTTGTACTGTACAGACTGTATGTGGTATTGCCCTACACTGACCCTACACCTAAACCTACCCCTTACAGGAAACACTACACACTCTTACATTCTCAAATAAACACCGTTTACTAAGTCTTTTGTTTTACGGGGACACAGGAAGTGTCCTCATAAACCATGTTTACGTTGTAGTACCCATGTCATTACACACATTTGTGTCCTCGTAAACCACAAATGCCCACATGATGTGTGTGTGTGTGTGTGTGTGTGTTTGGATGACTCTCAGTGCTGTGCTGAAGTGATTGTGCTGTGTTTGATCACCTGTGTAATGTGTCAGAATCAGACCTTTGTAAAACAATAGAGCTTTTATGTGCCACATTTCATGCTCGTTTATGGCTAAATGAGTGTCAGAGACTTGGACTTGAATGAGTGAACATGAATGAGGCTATTCACAAAAACTAACCGGCTCAGATCACTGCAGACTCGTGGAATAACCCACTAACTGTGACTGCAAAAAGACTAGACAGGAAATGCAGGGCTAATCAGCTGCTATGATGGGATTCTCTGATGATTAGTGCTATCCTAATACACAAACGTACACAATGTTACTGTTATATATTGTGTTATATAGTGTTATAATATCTTAATATTGGCATATCCTATAGCTACAGACAGTTATCAGAGTGGAGCTATGCAATAATATAGTTTATAATTTGGCACAATATAAACATTGAAGTAGTCGAGATCTGCTATATAGTTTATTTATACAATATGTATGCAGGTAAAGTTGGGGGCACAGTAGTTATATAATTTGTTATTAAATTGTTAATTAATTTGTGTAATATAGGACATTTTGTTCAATGTAAAGTAATTTCATGTAATGACTAACCTAATTGCTGTTTAGTGATGTGTGGTTAAATGATGCATATAAACCACAAGGTTGAAATCCCTCAGACATTATCAGATTAACTGAGGAGTTATATTTATGCACATACTACACAGTACATCTCTAAGCCAAAAACAACTCCATGTGAGGTTTAGATAACAAAGAAAAATAATGCGGGGGGAGATATAATAGAGATATAAGAGGTGTTGCTAGATTGATTGATCTGTAAGAGTCTATAAGCTCCGTTCAGGACAGAAGATCTTTGTTGATGCATGACACAGAATCTTGACATATCTCTATGATGCAGATCTGAGCTTTTTGACAATTAAGGTGTCAGTTCAAGGATGTTTTTTAGAGGAATTACTCAGTTTAGTAGTGGCTGATGTTTCAGAGAGATGTTCACTGGTGAAAGATCCGCTCCAGCCAGTCTAATTCATTGATGACACAATATTAGGAGCCTTTTTATCTTTATATCTTTTATATATGATCTTTTATCTCTATGTGTACTGTATGTGGGCGGTGTGTGGGTGTGTGTGCTCAGTGGTTTTCATCAGATCAGACACTGTTGTTTTGAGCTGTTCGACGACAACGTCAACAAACGTAACTACGCATGCTGATCTTTGTGGTTCTAACGTAATTTCGGGTAGAGGTCCCAAGAGAATCAGTAACAGCAGCTGAGTCCTTTTAGAGTAGATTATTTTTTAAAAACAAGCAAAATATGTTCGCTGCATAAATCAGACAGATTTATTAAAAGTGCAGACTCATTCTCCTCCAGCAGGAGGTGCTTTAAACACAAGAAACGAAAGAGGCTGTAGACAAAGCAGCCCTGAGCTTACAAACAGTGCCGCATATGCAGGAGGAAATGAAGATGACATTTACTAAAGACAGTCTTCCTTCAGAAACACAGTGATATAAAAACACTCACGCCTCGGTTTGATCATGCTTTTTCAACAAAGCCTTTTGGAAAATCAGTCCGTTTTGAAACTGTGGCAGATTGCCACGAATAAACAAATGTATGAATGGGAAACGCATCCCACAACACAATAACCTGAGACCAACTTCATTACTCGTCATCAGCTGCGTTTGGAGCCGGCGACACTAACCAGACCGATAAACAAACGCCGACCGGAAGTTAAGTTCACTCCAGGCCGATCAAACCGTCTCTAGTACTTCAGGATGTGTTTTATAGCATCTGTATCAGTTGATCAGACTAAAAACATATTTGAACTGATGTTTTGTCTCATTCCCAGAGCTTGCTGAGCACCATCTGTTAGTCTGCTTGCAGTCTATGGCTGCTCACAGAAACACTTGGAAGACGGTTGTGAAATTTGCCAGATTGATAGGAAAGAGCTGACCGTTTTCAGTTTCACTTGTTTCTGCTCAAGACTGGCGTTTATTTGCTAGGTTTTATGCTTATAACTCTCAAACAGTGTCTGTAAGTGATGAGACTGGTCAAGTTAAGTTTCCTCTAGTTCATGTTCACGTTCAGTGCCTGGTGAGTTTAGTAACAACATGTTTTTTTATTAATTTGGCCTGTTGTCACAAGCTCTATTACTGTAGGTCTTTTATCACTGCAAGTTTTAGCCATTTTGTTATCGCTGATATATCTGGCATTGTGAAAGTGAGGTTTTTACAGCTGTTAATTCCATTTAATTCATTTTGTTTGTATAGCGCTTTTCATGATACATATCACTGCAAAGCAAAGTAATGTTTTACGGTATACGTACTCATATTTTCTTGTCCTGGTAAGGACTCTAGCAGATGCATTTTTGAAGATGCAGGACCACCACCTAGTAGTGCATTACAATAGTCCAGTCTAGAGGTCATGAATGCGTGAACTAGCTTTTCTGCGTCAGAGACGGGTAACATGTTTCGTAGCTTCGCAATGTTTCTAAGATGGAAGAACGCTGTTTTTGTAACATGAGAAATATGACTTTCAAAAGACATGTTGCTGTCTAACATAACACCCAGACGTTTGACTGTAGTGGAAGTAACGGGACATCCGTCTAGATCTAAATTGTAAGTCAAAAGACTTTGTGTATTGTTTTTTGGTCCAATAAGTAATATCTCTGTCTTGTCTAATAGCAGAAAATTATGAATCATCCAATCTTTTACATTTTTAAAACACAGTTGTTAGCACACTAATGTTTTCTTGTGTGTGATTTAGTTGTGAGATCTCTTTGATCCCAGTTCTAATAAGCCTCTAATACCAGCTCCAGCGGTTCCTCTCTCAGAGCCAGGACTCCTGACATGCATTTTCTGCTATGAGATCTGACATCGGGGCACAAGAGATGACCATCGAGCGCTGCGTGACTCACTTTCTAAATGGCAGCACCACCAGCCTTTCATTTCCATCTGAATGCACCACTTGAGGATCCAAAACAATGGGCGAGCGCGACTGTCAGAGACTCGACGAGAACACTTTTGGCAAGTGGGTCACCAGTGGATTGGATGGACTAGTTTTGCATTTTACAGATCAGCTTCTGCTTTAGACTGCTCAGGTCGTGTGAACAATACTTTAGGACATTTTTTTTGTTTAGTGGTATTTGAATGCATAGGGATGTGCATTAAATGTAAAATGATCAGCGGTTTTAATAGATAAAGAATTTTTCTGTAAAATATATGAAAAGGAAAACATGAGTAAATACTTCATCGTAATTATGAAAATGATCTGCAGTGAATTTATAGTTCTAAAGTGAACATTCCCCTCATCTCTTTTCTTCTCTGTGTATCAGCCAGCTTTCATGTTCTAGTGCACAGAACCGCTTCCAGACTAATAAATATGTAAGCCGCAGGTTTCCTCGTGTAAATCCCTTCTCTTTTCTGTCCTTCTGCAGTCGACCGCTGCCGCTTTGGTAAATGTCACAGCCGTGGGGCTGTTCGGAAGATCGATATTACATCATTTCTCTCAATTAGAGAATGCTTATCGTTAGTCTAAGGAAGTCTTATCTGTATTCAGCTAAGCCGAGTAACAGGGCAGGAGTTCCACGCTGAATAAATGGCCAGCATGATTCCCTCAGATAATACAAATCTACATCATACCGAATCGATGGCATGGGTCAGACCGTGCAGACGCCAGAAACCTTGAACTAGCTGGAGATTGATTTGTGTTCAGATGTTCGTTCTGCTTTGGTTTACGTTTGGGCACCGTGCATGCACTGTCACTGCTAAACCTTTTAATATCTTTCATTCTGAAAGTAAATATGAATTCGGTTACTGTCGATCCCTGAATTATCACTCTTCTGCGCTGTTCTGTCTATTAAAGTTGAAGATTGGAGCATTTAATGTGGTTAAGTCATCTTCATTCTTTGAAATAGATTCAGCTCTAAACCAAATCTCCAAATGGCTTTTATTTCTCTTTTTCGTGCAGCATCCACTGAGCCTGTTTGTATTGATTGGGAATGACGATAGCTTTCCGTGAAAATGGATGAGCTGTTGATTTGTACTTTTCATTTTTCAGAAATCCTATAGCATAATGGTCACTGCAGGAATCAGAATCAAATCATCTTCCTCTTGAGCCGCTCCAGTCCACACCAGTCAATTCAAATTCACTTATCGAGTAGAGAGTCCTCTCGCTGATCTCTAGAGCTGTTTTCTCCAGGAAAACAGCTACTTAGAGTTTCTGTTTGAAGAAATGTCAAAATCTACAAAGCAAGCACAGCTTTTTACATGCTGTTTAAGATCTGACATAAAAGCATTACAGAAGTTTTCCTCATTTAATAAAAGCCCAGCGCCATCAAAGACAACAGCAAAGAAATGAGTGTTAGGTGTGTAGCAAAATTACTAGTCCATCCATCCATCCATCCATTCAACCGTCCCTTCTTCCATCCATCCCGTCAGTCCTTCCATCCACCCATCTGTACCTTCATCCGTCTGTCATCCATCCATACATCCATCTATCTGTCTATTCATCCATCCATCCATCCATCCATCCATCCGTCCATCATCCATCCATTCAACCGTCCCTTCTTCCATCCATCCCGTCAGTCCTTCCATCCATACTTTCATCCATCTTTCATCCATCCATCCATCCATCCATCTATCTGTCTATTCATCCATCCATCCATCCATCCGTCCCTTCATCCGTCTGTCATCCATCCATCCATCCATCCATCCATCCATTCAACCGTCCCTTCTTCCATCCATCCGTCCCCTCATCCATCCGTCATCCATCCGTCCATTCAGCCGTCCCTTCATCATCCATCCGTCTGTTCACTCATCCATCCATCCCTTCATCATTCCATTCATCCATCTGACCGTTCATGTATCCGTTCATTCATCCATTCATCCACGTGACACATATTGTACCAGTAGATAACTATGTTTTATGCTTGTCATGATGACAATATAGTATTCACTCCAGATGTGCTACTTTGTACACTCTTTACATCACAGTCCTGCAAAAATGGCAGACAGTGTACTAACAATGACTGTTTGTGTCCTCCTGCTCTGTCAGAGATAGCTGTGCTGTGTATGTTCATGATGCTGAACTCTTTACCTGAGCTGGATCCCCATGACGCTCCGTGAAATGAGCGGATACTGGCAGTGTAAGAGAGATCCTCACGGAGCAGGAAGCTCTAATTACTCACTGCTTCCTCACTTCCTGTGTGTGTCTGCAAGGCTTCAGCTCACTGATCATGAATGGAGGCCGACTTAAGCCTCTCTGGCCACTGAGAGACTCAATTACACTGGCGTCTCCTCGCTCATGCCTCGTCTCTTTCTGAGCTGTTTGGCTGCTCTCGGTCTGCTCTGAACACAGAACACATGCAGTCTCTTCAGGGACGGTGACGGTTCATCTTTCCAATCGCAGGACGCCGGGGAGATGAAAGAGATGTGAACCGGCCTGACAGAATTTTAGACGGACACATTGAGTTAACATCACATTCGTTTAATGAGACTTTAAGGCTGGAGAGCGAGACACTGACAGATAAATAGATCAGTGCTGACACATAATAACACCAAATACTGTAGGGAAGGAGCGTGTGGAGAATTGTGAATTACAGGTGTGAGATGCTAATATGAGCCACTTTTCACAGGTGTCTTTTTCCAAATCACTCCTGACATCTCACTCATCGTCAACACATTATTTACAGAACTGTCCACGAGACAATATATGACTCTGTGATTCATTTCGACTCGCTAAGTGTGACCCAATTCTCATACTTACACACTATTCTGTATTCTATTAAAAATAGTAAGACTGTGTGTGTGTGTGTGTGTGTGTGTGTTTATATATATATATATATAATGAGTTTATATTTTCCAATCATATTTTTTATTGTTATCATGTTTTATTGTGCTAGTTATCTGTATTTGCTATATGTTTTTGCTACTCAGACATCATTTGATTAAACCTTACAGTTGAGTCATATATCCTAAACAACAACCGAATATTTGTTTCAGTGAAATATTTAAAAGTTTTGTAAACAGCTAGAATATTACTTGTTGTAGAACAAAAGTTGACAGCTGTAGAGATTTTGTAAGAGAAAGATTGTTCAAGCTGGAGCAGGGACTGATCTTCTGCTCATCTTGGGGGATGTTTTTATGTGACTATCATGAACGGTCATTTAAAACAGGAACTGAATTGTGATTTCATCCAGTTTCTCTCACAGTTGTCTTGTTTCTTCTGTGAAGCTGAGTGATCGACCAGCAGATGTCCGTGAGTCTTGTTTTCACTGGTTCTCTGGGTTTGGAGCGGTTTATATCAAGCTTGTTTCGTTTGAGGGGTTTATTTATTTTTATTGTTTTTTTATTTTATTTTGGGCGTTACCTGTCCTAGTTTTTGTCCCATTCCTCCAAGTGATTGTCTGTTTTTTTCCATAATCCCTCTGGTGTTGTGGTCAGTTATATCCCTCGATGCTCCATTCTCTCTCTGTTTCTCCGGCAGTTCCTCCACATCTCTCGTCTTCTCAGACGTTTCATGGCTGTCTGAACATTTCTCCTCATCTCTCTCCAGATCTGCTGTATGGTGTGTGGGGCTCCTGACATTTATGAAGAACAAATTACCGTTATTTGCTCTTACAGCTGGCTGTTTTAGTGCAGGTAGATGCTTTCAGGCATTTTAAAAATCCTGAAAATGTTTAAATGTCTGCCTAATATTAGTTGTGGCCACTTAAAGCAGTGCATTACCACAGTCCTTCTGTCTTACAAATCAACACAACACTTTAACATCTCTTTAACAACATCTACATTTTTTCTAAAATGTTGTGTTACTGCATGGTGTTTGTGCCTGATATCCTCACAACTCTTCAGAAGACAAATGGATTGGAGAACTGTTAAAAGACACTGAGAAAGTACCTTCCTCATTACTTGATGTCAACGCTAGGATGTTTTGCAGATTGCACACTATAGATTAATAATTAGGCATTATGAAAACACATTATCAGGGTTTCATGAGATGAGGTTTGTCTGTGGACTTGCGGGCTGACTCTGTGATTGAGATTTAAATACGCAACAGTTCTTTCTGGTTCTGTCACAAACGAGGGGGACACGATCGAGAACAGCCTGAGGGCCCTGCTCTGATGGCTCTCTGTAAATATCACACTGGACTGTAAAACCAGTCATAAGGGTAAATTTTGAAAAATGTATAGATGATCTAAACAATGAATAACTAATCTCTTCACTGATGTCCGGTTTGTTAGGAGAGGACAATATTTGTCTGAGATACAACTATTAGAAAATCTGAGGGAGCAAAAACATTTAGAAAATCGTCTTCAAAGTTGTCCAAATGAAGTTCTTAGCAATGCACGTCACTAATAAAAAATTAAGTTGTGATATTTATGGAGTGGACATATAATGTGGAGAACATCTCCATCAGCTCTACTGCGTGACAAATTCAACCTCTGTGTATGTTATATACATTATGTGTTCATCACAGTTTTTTGAAGCTGTTATTGTCATGGTCAAGGTTATTTTTAAATTCGAGATCGGTCTGTCTCGGGGTCCTGCGAGTGGCTTCATCAACAGGCTCTTTAGTGCAGAAGCGACTTGGAGTGTCTGATTGCCCTAGAGTTGAACATAATTTCATCACGGATTGTGCCCCGTGGCCAAGGTGCTTTACGTGCTGCTGTCGGGCACTGATACACAAGACAGAGCAGATGAGGTGACGGCAGCATGAAAGAGGAAAAGCAAAGGCATTATCTTAGCCGGAAACGGGGCCTTCAAGGACAGAGCCATTGTTACTGTGAGCTGCAGCAACTGGCGGAGATTTCTCCAAGCTAAATTACAGTGCGAAGCCACAAATGGACAGCGATAATTGTAGGCTTTGTGTTGTTAAATAGAGGCTCAGAGAGCATGTGTGACCCAAACCCTCCCTTAACAAGCAGATTCTGTCTCGTTTAGTGACAATGGCTCAGGAAACAGATTATCCTCCTAAACGAGTCCACATCCTCCTTTATTCCTGTCCACACACACACGCGCGCACGCACGCACCATCTGCAGTGATTTAAGATTCCTCTGCATCAGTGGGGTTTCTCAGCGCTACATCATATCCACTGCTGTGTTTAAATGAGTGTGTGTAATTGCAGGTCCGTTTGCTGTGAAAACAAAAGGCTTAATTGATCTCTGTACGCTTGCAACCCGCGCCGTGAAACAGAGTGACACACGTTTGGATAAAAACACAGAACCAACAAGCTGGAATCTGACATCTGCTTGTGGAGGATCGATTACAGTGTCGAAATCATGCGAATTGAGCAGAGAAATTCGTGAAAGCCTGATAAATATGTTGTACGTAAAACATTCATCTAATTCTCAGCGGTTCATTCTTGTGGAAATGCACAAGTGCTTTCAGGTCAAGTGGTCTTGTGTCTTATACTTATAAAGAGGAGTCTAATTGATGCCATCATTGTGTTGCATCATTTGCATTTGGTTGTAGTGTCCTTTTTGAATAAAAGCACCTGCTGAATAAATAAATGTGTTTCTGCACGCGTGAGCAGTGAGGTCGGCAGTGAGTGATCCAGCATGGTGGGCAGGTTTTTCTGTAGGAATGACCCGGATCTCACTATAGAGTCTGATATAGAAGACTGACAGCCACGTTTTTCTTATATGCCTCAGACTCAGAGATTTTTGGCAGTGTAAGCCATTTCCATTTTTTTATGTGCCCCAATTATGGATTTTTAAAATTAGCTTTCATGCCGTGTGTAACACTACTCTAAGTGAATGAAAACATTGTAGGATTTTTAAAAACCGTCTCCATTTTCTAAACCATTGGACACAAAACCTCATCTTCAAGCACTATTTACAAAACCTCTGACTTCTTTCTCAAAATGAAACGTTCAAAACGCCTCAAAACCTGTGTTCAAAATCAAGCACTGCTCTCAAATCATCAACACATCAAAATGATATACACTATCAAGTACACCAGAAAACACATTGTTCAAAACATACAGTTCTCAGGGTGAAGCAAATTTTTCATCTCAGAACAAATGTAATATTTTTCTGTCGTTGTCTTTTGATGAACAAAACATAAAAGAGGTTACATCGATTCTAAGCTGTTGTGTTCAATCAATGACATGTTCTCTGTTTGTATTTGATTGTTATGACTTGTTTACCAGTATGGATGATGCGCAGGGAGATCTGCAGGTTGTGTTTTACCAGGTTGTGTGAAACAGGCTGCACAATTAGCTAAATGAAGTCAGGCAACTGAGAACTTTGTTCAGCCAATGGGTTTAAGTGTTTTAGCAAGTGAGAAAAACTGTAAGCTTCGATCCAGATGTTCACAACAGGATGTTAATGAATCTTCAAAGCCAACCAATCAACTCTTTCACAGGATAGCTTGGAACATTTACACCAACTCAGGAAGGAGATCTGGGGCAAGTAACCAAGAGTAATGGTCAAAGACACAGCACAGCATGATCACACGTAAACCCATGATAGTAATCACGATCACAAACTCTTTGGATTGACTTCCCCCAACTAGAGGACAAGAACCAGACTGAAATTCCTTATGAGACCTTTAGAAGACAGAAGAAGAAAACCCAACTAGTCTTGTTACTTGCAACCTCAGGAAAGCCCTTTCTGCAATGATGACAACCAAGGGAACCCTGTAACACAAAGTCAATGCAAAGTAACCTCCAGAGTCATGCTGTGCTGGTGCATTTAATATCAATTTTAGCCTCATTTAGGAACTCATTGGGAGGGTTAAAAAAGGTCTAAAACAAAAACACGAACCCTTTATTACCCATAATAGGGGCACTTTAATTTCTGAACATAAAAGCACAAATGAAATGGTTATTGCCACCCACAGACTGTTGCCTTTAGGTCTTTTCCATGTTTTTATTAGATTGGCTGTCAGTTGAGAGGATGAGCATTCATTTTACTTGCTCATGAATATTTATTATCTTAATTGCATGATGTATTTACGGATGTGAATGAGCTGCTGGCCAGCACCGTGTCGGCAGGACTGTGAGAAACGGCACGGTTTGTGAAGCTTTAAACCTTCAGCAGCGCTTGGCTCCGGGCCCCAGAGCTAGAGCTGTCGTGGTGCTCCAGAGTTCTGCTGTAAGTGGATTTCTGCTGTTTCAGTGTTGACCTACTTCCTCCTGCTTCTTTTATCTCCAACTGCACTTCCGAAAGCAAAATTCTGCGCGCAGCTCATTAGCGCTGTTAGAAGTTTAAAATTAAACAGTTTCTCAGAGCCGCAGCTGTGGACCGGATCAGCAGAGACCACAAGAACCGTTCCAATCCATCACAGCAGAGGCACTAAAGAGTAGTTTCTGCTGTAAAGTAAACATGTTAATAGGACAGTATGGACTGATGCGCTGATACAAATATTTAATGTGTGTATATGAGCCAGATAGAGCCGGGTGAGGTAGCAGTGCTTTATTACAGAAGCAGTTTGAACAAGGTCTTATTTAATGATGCTTTGGAGGATCAAGGCTTCTCTTCATGCACCTCTGTCAACCATCAGTTACTTTGGCACGCCACGGCCACCTCTCTAATAAGAGGAAAACACGACCTTCTGTGACATCAGCTGAAGCGAAGCGCTGGAAAATGTGTTGTTTTCAGTCTCTTTGCTCTTGTTTGATGGTGTCGCTCTGTCAAACACATCTTTTACAGGGACGTCTAAAATAAAGGTGTAATAATTTGCTAAATAATTGAAGAATTGCTTTTACAAAACAACCCTATATGAAATGTACTTTTTATTTATTCATTTATTTATCCAGATGTTTTATGGTTTAATAAAATCAAAAGAAAATTAAACAATTGCACTTTTTTTGACAACGTGCTAAACAACTGTTTATTAAATTGGCTTGAGAAAGCCGACTTACTGATCTACTACTTAAACTTATTATTATTCTTCTTCTGACACAAAAATTTCTAAATCTGTCTCCTCCTAGAGCTTTAACTCTACAAACTCCAAACTCGGCCCAGACTCGGGTTGCTATATCTTTTTAGACTGATCCGACTTACTAAATATTTAAAATGATCTATCTATCTATCTAACATCTGACTATTTCTATCTATCAGTCTATCTAATCTGACAATTATTGCAACATAAAAGGAACTTTTTGCTGTTGGTAAGAAAACGTTTACAGCTGAGGGAGCGACTCTGTCGAAGGGTAAACACTAAACAGGTGGGTCTCTTCTGTCAAGGCTGATCTCTGACTATATGCAGTGTTCAACTGACTGTAGCACACTTCAGATGAAAGCATCGAACATTGATGGATTAGGAGGTTAAACACTCCAGAACTGGATTGTGATATGGTGTGAGTGTGCAGGGTTGGTGCTGTTTTTAGACGGCTCGGAGTCGTTCTGTGTGACCGTATGTTCTCACACATGCTCTCATCAAAGTGCACGGAGCAGACCTTGCATTGTTATGAGCTGTACTCATAAGTGTTCCTCAGAATTCCCCTCTTTTTGCAATGACTCTGAACGTAAACGTTCATCATGTGGCTGTCCGTCACTTGAGAATGAAACAAATAGCTTTCTCTGTAATTTAATGTTTTTGGCTGCCAGTTCAGCGACTAATGACTAGTTTGTGACAACTTCCCTCACTCATTCTTTGTTTTTGCGCTAGCATGTAAATTGTTTGTAGCTGCTGCATCTGCATATCATCTAATTTGCAACATGTAATTATAATAAACGACAGCTCTGTTCGTCACTGTCTCATTTACTGATTGTACAGACATATTTTTTTTTATATTTTATTTTCCAATCAAAGGACTGAACAATCAGCGATTTTCTTAAATCTCCTTCTGTCTTCTCTCAGATAGAACTGTTAGGAAAGTGTTAGCTTTAGAAAAACCATGTTTATGGCAGATGATGTCCTTCGAGTGCTTTCAATCCATTCTTGCAGGTTTTCTGGAAATCTAACGGATGGCACCATTTTTAACAGAAAGTAGCATTCAGGATGGATCTAAACAGGCTTCATCGCTGGACTGCGTTGTGAAGTATTGTAAAAACATCATGCATCAACCTGGAATCAGATTTCTTGCTGTCTGCATGTTTAGTTTCTAGCCACTCTCACTTTGGTTCAGACAGGCCCCTTCATCAAGTTAAGTTGAGTTTAATGGAAGACAAAGAAGTTATATTTGGCCTGCTTCCGCAGGTCCTCCAAGGTCTGGAATCGGTCCTTCTCCACAATCTTCCTCAGGGTCCGGTCACCTCTTCTCGTTGTGCAGCGTTTTCTG
>JAUYWG010000003.1:1256470-1266900 GCA_034779775.1 Enteromius afrohamiltoni
TTATATTTAAAGCCTGTCTTCTGAGAAATACGGAGAATATTGCTATAAATTGTAGCAACTCCACCTCCTCTGCCTTTTGGACATGGCTCATTTTTATAGCTGTAATCCTGGGGTGTAGACTCATTTAAAGTAATGTTTTCATCTGGGTTTTAGCCATGTTTCTGTGGACGGCAATATGAATGGAAATGATATGCAGATGAGGTTATGCATAGCAAAACTAGGGTTAGGCATTGTAAGCTCCATTTATGGTTATTTCTGGGTGGAGTCGGGGTGGAGATGCATGTACACATAATCTTTATCTGAATGAGATTCATTTTTATTTTAACACAGGTTCTGGCGTGCACATGCTATTATAAATCTGAAAAACATTTGTGTCTAAGTTAAATCTAGCTTTTGAGTGTGCGCACACTTTTAGGGTGAATTCTACAGTTATACAGTTTTATAAATGAGGCCCCAAACCTAAGCCTTAGCCTAACCCAGTTCTATTGATTTTTTTCCTGAAAGTTCTCCTCACAAAATGTAATTATTTTCAAACACATATTTGATAAGAACATAGCAGAAAAGCAAATGTTTTCTGTTCAATTATATTCAACATATGAGTGAAACCAACTTTTAACATGTTAATAATTAAATTAATTAAATTGCTGTCTATCATTAGATAAAGTAAAGCCAAACTGAATATGGTTTTGTGTTTACGGTACATAAATAGTTTTAATTGTGGCATTAGTGTTTCTGGCTGGGGTGGGTCTTGGGTAGACAATATTATGTTTATTGTGATATATTATTTAGGCGTTTATTGTTAATATAATATCTTTTTTTGCATATTGGTCTGGTAATCTGACAGACACTCACAAACACAGATAACTCGAGGACTTTCCACACTGAGGGTGAAACGAGTGTTACAGATGCGATGAAGCACTGGAATAAAACAACTGCTTACACATCAATGTACAGAAAATGTGAATAATAATTTTTTTTTCGGCCAGTCTGATGAATCTTTCGCCAAGTGAAAACACGGCCGTCCAGTAAGATTTGAGCTAGGATAATGTGACTGGAGCAGCTGCTGTTGTACAGAATGGTTAGAAAGTAAATAAGCACAGAAGAAGAGTATTCTGGATAAGAGAGTGGATGCTGCTTGGTTCTTGTTATCCTTGGTATTTGAGAACAGATTTATTCTCACATGTTACTTATACAGAATAACATTTCTAATAATTCTCCACTAAATCATGTGATCTGTAAAGCACTGTCCATTTTCTTCCATGTGTTTGAGTGATGATGCTAATTGTACTTTGAACTGTATTTTAGGATGTAACCTGTTCTTGTAAACATTAAAGATAGATTTTGTTTCTGGTGTAAAACTCAACTTTATCTTAATTTAGATGTTAAATCCATAAACGAGATATGTATCTGAGGAAAAATGCACTGCTGGTCAGCGCCACCTAACGTGCAGGTGGTAATTAGCATAAGGCGAACATTAATTTTGCGCTCGTGTGAAAGTGCCACTTTTATGTATCACGCTCCATGTGGAAAGGCCCTCACTTTCACCAGATTGAAGACACAGTTGAATGAAAGCCATTCGCAGGTCCTTTTGTCAGGTTTAGACCAGAGTAATGTGTTTGTTTTTCTCAGCTATGCTGAATTAGATTAATATATAAAACTTTAGAGGAGGATTTGTGTTTGATGTCTGTCCTGTTCCCCCTCTGTGTTTTCAGTGTGTTCATTGAGTCATTCTGCTGTTTTTATTTCACATCTTAAAGAAGTTCTTTGACAGAGAGATTTACATACAGTGCCGTGCCTATGGTGGTGTTAAGTTGTTTTTTTTTTGTTTTCTTTTTAACTGGCTTTAAATCAGTTATGTTTTTACAAAGAGTGTCTTTAACAATGTAGATCACATTATATTTGCATTTTCTTCTGTTTTGTCTGCATGCTGTCGTATTGAAAGCAAAACAGGTTGAATAAAAGCAAGAATGATGTTGATATGGTTGCCAGATTTGAAGATGTGAAAGCCACTGACGCTCTGTCTCTCTCTCAGCGTATATCGAGGACGTGGCTCGCTGCGTTGACCAGAGCAAACGCCTCATCATTGTGATGACGCCTAACTACGTGGTGCGGCGCGGCTGGAGCATCTTCGAGCTGGAGACGCGGCTGCGCAACATGCTGGTCAGCGGCGAGATCAAAGTCATCCTAATCGAATGCGCTGAGCTGCGGGGAATCATGAACTACCAGGAGGTGGAGGCTCTCAAACACACCATCAAACTGCTGACGGTCATCAAGTGGCCGGGACCCAAGAGCAGCAAGCTCAACTCCAAGTTCTGGAAGCAGCTGCAGTACGAAATGCCCTTTAAGAGGCCTGAGCCCAAGCTGCACGAGCAGGTGCTGGATGTCAGCGAGCAGGGTCCGTTCGGTGAGCTGCAGACCGTCTCCGCCATCTCTATGGCCGCAGCCACCTCCACCGCCATGGCCACGGCACATCCCGAGCTGCGCTCCACCTTCCACAACACGTACCACACGCAGCTGCGGCAGAAGCACTACTACAGGAGCTACGAGTTCGACATTCCCTCCCCGGGCACCCTCCCACCGCTGGCCTCGCTGGGCAGCCAGCACACCTACTGCAACATCCCCATGACTCTACTGAACGGCCAGCGAGTGCAAGGCAAACCAGGCCGTGAGCAGCAGCCCACACTGGAGGAGCAGCACGTCAACAATGCCATGCTTCCGCTGCTGCCACGTGAGACCAGCATTTCCAGCGTGATCTGGTGACGCCATCGGGAAGGGTCATTTCTGCAATTGCCACTTATTAAGACCCTTACAAACTGCTGCTGTTGACTTTGCACCGTGATTCACATACAGGGGGCAGAAACTGAAAGGACGCAGCGAAGACAGGCTGACGGGGACACTGATACCACACGTACATCACGGAGATGTCTATTTGACGTCTGCACTTACATCTGGAAGATGTAAATTTGTTTGCTCATCTGCAATATGTCTTTTCTTTTACATTTTCTAATAGATCAAATAAACTTCTCAAAGACATCTAAGAGACGTCTAGGATTTAGAATGTGTAAAAAACATAGATCTTACAGATGTCTGTCCGATGTTTGTACACAGCTGAGGCCTCGTTTATAAAATGTTGCGCGGAAATGATTCTAAACTTGTTCTTACAATCCTTTCTATGCATATAGAATATGCATATTCATAGAATTATCGTCTCTTTTTTTAGGTGTACAATCGATAAATCTCAAATGATCTTGATCTTGTGTACAAATAATGGTTTCAGCTCTCTGCTTTGTAAACGACTACTAATTAATGTCACTAACATATAAAATATTACCAATCATCATAATTTAGAGCAGCGAGGTGTAAGAACAGCTTATGTTTTCAAAAACCTCCAATGTTCCAAGAAATTATTTTTTTTTTATAAATATGAGCTTTGGCGTCGATTTAAGCGAATGCACACTCCAAGATCCAATCTGTGCGTATGGACACTTTATAAATGAGGCCCCAGATGCTTTCAAGATCAAACAGTCTTTTGCAGACGTACATGTGCTATCTGAGGTTCTCCTGATAGCATGTGTACATCACCGAGATGCTTATTTGACGTCTGCATTTACATCTGGAAGACATATCTTTTAATCTGCAATACGTCTTCATGACGTTTCCTATTAGATGTCTCATAAATACCTCAAAGACATCTAATAAACATCTTTGATTTAGAATGTGCAAAACTAATACAATCTTACAGATGTCTGTCAGATGTTTTTACAAAGCAGTTGCTTTCCATATCAAACAATCTTTAGCAGACATCTTGCAGATGTATGTGTGTTATCTGGGGAGGTTTGTTCTCTCACAGACAGCTCCTTCATACTCTCTCAAGGAATACAGGGTCTTGTACATATGTTTGCAGTTTCTTTGTAGCATTGGAAGTTTTGTTCTTTTGTTTTCTTTTTCAAATGTCTGATTTGTACTTTTCCCCTTATAAAATGACCGAGGAGAGACATGCGAGACAGAGTAAAGGCTGACCTGTTGTGTTTTTCTCTTAACTTGTAGTTTTCAAGTACAATACTTGTTTTATAGAATTTGTGGTATTATGCTGTTTTGCCTTTTTTTTTTTTTTTTAGATTTTTTTTTTTAATTGGTCAGTTGGTGAGATGTCTCTACTTTGATGAAAACACCATTATGCAAATGCTCCTGAGGCCTGAAAGCTCTTCTTCCCGATTGAACGAGCGAGCAGATGATGCTCAAGAGGAAAAACTAGATGTCATTTTGATGCTCTAGTGTCTCTGCTGCTCTCTGTTTCTTTCGCCATTCTAATGAGACTTTGTTAGAAAAGAAAGAAAACACAGCTTTGCTGTTCTGCTTGATAGGGAGAACTTAAAAACTGTATTATTATTTTAAAAGAAAAAAAATCTATATTTTTATAACAAAAGGATTTGCTTGGAAAAACACACAGTAGGTCCCATTTAATTTATTTCATTAATAGAAGCACTGGAAGGACATTTTAGCTAACCAATTTCAGAAGGAAAAAAAAATGTTTTGGTAATGGTCTTGTCAAATCATGTTTTTATTTTCCCCACAATACTGGCATTTATCTCTGAGTGTGCATAACAATTAGAACTAATTATGTATTCAATTTATTATATAATTATCAATATTTCACATCATGAAAGTGCCAGCGTCCCTAAATAACTACATGATTCGTTCTCTTCACTGCACATTGAAACCTGTTATCCTCCACTGTAGTGCCTCCTGCTGCTCCACCACAGACGCCCTCCACAGGTTAAGAGCGGTACTGCGTCTCTCAGCATTTCTTAGGTACTGCCATGACACCACTGCTCTCCAGCTCATCCGTGTTTCTCGTTCTACTGTAGTGATCGTAGAGGGGAAGGAGCAGACCTGGGCCAGTTTTTACCTCATTTTGATACTAAGGGCCAGTCCTGTGTCGTCACTAGGGGCAGCTTACATACGCCTCTACTCTCGCCACTTCAGCGAAGAGCAGTAGAGGGTCAAGTGAACGTCCGGTGTATTTACAGGAGGGTTTGTGATTCAGCCCTCTTCAGCTGGACAGTCCAGGCATTTCTTCATGAAGCTACCCCGTCACGCACAGCCAATACATTCAGATTAGAGTTAGATGCCATGTCTTTTATTAGCCTCACTGTCAGTGTAATAAAGGCTTTACAACTCTGTTAGCATGTAAGTGAAATGAAACCAAAGCTGGCAATTAGCAATGGGTACATGTATATTGCCTTCTCAGATGCGCTGGTGGATATCTGGGGAAACTGAACCAGGAAGTAATGTAGCTGAAACGGTGTAGGAGGGGAAAAACCATTGAGAACAGCATAATGTCATCGCCAGTCCTGTTCACATTGTTTATTTGATCAGTCGTGCCAAAAGAGTCTTTTTTAACATCAAGAACAGATTATATGCAAAAATCTGTAACTCGCAAAGGTGGTGAGAAAAACAACAGGGTTGTGAAGTGTTTCATCCCAAACAGACCCCAGATTCCCAGTTTGTAAATGTCACCTCAGTTAAGAATAACATAAAATAATCTGAGAGGACACCAATCTGATTACTGGAATGTTATTATTTTAATGATCATATTTTTACAAGGCTTTCTTTTCTTGTATTTTATATCATATTGTGTAAATAAATTGAAATGGTAATAAAATGAAGACAATCTAGTGACATTCATGAAAAAAAAAACTGTTGACATTTTTATTTCATGAGCAAATTATTTCATGAGCATTTCTGATATTACTGATCAAAATAACAACAACAATAATAATAATATTATATAGCACAGAATTTGTCTCTGGCACTTTCACCAATCTTACACTAAAGATTAAGGTTCTGTTTGTCTCCTCTTTTGAAATTTTCTCTTTTTTTATTCTGTATCTGCAATGTTATTTGAAGATAAACTATCATTAATAAAATACACATTTAATAATATTTCATGTCATCCCGTTTCTTTAAATTGCGTTTGAAAAAAGACGGGAAAATACAGGCCAGTGGAATAGTTTAGCTGTTTGGTAAGTTATGCAACAATCTGCTTTTTAAACATTAAATGGTTTGATTAAGAAATGTGATCAAGCAGGTGCGCATGCAGACTAAGAATGCATTTTTAGGTTGCAAGTTTTTCATATGCTACCACAAAAGCACTATACTAAACTCGACCAGAGGATCTTTTCTAGAAAGCAGTTATCGGGAACCCTATAGACCAATATATTAATAAATAATCATTATATTAAAAATACAAAATGAATGCAGGCCTGAGGTTTTAACTACAGTTGGACAACTTAAGATATTTCCAGACTTTTCCCCCAAAAATATACCACTACTATCCATAATACTATTATCTATATGATCCATATATTTCCCTCCCTCTTCAGCCTATCTGTGTCCCCCTCCTTGCTCAGACCCCAGCTCTTCTGAATGTGCGTACATGTTAACAGCAGTGTGTGTACATTGACAGTATTCAGAAAATGGCAGGTCAAAAGAACTCTGATAACCTGCTTACTATCCCATCAAATAACATTGAATGGCATTGAAGCGATACATCCAATATGAGTAGGGCATGTGACCAATGTAATTATGTCCAGATTACATTTATATTACATAGATCATACTTCTTAGTATTTAATAAAGAAATAAAGACTTATTCAGCAGAAATGTCTAATTAATATTATTTCTGTCCAAAATGACCAGTGATATATAAGTTGTTTAAACTTTTCCTCACATGGGCTTAAACCCTTAAAGCAGGGCTGTCCATACTCGGTCCTGCAGGGCCGGTGTCCAGCAGAGTTTAAACTCTGACTGAACTCTGCAGGACACCGGCCTCCAGGACTGAGTTTGGACAGCCCTGCTCTATCTTGTCCTCTGTTGTTTAAAGTGATCAAATATAACGTAATTCCTTTCTGATATTATCTATTAAACTAATCTGCATAATTTGACCATTCCCTTTTAGAAAGGGAAGTTTCAAACCCTCAAGCCAATGCCTCCACTCCTCTAGTGCACACTTCATGGCAAGAAGTTCTTTGTCACCCACGTTGTAGTTCTGCTCTGCTGAGGTAAGTTTGCATGAGTAATAGGCACAAGGATACAATTTGGGTTGATTACCATGACGTTGGGAGAGCACCACTCCTACTCCTGAGTTAGATGCATCAACCTCCACAATGAATTCTTGATCAGGGTCAGGATGTCGAAGTATGGAAGCAGATGTGAACCATTCATTCTCCACCAGCGGACCAACGGAGGACATTAGGGCCTTTGCAAGTCTTGGAGGTAAGTGGTCCGGCCAGCTGACTGAATCCTCTGATGAAGCGGCGGTAAAAGTTGACGAAACCCAGGAATCATTGCAGATCTTTGATTGTACAGGGTTTAGGCTACCTTTTTTCTACCTTTTGCTCATCCATCGTCACACCATCTGCACTGATTATGTACCCCAGGTAAGAGATGCTGGTTTGGTGGAACTCACATTTTTGCAGCTTGGCATGAAGCTGGTGCTGGATAAGTCTCTTTAGAACGGTACGAACATGCTGTACATGAGAAGTGAAATCCTCTGAATAAATGAGTATGTCATCGATGTGAACAATGACCTGGCGGTTCAGCATGTCTCTGAAGACGTCATTCACCAGAGCCTGGAAGATGGAGGGACTATTGGCTAGCCCGAAGGGCATCACCCGGTACTTATAGTGCCCAGTGGTCATGGAGAAAGCAGTCTTCCACTTGTCGCCCTCCTTGATGTGGACGAGATTATAAGCACTTCTTAAGTCAAGCTTGGTGAAGTAGCGGGCTTTATGTAGCTGTTCGAGGGCAGAGGGGACCAGCGGTAACGGATATCGTTACTTTACTATTACTTCATTCAGGCCACGATAATCGATACAGGGTCGGAGACTTCCATTCTTTTTCTTAACAAAGGAAAAGCTGGTGGAGGCTGGTGAAGTGGATGAGCGGATGAATCCTTGGCTAACTCCTCCTGAATGTAATTCTGCATGCTCTCTGTTTCAGGCTGTGATAGCGGAAAGATCATTCCTTTGGAAGGCACTGCCCCAGGCAGCAGTTCGATGGCACAGTCGGTAAGGTGGTGGCTTTTTCCTTGCTGAAGGCTTCCTGAAGGTCGTGGTATTGTAAAGGTAAGTGCTCGTTTAAAGGTTCCTTGGGGATGGTTTCCTGGGAAAGGGGTGTTGATTGTTGCTTGTGATCTCAACCTTAGCCTGGACACTTACCTTGCCTTTGTCTCGCCTCCGCTGCTCTTAAATGCTGGTATTTGACTCTGCTTGTTTGATTCTGTATAATAAAGCTGCATTTGGATCTTACTATGTCTGAGAGGGGTGTTGATTGGGGTGCTCCCTTGAATCCCTTGAGACAGTGGACGTGACAGAAAGGTGACCATTGTGTGATTTCCCTCTCACTCCAGGAGATCGTGGGGTTGTGTTGCTCCAGCCACGGTAGTCCGAAGATCACGGGGTGATCAGGTGAGTCTATAGTGAACAGACGAACAGTTTCTTGATGCATAGAGCCCATGTGCAGTGTAAGATCCTCTGTGATGTTAGTCACGTGACCAGAGCCGAGTGGTCGTCGGTCTAGGGCTGCCACAGAAATCCGCGGTACACATGGAAGAAGCAGAAAACCACAATGCTTAGCAAACTTCTTATCGCTAACTTTACCCTCTGCCCCATAGTCAATAAAAGCTGTTGCAATGTATTCTTGGCCTCTAACTGTTAGCTTTACATGTATAGTTAGAGAAGGTGTTCTCACTCACCCGGTTAGTTGATTGACATAGTGGCCGCGTCGGGCAGTTGGCTCTAATGTGATCCGGCAGACCACAGTACAGGCAGAGATGTGAGCGCAATCTCTGGTCACGCTCCACCTGCATGATCTGAGTAGAGACGAGCTGCATGGACGCTGATTCCGCGGCATGGGCAGAGGCTGAAGCAGTGGTGAAGGTAGCTGAGTGTCGACCACTACGTAAGCGAAGCAGATTGTCGATCTGAATGGTGAGCTCCATGTACTGTTCAAGAGACTTGCCTTCATCTCTACACGCCATCTCAGCTTGCAGTTCGTCTCGTGAAGCACCTTTAAGGGATCCGAAGGCCAGCCAGTCTGCACAGCAATGGTGCGGAAGTGAATGGTGAAGTCAGCAGCAGATTGATTCACCTGGCGGAGCGTGAGGATCGCTGGGTTCCTGGCCACCCGCGGAGTGATCAAATATGTCTCGGAAGATATGAATGAATTCTTGGTAAGACGGGAACGCCATCCTCCTACTCTCCCACAGCGTCATGGCCCAATCCAAGGCCCTTCCGGTAAGCAGCAAGTACACTAGTGAGACTCTGCTATCATCAGTAGGGAAGTTGTGAGACTGATTTTAATATCCATGTTGATAAAGAAAAATATTGCGTTAGGATCTGCCTTCTTAGATATTCTGAACTCTATTGGGGTTAGACAGCACGTATCAGAATCTACTCATTGTCGAAATCATACTCTAGATTTAGTACTGTCACATGGAATTGATGTTAATGGTGTTGAAATTCTGCAGCAAAGAGATGATATTTCAGATCATTATCTAGCCTTGTGTAAACTCCGTATAGATAAACCTGTAAATTCTGCACCTCGTTACAAGTATGGTAGAACTATCACTTCTACCACAAAAGACTGCTTTGTAAGTAATCTTCCTGATTTATCTAAATTTCTTAGCACATCCAATAGTGCAGCAAAACTTGATGTAATAGATATTTTACAGTTAAGAAAGATAAAAGAAAACAGTCTCAATCCATGGTATAATAAGCACACTCGCACACTAAAGAGAGCAGCCAAGAAAATGGAACCAGCTGGAGGAAAACAAAAGGTTTTTCATCTAGCTTGGCAGGAAAGTACCCTAGTCTACAGAAACGGTTAGATCTGATTACTTTTCGACTCTATTAGAAGAATACAAACATAACCCCCAGCGCCTGTACCATGACGGTAGTTTAGCTGGCTAACCAGGTAAGTTTCAGTTTAGTTTGCACCAATCTTGGGTTTTAGTACTGTGAAATTGGTTTGGCTTTTAGCAGTGTTCATCACCATAGTAACTACACAGCAAACCTGCTCCGGGCAGGTTATATTCTGGCTTGGAGATCTCAAAACAAAAAATGTGACCAATCAACTTTAAGTGGTGACACTTGTCTGATGTCTAAAGCCACTCCCTCCAACTTCTCTAACCCTTACTTCAAGTCAAGTCAAGTCACTTTAATTTATATAGCGCTTTTAACAAAGCACTGTAGCATAGCACTGAACATTATCAAATAGAAGAACACAGAGATGGTAATGTATAATGATGAGAATAAAACTTTATTTATCAAATGCAGAGACGGTCTCTGTGTGTACACCGTGTGTTAAGGGGAGTGTTCCCGGTTCCGGCTGATCTAATTAATGCAGCCTAACAATCCTTTAACGGA
>JAUYWG010000003.1:1267000-1282230 GCA_034779775.1 Enteromius afrohamiltoni
ATAACTATAATATTTATCTTATTAGTTTTATTCTATTTTCCACACTCTATGCTATTGCCATGCAAATAAATCAGATCCCTCTGGCGGTTAAAATAAAAAACTAGTACCTCGCGGAGGGTGATTGTTCAGCGCGTCACGTGAGTTGTGATTCGGCGCGGATGAATCTGATGTTTTGAGGCGCGGCGCTCATCGCGATTAGCTCGCGATGATCTGTTATCGGCGGGAATCACTAAAGACATCCAACTAAACGAGCGACGATCTGAAAATATGTTTTATTAACAGGTAAGAGCTTATATTACGCTTTTGGTGTGTCTTATTAAAGTCACTTGTTTTAAAATAGTGTTACTAAAGTTCGGCTACGCTGAGGTAACTTGCTTCAT
The DNA here is from genome assembly GCA_034779775.1 of Enteromius afrohamiltoni. Lineage (NCBI taxonomy): Eukaryota > Metazoa > Chordata > Actinopteri > Cypriniformes > Cyprinidae > Enteromius > Enteromius afrohamiltoni. The sequence goes on from JAUYWG010000003.1 coordinate 1,267,381, forward strand.
TTCAGATATCGGTGGAATTACAAAAATGAACCATGGTTTTACCAAAAATATATAGAAATTATAAACCATGTTAACCACAAATTAACCATGGTGTTGCTACACCAACAATAAAACATACTTACTACAATTTTACTATAATAAAACCTTGGTAAATTTTGTTTTGTAAGGCAAACAGACTAAAGCGGTAAGTGGTTTAGAGATGAACATAGTTACCAACATAAACAGTGTTTTTGTCAGTTTAGTAAAAGCACAGCAAATGTGATTCTAGGAAACTAGGTTTATTCGTCTTCAAGCTATTCAACTGTAGTCTGACCTTATGTCTTTCATTTACGATTATGACAAAACTAGCGTAGACCAATGGCAGTAGGCCTATGAGGTTTGACAGGAAATCCGCCCTGGCAACTCTAAAATATTAGCCATAGGCTTACCATAGTGATTTAGTGACTGAACTGACTGAAAAACTAAATACAATTTTAGCAATTAAATATGATCAATATTCAAATTCAAACAACATTTAGTAGCTTGTCTTTTGAGGCCACAAGAGGGCGCATCGAGCAAAATATTACCAATGCACGTTGATTGAAGCAACAAAATATCATGACTGTCTGTATAAAAGTGGTTAATGTCAATACACCAGATATAATAAATGAAGTTGCTTAAAGAATTAGAAACAAAACAGCATGAGCAAGAGATGCATGTCAATCACAGTACATTTTACATTTAAAAACCATTTAAAACATTTAATTTCTAAGTGCAACGGTGATCGATGTCCCTCTAGAAAATGCGCATCTCATCTGTGTGAGATGATCTCTGCATTGTTCTCTTTTTCTGACGTGTTTAGAGTAAACAACACAGCAGCATCACATCTAATGGATTGAACTGGATAGGCTCCCAAAAACATTATCACGAACCTCATCATTGCATTTTGTACGCCACTCAAATGCAACATTTTTGCATTTTTTAATTTCATATTTGACAAATATTCTTAATTGCATTTTTTATTTGGCAGTTGTTAGGGAATGCTGTTAGCATTTTGTAAGTGCTCTGCTGCAGTTGGTTGGGTTTTGCATGCTCAACTTTAATACATGGAATAATTGATTTGCTTAAAATACTTAAGCAAACACCACTGCACCACGGTGCATGCATACAGTACACACACAAGGATGACGTCCCGTCTGAGATAGCAGCGGCATCTGGGCGAAACGCTTTGAGGTGAACAAAAGCCTCCTAGTGTCGCATTTCCAGGCAGGAGACGAGCACTAATTCGCACCTGCTCTTCGGCTCTCTTCAGATCCTGTGTGTCTCTGCCATTCGCGACGGCCAACCAGGCACATCCACAGGAGACTCTTGGCACGGCGCGAGCGGGCTGCAGATGGCCTGGGATTGATGCGCCGCGTGCTGCCTCCTCCTGCAATGGATCTGATTAAAGCCTTTGAAAAGAGACAGGCATTGATCATGTCGAGCTGCATCCGAGAATACCAATTAAACCCTTTGAACTCCCCTTAAATTATATCACCATCCAATAATTACGCATCCATGAATAGTCATCATCAGGAAGAAACCTTGTTTTCTCTTGTCATCAGGGTCCAAAGCTGCATAATCAGTGTGTTTCGGTGTCGCTCTGTGCTTTGTCACTTTCCTGCGGCGACATATCGCGACGTGTTTTCCACAGTCATGACTGCACCAGAGATTGGCTGGAAGTCAGAGTTGAGCTTTATGTTGTAACAAGAATGGAAAATTTAGTTTATTTGTGCTTTTTAGTAGACATTACTTTTTTCATTTACTTTATTACATTACATACGTTTTTTTTTATCTTGAAGGCTATCTTTATTTATCAAGCACATTATACAGTTTCAAAACTTCACAGTAATAAACGCGAAAGTAATAAAGTTAAGCGCCGTTCACACCAAGAACAATAACGATATAGTTCTAAAATGTTAAACAATAGCAGTGTCCATACCACAACTATAACTATAAAGGCACAGGGAAAAGATTTCGTTGGAATCATATTCAGAACAAATTTTTCCAGCTGATGAGCGATAGGAACATTGACAACCAATCAGAATCAATTCTGCTATCATGCACTACTGAATTTAAAGCGACCGACACGATTGAGCTATCAGAATAAGCAGATGATATTGTTCGCTAGAGTGCCCGCAAATTTCGTAAATTTAAGAAAGCAAATTGAGCTGTAAAGCAGAAGTATAGGAGAAGGTTTCCAAAATGACTGCAGCTTTACAATTTAGATATCTTCTCGCGATGTTTGGAAGTCTTATATAAATTCGCATCTCAGAATTGCAAGATGTAAAGTCAAAACTTTTCTTTAAATTCTGAATTTACGTCTCACATTTCAGTTTTTTTTTTCCAGTTTGCGCCATGAAATGAATAATAAAAAGGTAATTGCCAAAATTCTCAAAATTGCGATTTTTCTTTTTTAAAGTCTTTATAGAGGTAATTCCGATATTATATGAGCCATTTAATTTATTGTTAATGTCGATATAGTGACAACTGCTGGCTCAAATTGTATTTTTCACAATCCTGCACTTATATCGTACAAATTATAAGTTTAAATCTGGTGATCCCGAATTTACCTCTCAGAATTAATATCTCACAATTCTGTTAATATCTTCCAAAATATTGCATCAAGAGTAAAATTGCATAGATTTTGTATCTCACAACTTCATATTGGTGCTGTCAAACAATTAATTGTCATTAATCACATCCAAAATAAACGTTTTGTTTCAACAATATATGTATATTTATGTAAATATAAAGTGTGTGTGTGTGTGTATATATATATATATATATATATATATATATATATATTACATGTATATTATCACGATTAATCATTTAACAGCACTACTCGACATACTTTACGTTTTTATGTTTAAAAAAATCCAACGAAATTTTTCACCTTTTAGCCCCATAATATCGTGGTATTTTATGTATGGGTGTGATAGCGCTGAAGCACGCAGGACGTGATTGTTTTAGCTGAGCGCTTCGCTCCTCACGTTCTGACCCAGAGCTTTGAAGTCTTTGTTTCAGGACGAAGGCTGCATGAGTATTTTGGCACGTGCCCGAGGCTGTGTTTTCTGAGCAAGACTGGAATGAAAGCTTTGGAAAACATCACCAGTTTAACTGCGTTTACCCAAGTCTCCCCTCTCTCTCTCTTTCTCCCCTCTGTTCGCGTTTACCCCCCCCCCCCCCCCCCGAGCTCGCCTCAGGAAATACTGAAACGATGAAAGGCGCTTGCGTCTATCTCTCTCTCTCTCACACACATTCATCATGAGCCTGTTCACATTTCCTGTTTACATGCCCGAGGGCAGAGCAGGAGACGAGCCTCTGATGATGCAATCACGCTCTCACTCTTTCCTCGTCCTCGTGTTGCACAACCCTCATCCCTGCTGAAATACAATGCACCACTTATCATTTCAGCCGCATTGTTCTGTGGCCTGCTTTTGACACTGACATGCCATGCATTAAGCAAAACTCTCTCTTATAGCTAACATGCAGTTCATTTACATGCACAAATGACAGCTAACACACTTCTGTTAAAAGATAAATTTACATTTATGCAGTTTGCAGATGCATTCTTACAGAATGACATGCATTGCAATAAATGAATGCATTTATTAATTTAGTTCATGCATTGAAAGAGTTTTTATTCATGTTTTGTTTTTTTTAGATTTAGTTATTATATAGATATTTTTTTTAAATTCCAGGTTTAGTTTAACGACAATAAGAAATGTTGCCATTGCATCTAGCTATTTTTAATGGTTCTTGTTAATTGTTACCCTGGTGAACAGGATATGCGTTTAAATGTGTGTCACGCATCAACTTAGTTTATGATTTCATGCAGTTTGTAACCCAATAAATGCATCAACAAGTCAAAGTTCATACATAACATGATAAGAAAACTAGTCCAGCAAACATTTACAGAGACAGGTGTGTAAAGCAGTAAAAGATCTCTGCTGATAATGCACACCTGTAAAACAAAGGCCTACTAGAAATTTGCATTGTGTCTCATTTCCCTGTACGTCATCTACGAGTCTCACACTCTATCTGACTACAGGATATACTGACACAAACTGTATTTACTCTGGTCACAAAGGGCTTCATCTTCTTTTTATCATCTTCTACTAAAATAAGCAGAGGCCTGTTTTGTTTATCACTCACACAGATGGTGCACTGATTTAATTACACTTCAGCCCTGTCACATACAGACACGAGAGCCCTGCCGGACCTAAAAATAACCTTGAATCTGAGAGCAGGGGGCCATCTTGACAGACCGCGTGAGTTTCTGTGTCTGTCCGCTCCAGCTGTCTTCTGCAGCAACTAGGCTTTTTGTTTATTTTTGTATAGCCGACCTGAAATGTGAACTCTGGGGCCTAAAGATACAAGTCGTGCCTCTTAAAATTTCACCCCTCTAGAGCCTCAGGGTGGAGGAAAGGACAGTCGAGACGATATCACTGAAGCCATGTGTCCTCGATGCATGGAAACACGGTCCAACACACTCACACTGGAAAAACACCATGGGTTCACAGCCAAGCAACAGTTTGGGAACTTTACATCATTCTTATTAGATAACTAGTCTTGCAGTGAAAGACCCTTCATGCAAACTTAGCATGCTTCGCCAGTGTCTGTATACACGTAAAGACATAGTTCACGCAAACATGACATTCGCCTAATCCTCTCTTCCTCAGTGTATGAGTGTGTCAGATTTGTAGAAGTGCATTACTTGCTTGGCATATGGATGCTCTGCAGTGAATGGGTGCCATCAGAACAAGCTGATTAAAAGCATCACAATATTCTATAGTCCATCAGTTAACATCTGGAGAAGACACAAGATGACAAATCCAGCATTAGGATGTTTTTTTACTAAAATACAAGTCCATAAGTCATAATAAAGCTTGATCTCCTGACGTCTCTCACATCGGAATCCAGACACATATTAGTTTAGAGCTGTTTTAAACACTTCTTGATCTGTGCAGGTTTCTCTCCTGATTCAGACCTGAACACTTTCTCTGGAGGAAGAGTTATTTTGGACTCAGAAGCAATGGTTTGGTGTTAAAAATATCCTTGCAGTTGAAATATTTTATTTTAAAATTATACATTGCATCGTTGTTTGATGCTAAAGGAAATGCTTGTAGACTTAAATTACCAGTAGATTTCCCATAGGGTTTTCTTACTGTGTAGACACTTGACTATTGGTTTATATTTAGATCCACTTTGCAGTGTCTTCTGGTAAAGAAGTTTTTCTATGTAAACATGCTGGATGAACATGTTTGACCATTTTCTCTCATGTCTTCTTATATAGTGTCATGTCTGTAGAACAACACCAAGTTTTACACGGAGATCAGCTAAGACTATTAGTGAAATAAGTTGAGTAATCTTTATATTAAATGCCATGGTGAACGTTAAAAAAAAAAAAAAAAGACCTTTTCCCACTTTAGCATGTTTGCACCTAAGAAATATTAAAGATATAGTAATATCATTTTAGTTGTTGATTCTTAAAAAGCTTGTACTATTTCCATTTTTAAATATTGTTTCTTAGTGTGACTCTTGTGTTCAAATAGTTGAATTTTAATACAGTCCCTTAAAAACATGGATAAACCACATGCTTGTTGAAAAACTAAATATAAAGGTTTATTGTGAGACAGGTATGCAAACACCATTTTTGAACTATCAAAAACTATATATAACAAGCGTTGCTAAAGCCAACGGACTTTACTCTAGAGTTACTAATCTCTCTGTAGAAATATAACGATGCTTCCCTCTTTCTTCAGTCACTTTATCCTCCTGTAGTGTGGCTCCAAATCTCAAGAGAAAATTGTTATTTTGACCTTCTTCTACAAAACAATGGATTGCTCAGTAAACATTAATCCACTGCATTTAATATTTTGCCTTTCATCACTATTTATGTCTGTCTATCTTCAAAACAAAATATTTATACACAAAATCTAAAACCTGAGGCTGGAAAGTTTCTGAAATGTGCTTAAATAACATTAATCAGATGATCTGTTAGTCGCCTGAGGATGAGAGAAAACACTTTGTCTCTCCCTTCATTCTCTCTCATCGCAAAAGCCCTAAACGACCAACACTTCACTACCCTCGGTGGAGTTGTGCTTATGAATAATTGTGACGTGTTTTTGTTTTTTTTTAATATTTATACTAAGCGCTGCTGCAGCGATTTGCATATGAAAGAGCCTTTGATGTCTTTATCTGAAAACGCGGTGCTTTGAAGCTCTGACTCGTACAATATGAATATACTATATATATATGAATTTTAAAGCACCAGAATGAGGTGAAGCTAGTTTTCCGGCCTGAATTTAAAAGGAGCCTTCATCCCTCCTCGTCCTCTCTTCCCAGGTCTGGACAAATCTGAGGCTTCACCGATTAACAAATCATTTAACGTTGCTGTCATCTGATTTGCTCTTCTTTGCGTCTGAGCCAAATCAAATCTTGTTTATTACGATTTTCTAATTTAATATCTATCGTGAACAGCTTTTAATGAGTTTCTGGCACGTTTAACTCTACTTAGCCTCTGAATCGTGCCGTGTTTGTGTAGAACTTGCTTGGATGTTGTGAACCGTGAGCTGAACGAGACGGCGAATCCAAGCATCGCACCGGAGGAGGGAGTCACGTTGCCAAGACAACAGCATCCAAGCTGGCAAACGTTTCAGGAAGGGATCCGAGAATATCTGAAGATGGAATAAATCTTTCCTGGGGAATGTTTCTGAAGGGCGTTTGTTGCATGAAACAAAATTTTAAAGTCCAGATTTGGTCACAGAATCACAGATTAATAAATAATGCATAGTATTACGCAACTTCATGAAACTGCATTTGCATTTGCTGAAGCGTTTGCAAGGCAGCTACAGGAAGTCAATGAGAGTAAGTCAAAGTTTAATCTGACAATTAAGTCTTAAAGAAATGGCTGAAAATGGCAAATGTAGCAATGCATGTGAATGGGTGCCGTCAGAATGAGAGCTAATAAAATCATCACAATAATCCACACCACTCCAGTCCAGCATTAAAAGATGAAACAAATCCAGCATTAAGATGTTTTTTTTTTTTTTTTTTTTTATCTAAAATATGAGTCTATAATCCATTAAAAAAGTGTTGTGGTCTGAATCAGGAGAGAAATTTGCACAGATCATAACAGTCCAAAAAAGCTCTAAACAAATATGTGTCTTTATTTTGACAGGAGATGAGCTTTATAACTGGAGGAGTTATTACAGATTATAGACTCATTTGAGTTTAAAACATCTTGATGCTGGATTAGTTTCATCTTTCGTTTTGTCCAGATTGTCTGGAGTACTGTGGATTATTGTGATCTGCTGTCATTCTGACGGCACCCATTCATTGCAGAGCATCCATTGAAACTGCAGGCAAGTTTCCAGTGTAAAATAAATAAACATGATTTAATGTAGTGTTGTCCACATGCATCGTGCAGCAAAGCCCAGCAGCATCGGATCAAAGGCTTGATTCTGCCTTCAAAGAATTAGACGAATCAAAATCACTTCCACATGTGTGCTTTCTGTGGACATGGCAACGAGGCGTTCACAGCAGGCACAGGGTTGCCAGGTAACAGCCGGGTTGTGTGTGTGTGTGTGAAGGTCAGGATGGTATTTGGGTCCGTGAAGAAAGTCAATCTGCTAAAAACACTCTCATGGTTATGGAGAGCGAATGAAAATGAGTTTGTTTTCCAGTATCACTTCAGTTTTCCCTGTACTGCTGGTTTCTGTTCATCATGTGAAACTGGATTTGAGAAGTTGATGCTATTTCTGGTTTTACTCTGACATTCAAAAAACATTTTTTTCTTGTGCTGCGTTTGTTTGATTAAAAATGGTGAAATATTGTTATGGTTTAAAGCAGCTGTTTTTTCTGTGAATCTGCTGTATTTTCAGCATCATTGCTCTAGTCTTCAGTGTCACGATAATCATGATAATATGCTGTTTGACTGCTCAAGATACATTTCTGATTATTATCAGAGTTGATTGGTGGCTAGAATATTTATTTAAGGCATCCAGAACATCACACACTTCAAAACACCTCGTCCTGAAAGTAGCAAAACATCTCTACACAGATGACACAATGTCACTTCTCTGTCACTCATAAAGATTAGATCTCCTCACAAATGTCACTCCTTCACCTCCAGCCAAACCCTTAAGAACCAGCGCTACTCGCCAGACAGCATTTTTGGCCTGAAACACAAAGCTAATGAAGTCATTCAAAAGCATCGCAGAGAACATTTTGTCACTGTTTCCTCTGGTCAGTGTGAACGGGTTCAGATGTCTGCGGCTGACAGACTCCGTGTGACTTATATCAGGTCACTGTAATAAACCCTCCCTCATTTACTCCTTCCTTTATGGATCTCTTACAACATCCTGTTTCAGGCTTTTGGAAGAGACAAAAATAGATACGGAACACTACAGAATGTTCCAGTCCTTCACAGATAACAATGAAAACGGGAAACGTTGCTCGTGTGTCATTCGCTGAAGGAGCTGATAGAAATGTTTTGATCGTCTGTCATGATTCAGTGATACTAGAGGGGACGATTAGCTCTCTAATATCTCAGTGGTTTATTTTAGCGAGGGATGTTTTTCTCTCGTAATCTCGTCTCAACAGTGCTTCAGACTAAGATCTCAGTATTAGCTGATTCATGCCTCATCAAATCTTTGAGGTCACTATGAAAATTTTTGGGGAAAAAAAGGTCATTGCTAATTTGAAACTAATTTGTGTTTCAAAGAACTGCGACATATTAACGCAGAATTTCAAGATATAGACAGAACCGTGAGCTATTAACTCAAAACTGCATTGCAAGAATTATGAGATATAAACTAAAAAATGAAATAAAATCAAATTGAGATATTAACGAATTGCAAGATATAAACTAAGAATTATGAGATATAAATTCAGAATTGTGAGATATTGCCAGATATGAACTAAGAATTGTGAGAGAGATTATGTAAACAAAAGCTTTTATTTTTGATGCAATTAATGTTTCACAATTCTGAGTTGCACACACTTCAGTATATTTAGTATATTTTGAAAATATTTACATATAAACACATTATTATTTATATATTATATTATACTATATTATATGAAATATATATTTTTTATAAATATATACTCGTGTGTGTGTGTGTTATATGTACATAATAAACAGTACACACTCCTATATTATGAAAAGGAAAAACCTTTATTTTGCAATAAATTCCAGTTAATTGTTTGACCTTGAGTAATAAATAACAGGTGTTTTGTAGATATCAGTGATGATTTTGTTCAGATAAGTGTGGAGAGGATCAAGCTCATACGCTTAATAAATTAAATCAGGACACACTGAGAGGCCAAGGACTTTTGGGAAACCAGAGGATCTGTTTCCAGATTTATCAGCGTGAACTTTGACCTTAACGTGAGTCGGTGCTCAGCGCTCTGGTTCCTGTGAGTGAACGAGTGTTTCTGATTCCTGATTTAAACACACTTCACACACGTGTATATTTCATCTTTTAATTATTATTATTATTATTTTAACATTAAATCAGCAAAAAAAATCTGGGACAGCGCTATTTAGATTCATTTGTATGTTGAATTAGTTTTAATTTTTTTTTTTTTTCATTTAAATATTTCAGTGCTGTCAAATGATTCTAAAATAAAAGTTTCTGTTTACATGAGTGTGTATATATAAATGCACATATAGTATATGTTTCGAAAATACTTTCTTGTTATTATTAAGCTATTAAGTTAGGTGAAATTTAAAAAAAAATATTATGTTTTAAATAAACTCATTTATGACGTGACTCTTTCTTTCTTTTGTTTATTCTGGATATTTGTAGTATTAATAAATGAATGGATAACGGTAAAAAGTTTCCAAGATCGTTTTAATGTGACCTTCATAACAAACTGTGTGTGTGTTGTATGTATGTGTCAAGAATGTGCCAGATAACACTGGCCATGAGCCATAAAGCATAGCATTCATGCTAATTTCTCGCATCTGTCATCTGGATCGACGCCAAACATGCCAAGAGGAAGAGAAACTCAGGGCATAGTGAAGATCGCTTCGACAATCACTGGTTGATCTCACGGCTGCTGGAAACACACCCATGTCACTTCAACATCAACATCACCAGCCAAAGTACAGCAAAAGGTCATGTTCTCAATACAGTGTCAACCATTTTTAGTTCCCTACAGAACTATTTTAAAAACCAATTAATGTCATCAGACTGAAACTTACTGACATACTCAGGCAGGAGAAAACAACTCAATAATACATCCATCTGTCTATATATATATATATATATAGGCCTATACAATAAATATATATATATATATATATATATATATAGTATCTTTTTTTATTAATTTTTATTACAATTTTAGTTATTTTGATGGATGCAAAAAAATGAGCAGAATTTCATTTTATTTTTTTGTTTGTTTTTAGTTTTGTTGAACGATAGTAACCCTGGTTCTCAGTCAAATATGACTGATCTTTTCAGCTGTTTGTATATTTGTTATGCTATATTATCACCAAATCTTATCTTTTTATCAACATGTTTTCTTTAATTAGCACAGGTTTTTTTTGTATTTATTTATTGGAACTGATTGATCGTAGGCCTCATTGCCATCCACAAATAATGCTTTATTCACTCACTTAAAACACATTTATGACTTACAAATAGTACAATAGACAAAGTTTAATGATCATCTTTATATCTGTAAGTTATTAGATTAGAACTCTAGTTAGTATGAGATAAATCTGTTCCCTGGGGTAATGAAGGGGTTAAGTGAAGAGTCTTTGAGTGAATGACGTGTCTCTGAAGTCACTTCCAGCATGTGCTGCTGATCTGTGAAGGACACTGAGATTAACACTGACCTCAGAAGAATCTGACCTCTCTCTGACAAACAATACGAGACTTCAGAGAGAACTCGGCCTTATGTAAGGCAGATTTAATTAGTGTTTCCTGACCCAAGAGCAGCACTGATCAATCACATGCCTTGTTTGTTTGTTTTATTCGCTCGTGATTATGCACGTCCCGTAGGTATAAACATGTTCAATTTTCATTCGTTTTTCTCTTTGCTTCTCTGCATTTCTCTATTTGTGACCAAAAAACAGTCAGAATTGTAAGATGTAAACTCCAACAGAACAGAACTATGAAATAAAAAGTTACAAATACTATTTTTATACTTTTGTTCCGTGGCAGAGTATCAGATCTCTAAATGATTATTGCTGTATTTTTACCTTTCGTTTTATATTAACAGAAAAATTAGTAAAAATCAAATTTCTACATGACAAAATTTCAATAACATTCTTATTTAAATATCCACAAATAATGCTTTATTCACTCACTTAAAACACATTTATGACTTACAAATAGTACAATAGACAAAGTTTAATGATCATCTTTATATCTGTAAGTTATTAGATTAGAACTCTAGTTAGTATGAGATAAATCTGTTCCCTGGGGTAATGAAGGGGTTAAGTGAAGAGTCTTTGAGTGAATGACGTGTCTCTGAAGTCACTTCCAGCAGACCCCATTGTAAGTTTACATCTCAGTAGTCCGATTTTGTTTTTTTTTTGTTTTGTTTTTTTCCCCATAGGTTTATATCAGAATTCTATAACAAAAGTCCTAATTGTGAGATTACATAAAAATAAATCAAATCTAATAAAGCTGCAAAACAAGAATTTCTCTTATTAAATATCGTTAATATAATGTATAATATATTTGGAATGATATTTTATTGCGGTTTTCTGATCGTAACAGACCTGAAGCCTCGTGATGATCATCATGTGATCTAGTTGTTATTGTGTTGCTACAGCAGTTCCAGTTGTTTGAGAAGCACATGTCTTTTCCATTAGCCTCCGTCAGGCCTTTCCTCTCATTTTCCGTCTGATGAGCTCAGATCCGCAGAGACTCTGTCGTCTACACGAAGCCTCCGTCTAACACACGGCTCTCCGGCCGACCCGAGGGACGCCGGGAGAATTCCTGTAACCCAGTAGTGAGACACACACACACACACACACACACTCTGGAGTGGTGGATCCATTAAAGGATTTATTTCCAGTCGACGCTAGTCGTGCCGAGATGATCGCTCACATCTGTTCACACGCAACGCACTGATTCACTTTACTTTCCATTACAGTTCAGAGAGAGAGAGAGAGAGAGAGACTAACGTCAGAAATAGAAGGTGAAGAAAAGGTCATCAGAGAGACATGACGGTTCAACACGACAAAAAAGGGATTTTCTTACTCAGAATATTTCTCTGTCAAATATCTAAACATTCCTATATCAAAATATACCTTATTATTTTCATCATCATTAGTGTGGATACAGACAGTTTATTAATTTATATTTATTTTTTAATAAAATGTTATTAATTTGAACATTCCTAAAGCCAAATATATTTACCTTATTGTTATTTTAATATTTTTTAATAATATATACACCCACACTTCTTATATTAAATTTGAACATTCTTGATATTTCATAATTTCAAAATATTAACGCAATATATTATATTAATAATATTAAAGCAATATTAATATTTAACATTAAATAATATTAAAATATATATTTAAATTTTTTACATTATAGATATATAGTGGGTAACGCTTTATTCTGATAACCAGTAGTAACTTCACAACTCCATGTCAACTAGCAGTTGTTAGATTATTATATATTAGTCTTCTTAATATCTTCTAATAATTTATTTTGATGAGTTCACAGGATACTACGTACTGACTTTTAGAAACTTATTCTACTAACCCTAAACCTTACCCTAGTTAGTCGACACGCAGTTACAAAGTGTAACCATACGACGCAACATTGCCATTTTCTGTTTATGGTCCAGGGCCGGTTATGTTTAGAGGTGCACCTTGATGCTTGCTTTTTGGCAAAACTCTAATAGTTAATAGTCACCTTTTGTATTATATCTCAAGCTTTTCATGACTTAATAATTGATTTATTAGAGCTTTATTACCAAATAGTGAATTCGGAAAATGATGGCGTTAGTTCATTAAGCAGGCAGTAATATATTAATACTATAACCTGATGAAGAAACAAGCTCATCTAGATCTCAGCGCAGTCTATTAAGTGGCTGCTGTTCACATGCAGGCCTGAAAAAAGGATGTGCTGAAAATAAACACTTTAATTTGTAGAAGAAAATCCCTGCAATGAATCACTGAGGATCATGGGAACGCACTGAGAACAGCCTTGATCTGGTTTCAGGGCTGAAGGGTGTGACGCCTGGAGATCCATCTCCAAAAATACATGAACCCAATCAGATCTCAGAGAGCTGTGAGGGAACCTTCCTGTGTTTTTATGTTAGTAAAGGTTTAAAGATTCTGTCATGAATTATTCACCCTCGTATTGTTACTAACCATGGTGCGTTCACACCAGACACAACTTGCGTGAATAAATCATGTTATTCGTGCATAGTTGGATGATTTGAGTTTAGTCGCTTCATCACTTCTCAGAAGACGTGATATTGCATCACGGTTTCAGTCTTGTGCATTGGCAGAGGAGAGAACTGCAAAATTCTCCAAATATTACTTCTATTGTGCCACGAAACGCAGTTCTAAGAGTATTTCAAGCGAGAATGTAGTTCTTTAAAACTCAAATCTGCAGTTTATTAATGCAGAGAGCGCCTATTTAGTTTGCTTCGCCGATTTCGGAGCTTGGAGCACCACGCGTTCACCGGGCGCTCAGTGCTCATGTATCCGCCGAGGGCTAGTCACGCAAAACTGCCTAAGCGCAAGGAATAGTGGTAGCTAGAGGTAAACAAACCAGAATGGAGGACCGTACGGGGCTTGTGCTCATTTACAATCATTTCCTTCGCCAAAGGTGCTTTCCTTGCTCATTAGAGGGAACGGAGGAGGAAAACCAGAACATGAGGCAACAGAAGCTGTTAAAAGTGCATAATCGCCGCATTCGTAGGGGCTGCCATTGTTGTTTCGCTGGCTATGTGTCATCAAAACTCATAACTGGGAGTCCATCGTTCTAGTATGAGTCCACGGGTGGGAAGTCGTAGAAGGTTGGAGAAACACAGGTTACGGGTCGCCTGGAACGCAGCAGTCAGATTTTTCGACCTCAGTGATTCACGTGAATCCCGTGCGTCAAAGGCCTCGCGCCGCAGGATGTTTAATCCAGTCTTCACATGTAAATCACTCGAACTTAACACATCATTCGCGTCTGGTGTGAACGCACCACACTGTAGACCTTCCTTCATCTTCAACACAGATTAAGATATTTTTGATGAATTCTAAAAGATTTCTGACCACACAAAAAGTATCTACATCTTTATTTATAGAATTGATATTATAATTAAATTCTTTCTGAGATATATACATGCATGTAAGTATATATAAGTACGTAATAAATATAAACAACACACATACATATATTATGTAAAATAAAATATTTTTAGATGTAAGTAATCACAATTAATTGTTTAATGGCACTAATCCAAATGATTAATAAATCTGGACATTCCAGTGCAGTAGCATGATGTGACTGTGATTTATATATTTTTTATCCTTCAGCTCACGAGATAAACACTAGCACAGAACAGAGAGATTTTCCCAGCACCATAATCAGACAGAAAATAGGCCACAGTAAAGCCCTAAAGGAATGAAGCACTGTGTGTGTGTGTGTGTGTGTGTGTGTGATTGCATCAGTAGTGGGTCAGAGACAGGCAGATGGGAGTTTTCCATGCGTCGTCATTCACAGAGTTCGGCTGATGTTTGCTTGTGTCAGCACGTCTGTCGTCTCACACACACACACACACACACACACACACACACTCATGTGTTCTGGGGTGTCTCTCTCTCTTCATAGGTGTAATGGT
>JAUYWG010000003.1:1289729-1304864 GCA_034779775.1 Enteromius afrohamiltoni
AAAGGGAGAAAAACATAAATTAGTAATAAGATAAAAAAATTATATATATATATATATATATATATATATATAAACAAAAATAGTAATAAAATAAAAAATAAACAAAAAAAGTAATAGTAATAATAAAATGGAAAAAAAAATATATATATATATATATAAACTAAATAATAGTAATAAGATAATATAAATATGTATACATACATACATATTTTTGTACAATATATCACGTTATCATTTTGACTGTTTATGCAGTATTTTAGATATACTTTATTGTCTTGTGTTACCGTGGACAGTTATGTTCAATTCTCACTAAGTGTAGAACTATAATAAAAATTAAATAAATATATTCCTATTACTATATATATATATATATATATATATAATGTATTCCCGAATGTTATTCTTGTACAGAAGCACTCATTATCATGATCAAACTGCATCAGATGCAGCTAGCAGCTGTAAATCCTGACCCGAGCTCCTCTGAGGCTGTGTTAGCTCTGAGATCTGAGGCCGTGTCGTGATGTATATGTGACGCTCTGATCGTATCGTGAGTTCCGGCGTCAGGCGTGTAACGTGTCTTCCTCCCTCCTCCGTGTAGAGAAGGAAGAGCAGAGCCCCTCGTCTGAGTCCTGGGACGTGGATGAGGGCTTGATCTCTAAACTCAAGGAACAGTACAAGAAGGAGCGCAAGGGCAAGAAAGGGGTGAAGAGTAAGTGGGACAGGAACCTCTCGCTCGCCGACTCCTCTTTCTTTCTTTACTCTTTTATTTCTTCTAGTGCTCAGCCGATATCTGCATTAAACGACCCATGTGAATCTCACACTAACACGACTAAGATGTACAGTCAAAACAACATTTATTCAGCATTTCTCACAGTATTTGCTATCGCTTAGAAAATATTAAACTGTTAAACTGTGTTTGAATACGTTCATCTTGATGGTGTCAGATAACTTTGATAGAAAGGCATGTAACAAAAGACCACTATTTGAAGAATTTTATGTGACATGGTTTATATTGCTATCCTCACTTGCATAAATTAACTATTGTGTCCTGCACTCACTAGTAAAAAATATTAATAATTATATCTGTCTGAATGATTTTTGCTTTGACTGTACTATTTGTTATTTATTTATGTCATATATATATTTCTATATTTTTAGGACCATTAAGGGTTTTGTTTTTTCATTCTTTGCACCCCAAATTTCACTGGTATTTGTGCAAAGTTGTAAGTTTTAGTACTATAAAAAACAGGGTTAAATAGACTTATATCTTAATAGACAGAAATGCCATTAAATAATTGTTGTAGGGTTTTTTTACTTTGCAATTTTGCAAGTAAGAAGTAATTTTTTTTTTTTTTTTTTTTAGTAAAAATCTTGTCTGTCTTTTAAATGTATTTTTGTTTTATTTTATTTATTTTTCTTTAGGCGCAATCATTTTTCCATTTTTTTATAATATTAAAATATTCATAATTTTTTATATTTTTTTATCTGAACTGAACAGGTCTTGTTTTTGTGTGATTCACACATTTGTATATTGATTTAAACATCTTTAATGTCTAATATTTTGCTCTGAAGGCCGTTTCTGGCAGAGATGCTGATTATGTCAGTATCATCGTTCGTTTGGGTCTGATATATCGGTTTATCACTAGTTTCTTCTATTCTATCTGTATAACTTTTTTCAAAAATCATTGGCTAGTTTGACAAAAATCCAGCCGCTCTCTTCAGTCCTCCCCGTCGCTCATCGTTCCTGTGTTCTTCTGTTCCTCCCATCGCCTGTTCTTTTAGGATCCAGCTGCATTTCTGTTCTCCTCCTTCATTTTGTTCTTCAGCTCATTTCTGTTGCTCTCTTTGCATTTATGCTGGTGCTCTGAGAGGGGTGTGGCTTGTTTGCTCCACCCCTTTGTGAAGGGTGTGTGTGTAAATCAGGCCCCGCCCCTTCCTTGCTTCCACTGTAAGAAAGCTCAGGCGGGTCTTTAGCAGTCGCTGCTCACTTTATCAGTTATCACTCTAATTCTTCCTTTCTTGATTTTTATTCTAGAGCTTCATTTCTTTGCCATTTTATTCTGACTGTATTATTAGCGTGTCAAATTAGTCCACCTTTCACCAAGAAATCAAAGTTAAACTGAACCCTAAACGTAGACCAGAGATGCCCAGAGCTGACCTTTTATGATCACAGTTATTAAAGTTAATGTACAGTTTAACTAAATATATATATATATATATATATATATATATATATATACATAACTAATCCATTTTCACCACGCAAAATAAAATAAATGTTGACAAAAGTAAAAAAAAAAAATATTAAAAATAAATAAACTACTAAAAATGGCAAAATCGCTAAAACTTTAACTAAAATGAACAGGAAATCAGAAAATATAATGGTAAAATCTAATTTAAAATATAGAAAAAAATAACAGTATGTCTTTAATACTAAAACTACACTGCCTTTGAATTTTCATGAGGTTTTTTTATCTGAAAAGTAAAAGTCTGTTTATTTATTTATTTAAATACAATAATATGATATTGTAATATAATTGAATTAAAAAAAAAAAAAAAACCCTATTTCCATCTATCAGTGTTTATTGTCTATATTTCTCTTGGATTACGGTAGGAAAAAAAAAAAAAAACATTATTTCAAATATATATCTTTATTTACATTTTTATTTAATTCACATTTTTGTTTATAAAAACATGACATTTTTTTATTTATTTAGTAAATTAGGGTGAGTTTGATTAAAAAAATTAAAAAGATTATTTACTCAAATAATATTGAATATATTATATAATATGATAATTTTATTTCTGTATAGCAGTGTTTATTGTATGATTTTTTCCTGAATGAATGTAGAAATTTGCTGAAATTCTTATTTGCGCAGCACTATCATTAGGACAATTCCAACATTAGGAATTCTAATTGATATTTTTGTTTGTTTTATTTTTGTAAATTTGCTTGGAAAATGTAAAATTCTAAAATCTTTAAATTGTTTAAATTTAAATTTTTTAAAAATAATAATAATAATAAATGTAATGTAAAATAGCTGAATATATGCAACATTTCCGTTTTTTCTCTACTCCCTTAATAAAGTTAGATTTCTGACTCTTCATATTAAAAGATTTGGGCATCTAGATGAAGCACAGAAGGAGAAATGCTTCTCTTTTCAGTGTTTTTTAATGTTGTAAAGTGTTGGTGAAGGTGGGCTGTGTTTTTGCTGGGAGTGTGAGATGAAGTGTGGTGGTTGTGGTGTGTTTCAGGGCCAAACCGTTGTAAGCTGCAGGACATGTTGGCTAATCTGCGTGACGCCGAGGATCTGTCGTCCATCCAGCCTCTGGTGGCTCCTCCGGTCCGTCCCAGCCTGCCCCGCCTCAGTGAGAATCCGCTGGGACGCACCGACGAAGGTATTCACATACTTCTGCATCAGTGCTATTAAAGCTCAGGAACAGACAGAACAGTGAAGTTCAAACAATGTGTGTGTGTGTCTGCAGTCGAAGCCCTGACGTTCCCTCCGTCCTCGGGGAAGTCCTTTATCATGGGGACAGACGAGGCGCTGGAGAGCGAGCTGGGCCTCGGAGAACTGGCCGGACTCACTGTGGCCAACGAGGCCGAGATTCTGTCTTACGACGTTAGTCCAGACACCGCAAACACAACCAGCAATGATCACTGGAGCTGATGCACATTAACTGACATAAAACACTGCATTTAACCAGAAAAACATGTGGCTAGTAGTACTCAAAACGTAAAAATTTACAAAATGATAAAAAAGAAAATTAGGACAAAAACAATACAAACATTAAAAATGAAAAGCAGAATATACAAATAAAGTCTCTTTTAAAATATTCATTTATTTTTGTATCGAGACACTATTTGTATTTTTTATAACTAACTTCATTTTAATTATATATTACTTTAAAATATATTAATTGAAATAGAATTCGATTTTTATATTCTTTTTATTTAGCTATTTTGTTTTTATTATATTTCACATAAATATAAAACATCTAAAATATTTATTATAATGGGTTCATGGAATTAATTGGGGTGATTTTTACTTTTTTAGAAATGTAAAACTTTTATTAGATCGATCGTGTTTATAATAAAATTATTTTAGTTAATATTTAGTTTATTTTCAAGTGGGTTTTGTGCTTTTATGTGTAAATATATGCAATTTTTTAAAGTTAATAAACTTAACAACTGAATAAAAATGTAAATGAATGCATTAATGATGTGTTTCCTGCTTTCCTCAGATCACTAATAATAAAGATGCCCTGCGGAAGACATGGAACCCCAAGTTCACGCTCAGAAACCACTTCGATTCGATCCGAGGTCTTGCGTTTCACCCCATCGAGCCGGTTCTGATCACGGCGTCTGAAGATCACACGCTGAAGATGTGGAACCTGCAGAAAACCGCCCCCACCAAGAAGTGAGAGACCTGTTAATAATACCGTATCAGTCTTTCTGTTTTCAGTTCAGTGATTTCTAATTTTGTTATGTGCTGTTGTTATTTTATTAGTTTTTAATATTAAATATTAAAGTAATTAACATTAAAAGGCTGGTCCCCATTAACTGAAATTAAAATTGAGACCGAAAAACAGTTCATATGACACTGCTTCTGGTCTGTCAGAAAACAATCAGGTTAGATCTTCTGTGTTTTCTCATCCACGCAAGCATTTTAATAGGAAAGGATAGCTGATATGAAAACAAAAGATAAAACACATGTGAATATTTGCAAAAACACTAAATCAATGGGAACTAAAATAATTTGATCTATCCCTTTAATATTTAATGTATTTTTATTTCAGTAGTAATTCATTGTGTGTGTATAATAAATAATTATATTATATTATTTTTTGTTATTGATTTTTTTAATACATATACTTTAGATTCAATATTGTTATTGGGTTTTTTTTTTCATCCTTTTTTGTATTTCATATTATTATTTAATTTGTTATTATATTTTTATTTACTAATAAAGGTAAAAAGTACAAAAATGTACAATACTGCATGTTTAATTAGTTTTTATTTCAGTGGCAGCATCAGGTTAGTAATCGTGGTAACCTTTTGACGGCGTCTGTATTTCAGGTGCGCTGCTCTGGATGTGGAGCCCATCTACACCTTCAGGGCTCACAGGTACGTGTCAATCACAGTCAGATCTCATGACCAGTTCAGGGTATTCGATCAGATGCATGTGTCTGATGGCGGTCTGGTCTGGTCTCAGGGGTCCGGTTCTGTGTGTGGTGATGAGCTCCAGCGGTGATCAGTGTTTCAGCGGCGGTTTGGACGGGACCATTCAGTGCTGGAACACACCAAACCCCAACATCGACCCGTACGACTCATACGGTACGAGTCTGTATGATTTACACATCATCTGAAGCCTGATAAATCATCTCTCCGCTGATGTCTGGTTTGTTAGGAGAGGACAATATTGTCTGAGACAATCATCTTTATTATTTTGGGTATCTCATTTCGTCGCTCCAGACAGAAAGCAACACATTTTGACAGTTTTTGAGGGGAATACAATGTTATTATGTATATTATCAAGCAAATGGGTTCCGTCTTGTGGACTTATGTGTGTGTGTGTGTGTGTGTGTGTTAGAGCCGTCGGTGCTGCGGGGGGCTCTGTCTGGACACTCGGATGCGGTCTGGGGTTTGGTGTACAGCTCGGCTCATCACAGACTGCTGTCCTGCTCCGCCGACGGGACGGTGAGACTGTGGAGCGCAGCAGACACCTCGCCCTCCATCGCTGTCTTCAACGAGGACAGAGGTACTGAAAACACACCCCAAAACGCATCACGGTTTGCAAGAAATGTAGTACTGTCGATCAGTTAAAAAAAAGCTTAACTACTTAATAACACATTTTTGAAATTAACATTATAAAGAGGACAGTTCTGGTCCTTGATTCTGATTGGCTGAACCGCGTTCAAAGCTGTTGTAAATTACAAAGTAACATGCACCTTTGTTTACATCTGTGTGTTGCTCGGCAACCACTTTGATCCAACCACAACAGTTTCTGCTGAACTACATTGTTTGGAGGAAGAATCGTGTTTTTATTAATGTCATTACGTTTGAAAGTAATTAATTTTAAGTCATTTTCGAGTGTGTGAAGTGTTGTTTTCTGTCTTTGATTGGTGATTGTATTGAGAGGATTGTTTTCTGTGGTTCAGAGCTGGGCGTGCCGTCGTCGGTGGATCTGGTGTGCAGTGATCCAGCTCACATGGTCACGGCCTTCACTAACGGCAGGTTGGGTATCTTCAACATGGAGACCCGACAACTAGTGCTGGAGCTCGAGTCGCTAGCGGCCGGAAAACCTGGTACGAGACCTTCGCCACGGGATTCAGCCAAAACAGAAAGGCTTCTTTATCCCTTTCAGTTTATTGCCATTTAGACTTAAAAAACCTATTCAGGAATCTCAATAATTGGAATCCTAATAGTCCAGCCATCACTGATTGGAAAAGTCCCATGATGCTGTCTGATGTTGGTGTTTGTTGTTCAGATGGGCCGTGTCAGATTAATAAGGTTCTCAGTCACCCGACGCTGCCCATCACCATCACAGCACAGGAGGACCGGCACATCCGCTTCTACGACAATAACACAGGTGATTTCTTTTTATTTATGGAGATAGGTTTTTTTTAATTGTGTGCTGTCAATCTGGAATGTAAGAATGTTTGCAAGAAACAAGAAAGTACAACAAATGTAATACTGTGAGATTTACATTTTTGCATACATCTATATATATATATACACAGTGGGTATGGAAAGCATTCAGACCCTCTTACATTTTTCACTCGTTGTTATATTGCAGTCATTTGCTAAAATCATTCTTTTCTCCCTCATCAATGTACACACAGCACCCCATATTGACAGAAAAACACAGAATTGTTGCCATTTTTGCAGATTTATTAAAAAAGAAAAAGTGAAATATCAGCTTTCCGTACCCACTGTGTGTGTATATGTATATATAGTGCCCACCACTAATATTGGCCCTGTTGGTAGATCTGAGCAAAGATAGCTGTGAAAATAAATCTTGTCTTGGAGAAGCTGCTGTTATTTTTATGTGTATATTCATATATGTTGCTGTTTCTTCTCAGGCAAGTTGATTCACTCTATGGTCGCTCATCTGGACGCTGTCACCAGTCTCGCGGTGGATCCCAACGGCCTCTATCTGATGTCTGGTAGTAAGTACTCATGAACATGTCACACAAGACTCATAACTGCAGTCACTTAGTTTCTGAACAAATCTACATTTTTTTTGGTGATTCAATGACACATTCATAAAGTCAGAAAGAGTTCTGAATAAGTCTGCTATTTGAACAAATTGTGAACAAAAAACACACGGTGACTCTTATTTTGAAATATCTGCACTGTACGGTACGGTACGGTACGATACGATACTCCCATGCTGTATTACCATATAAACATTGTCATATCGATGTAAATGTATGTAATTAAGACAGCTTTCCTGATCGAGTCTGATTGGTTATCTTCCCAAATCATAAACATTTTAGTATCGTTTTTATTAGTGATGTCAAACAGTTAATCGTGATTTTGTTCCAAAATAAAAGTTTTTGTGACCCTTAAGTCATTGGGGTATATTTATAGCAACAGCCAAAAATCCAAATGTATTTTTCTTTTAGGATAAAGATTATTTGGATATTAAGTAAAGATTATGTTCCTTGAAGATATTTTGTACATTCTGTAAATGTGTCAAAAAATTCAAAACTAGCCAAGAAGTCGATTTTTTTTGACACATGTATAAATATATTTAGGATAGAAACATAACATATCTTTCGTAAATATATATATTTATATATACATAAGGAATACACATATATATTAAAAAAACTTTATTTTGGATGCGATTAAATAGTTTGAGAGCACAAGTTTTTTTACTTTTTGTCACTAAAACTGTGTTTTATTTAGTTATGTTTGTGTCTGTGAGAAAACTACGACGGTAAATAATTTGCCGGCCCTACTAACCCTGCTTGTGTCTCAGGTCACGACTGCTCGGTGCGTCTGTGGAACATGGAGAGCAAGACGTGCATCCAGGAGTTCACGGCCCACAGGAAGAAGTTCGACGAGTCCATCAACGACGTGGCGTTCCACCCCACCAAGTGCTACATCGGCAGCGCTGGAGCCGACGCCCTCGCCAAAGTCTTCGTATGACCCTTGACCTCCGACCAAAGCGGCTTCCACGAACTGATGCGCGGCGAGGCCTGACCTCGCAGGGACCGCTCTGATGATCCGGGCAGGCCTGGGTGCTCAAGGGGAGGTCGACGAACACGGAGGAACGCCAGAGGAACCTCCAAACACCTCCTCCGTTCAGCCTCACAGGAAGCTGGCTGCTTCCCAACACTCCTGCGGTCTTAGCTCTCCTCTCTGGTTTTTCCCGTCTTGCGTTCGCTCCTTTTTTTTAACGACGTGCCTTTTGCTACAAACAGTCTCGAGAAACGCGGATTCCGCGCAGCCCTGACGATGTTTTAAATTCACCAAATTACTCAAGTTTCTCATGAAATCTTGGATGGGATACATGTGAAACGAAATGCATTGAATTGAAAGAGTCTTTCCTGGCAGACGATGAATTCAAATTGTACATAATATAACGTAAACAAAACTCGCAGTACTAAATTTCTACACGTTTTTGTCCCAATACAATTTTGCCTCAAAATCAAGAAACTAAAGCTACTCTTTTTTTGCGTTGTGACATATTTTTAAAAATGTCGGAACGTTATACCAACTATTCGGTCCAAATACGTTATAATTTATCTGTGATTTTGTGGTGAAATGCGTCCCGGATGATGTTCTTGAGATTCAAGCTCCAGAGCCGTTCTCCATCAGGACTTGCGTTTCCATTTAGTGCTGCGTTAAATATTTAAGCTGTTATTTTACCTGCAGTTTCTCCTGAGGGTCGAGTCCGGTAAAACCCGCCTGTTCTGTGAAATCAACATTGTGATGTACCAACAAACACAAATTTTTAGATTTAGAGCCGTTGCTGAATATTGGTTGGACTTAGTCAAAGTGATAATGCGCAGAAGTCTTATAATAGTTTGAATGTGTTGCAGTTTTTGACAAGCTGTACTCAAGAGTACAATGATTCGGAAGTCTGTATTTGTCTGAGATCTGTTGTAATGTTTATTTATTTTTTGCCTATTTCTCTTTCTTTCTTTTTTTTTTTTTTACTTGTTTTGCTTGTAATGCCAAATGCATTAGAATTTTGCTTCAGGAAGGGACGAGCGGCTACGTCACGTACATGAACCCCTTCATCTGATTCCTCTGACGTCAGCATCGCTCGCTCATCCTCACCTTCTCTACCTGCACAGGTGGGAGTTTGTGTATTAGCTGAAAATGAGTTCAAATCTATTTTATATGTCATAGTTTGAAGCGGATACTAGTGTTTTTTTTTATTGTGTGACTGGTGACCGAGGTCGCTAACAGATCGTGACCTGAGTCTCCTGCAGGTTGAGGTTTTTTATTTGAAACTCTTCTGGTTTATTTGAATTTGTCTGTGATTACTTGAACTATCTGGGCGCGCGTGTGTGTGGGTCTGCGTGTTTTTAACTGCTAGGCTAGAGATTTTCTGCTTTTATCGGGAATCGTTTGCCTTTAACTGATGACATGAGCACTACAAAACAAGCGAGTGTTTGTGCGTTTCCTTCAGGTCTGTGAAAAGTGACGCGAGTTTGCTACTCTACCAAATGATGATAAAGGACTAGTTTAGACAAATGTGAAATCATCACTGTTTACTCACCTTCATGTCACTGCAAACACGCGATAAAAACATTGTCGGAAAAATTACTTTTTACTCAAAAATATGGGTTTGTATCTAACAATTATATTTTTTTCCTTGTTACGATTAAAACGAAAGGTTATTGCGAAGTTTAAATCTCACAATTTTTTTTTCACGACAGAATTAAAAACAATAGAAAAAACGTGGAAGTTTTTTAATTGTAAGATCTAAAATCATGAGATAAAAAGTTTTTTTTTTAATTTCATGTCAGAAGTTACGAAAATTAAATTGCAAGATGTAAACTCAATATTCGGGTGTAAAATCGAAACTGCGCGATTAAAAAGTTGCAATGGATTTTTACATTTATTTTTAATTCTGGGCATAAAAAACAATTGTGAGATGTAAAATCAAGGAAATATTTGATTATTGAGTTTATTTTGTTTATACCTTGTAATTCTGACTCGCAAGTTTAAATTCGAATTACATGATAATAAAAATTGGCAATTACCTTTTTTCATTTATTCCATGGTGGAAATAATAAAAATCAATTGCAAACTGTAAACTCAATATTCTAAAAAACAAATAATTAGAATTGCGAAATTCTCAGTTTATTATGAGCTCGGAACTGCATCTCGCAACTCTATTGAGAGTTTACATCTCACAATTTGTTTTCTAAGAATTGTTTATATCGCAATTCTGAGTTTTTCTCACAATGTTTTTTTTTTTTTTTTCTCAGAATACCAGAATTTATCCAATTGCGGAAACAGCTTTTTGTGTAAAGCACTTTTATCGTTGCAGATTTAAAAAAAAACGGGATTAGATCGACATGATGGTGAATAAATGGTTCTTTTTTTTTCATTTTTGCATTCTATTCCTTTAAATCCGAAGCGCGTTTGACGTTAAGCTCGTGCACAGAGCGCTGGTTTGGGACGTTGCTAGGGAACCGTGTGCGTGCGCGTCCGTGTTTTCGTACTAGTAAATATATTTTCTGATTGCGTTCATTTTGGTGCGTATTAATTTTAGATATATAAGGAAGAATCTCAGTATGTATAGTTTTAAAGTATTGATCAACAATCTATTTATGAACCAGAATACAGTGAATATTAACCTGCGAAGCTAACCGTGAAGATTAACCGATATTTGTGATACTAGTCGTGTGGGAGAGTTTAGTTCGCGCCACCTGCTGGTCAGAGATGGGAACTGTACAGCTGACTCGGCTACTGAAGATACTAAAGTGCTATTGATCAACGCGATTTGATTATTTGGTTACTGATCGATTGACGTGCTTGCCGGAAACATCAGAGCTTTTGAAGGGAACGATGACGCGATTTGATTGGACGGACGATGACGTCATGACGGGACGCGCCTGTATAGAGCTGTCACTGAACTTTTAATTCTTTGGTTGTATAGAGAGAGTTCGGAAAGATCGTGTTAATAAATGCTATACTCCTCTTGTACATATTTTATTATTGATATTACTGTTTATTCTTGATTTCTCGTTGTATTCTCTTTTTTTCCCTCAGATGGACATTTATCAATATAATACAATAATAAAAGAGTATGTTGTATTTCATTTGCGTTTGTGAGTTGTCTCTGTTTACAGGTTCCTGCGCTGATGGGAAACGCATTTTCTTCATGCACTGAGTTCACTTGTGAGTGTAATACGTGTGGAAATGATATTTAATGATGACCAGCTCTCTGCAGCACGAACAAAACTACTGCAAACCTGTGAACAGACACGTCATATTTGGGATTGGATCATTGAATTGCATGTTATATATAATGCTTTCAATAAACAGTAGCATATGTTTCGTAAAGGGTTTTTGAGCTGCAGGTGTCTCGAGCGCTTCGAAACTGAATCATTTTTCAAATCGATTGGTTGAATTGATTCAAAGCATCGAAAAGATTCGGTTCTCGGATCACTAGAGAGGTCAGAGATGCTGCAGGAGCTCGGTTTGGCCTCCAGGAGGTGCTGCGGGATCACTTTAATACATTATTAAACCATGATATACAAGTTAGGAACTGCTATACTGATCACTAACAGCCGTCATTACCAGAACTATATATATATATATATCCTTTTCTCCGTTACATAAGTAGTTTTAGTGCATTCATTTCCTTATTCTTTTTTTCCTAGTACTAATAATAATAGATTTTATTTATGTTTTGTTTCTTGTTTAAGATATCATATCTCTTCTAATAGCTACATATACAAAAATGCATAATTACTTTATTTATTATTTGAAAATTATAATAATAAAATGCAAATAGTATTTATATATATATATATATATATTTTTTTTTTTTTTTTTTTTTTATACATAATTTAAAAGTTGAGAATTTGGAGTCTGTCACTTTTTTTTTTTCTATTTATTAATATTTTTGTTCATCAAGGCTACATAAAAAGTATAGTATGTACTGAAAGTAAAAACATGTATAAAGTCACACAAGTTTTCTATTTCAAATAAATGCTGTTCTTCTAAACATTCTATTCATCTGTGATCCTGAAAAATAAAAGGTATGATGGTTTCCACAAAAATATTGAGCAGCACAGCTGTGTTCAGCACTGATAATAATCAGAAGTGTGTGTGGAGCAGTAAATCAGTGTTATTCTGATTTCTGAAGATCATGTGACACTAAAGACTGATGCTGAACATCACAGAAACTTTAACACAGATTCACACAGATGATTTACAGTAGAATAATATTTCACTATTTTAAATGATTTTTTTATCTAATGGATTTGATCTAATAGTAATGCAGCAGCTTCAGTCTCATTCATAATTTTTCAGTTTAATTTAAAAAGTTCCTTTTCTTTCTATTTTGAAAAATGCTATTTTAAAATACAATTATATAGTGAAATATACATTATATTTTAAAGGATGTTAAAATTGAAAACCATTATTTTAAACAGTAATCTAATAATATATATATATATATATTTTTTTATCAAATAAATACAGCTTTTATGTACACTTTTCAGTTGTTATACTCAAAATTAATAAAGAAATAAAAGCAATGAGGGTTTAGTTATTCAGATTTTAAATGCTTGCTGGTTTAATTAAAAAAAAAAAAAAATCATAAAATAGAAAGAGTTCAGCTAAACCTCAAGACAAGACATGAAATATCATCATCATCATCAGTCTCCAGACATCATCTGTCACTCCAGGCAGGCTTTAATTTGACCACGGCTTCATTCAAAGCACATTATTTTATAATGCATGAGCTGCTTTCTGTAAATATGCCAGACTTCTGATTCATCAGCTAATAACTACAAGAACAAAACACAATAAACTATTGGTCATCAAAGCAGTGTGTTTATGAGTACTACAAACCATTGAAATAATATGATAACACACAGCCAGCTTCTAATGGTAAGCATTATTAAAATAATTCTATGTAAATCTTGCAGTGAATAAATATATAAGCAAATTAATATTATAATGCATACTAAATATTATCAAAAGCAGTAATAATAATACTAATCTTGATGCATTTTATTGAGAACTTTTTTTTATTTAATTGATCATTTTTTACATTTATTTTTCTTGTCATTAAATAAAGTTTACCTTTTTTTTTTTTACTAAGATTAAAGAAAAAGTCTTTAGTTGAAACTTTAATTTTGAATGCATTATATATGTGCATTTATTGCATTCATTCTGCCATGTGTATATAATACCTACAAGATCATAAATTCATTATTTGTAATTGTAACCACAGTTATAATGCATTTATAATATGCCTAATAAACCTTTAGAAAGTACTTTGCAGTAAAACACATGAAAATCTGAAACATTATAATGCACTTCAACTTTCTTTGCAATTATTTATGAAAATGAATGCAAAATTCATAGTTTTTAAATGTTACTCATTTCTTTACTCAAAAAAGTAATAAATTACATATAAACTGAAAAGTGTGCATTTTAATAAATACATGATTGATCACTTTTATTTGAATTACATTAAATCAAAACTTGCTTCTTTTAATATAAAAAAATGTTTTAGTAAATGTTGAAATTAACATGAACTAAGATTAATAAACACAAGAAAAAAAATGTGATGAACTGCACATAAACACAAAACTGTCTTTATTAATGTTGATGAACACTTATTTAAAAAACAACAGTTCACATTTACATCCATCATTTACAAAAATAGCTTTTCATGCTGTTTATGCTTATGGTGACATTTCGTAAAGTAGCTGAAATATAAAAATTTGTGTTGAGCATGGATTCATCTCGAGTAAATAAACGTTTTGTTTACATAATATGTGTATAGTTATTATGTATTTAGAAATACACACACATGCATTCATATATTGAAGAAAAATGTTATGTTTATATATTAAAGATAAATTCTATGAATATAAAGATATATGTAAATATTTTCTAAATATATATTGTATGTGTGTGTCTTTACATAACCATAATAATACATTATGGAGCACAAAACCAGTTATAAGAGTCAATATTTTTAAATTGAGATATATTATTTGAAATCATCTGAATAAATAATCTTTCTATTGATGTCTGGTTTGTTAGGATAGGACAATATCTGGAATCTGAGGGTGCAAAACAAATCTGAATATTCAGAAAAGTGAAGTTCTTAGCAATGCATATTACTTATCAAAAATAATGTTTTTATATATTTAATTTAATTTTATCCGAATGATTTTTGGCATGAAAGAGAAATGTATAATTTTGACTCATACAGTGTATTATTGGTTTTTGATATAAAAATAACTGCTTCTGTCCTCAAGGATATATATAATATAAACAGAGACTTTTATTTTGTATGTGGTGAATAAAAACAGCAGTGTAGATCTAGAGCCGGTCACACTCAGACTCAGGCTCAGGTGTGTCGATGAAGAACACCTGTTGACCTGCAGGGGGCGGAGTCTCCAGGTGACTGCCCACACCTGAGTCAGGGCTGGGGGCGGGGTCTGCTGGGGCGTATTTTCTCTGGTTCATGGGTAAGTCTCTGTTCTCCTCGGCTCTGAGTCTCTGGCCGTCCGCCCTGGCCTTGATCTTCTTGAAGCGCTTGAGCTTGACGGCATCTCTGGCTTCTCCTCCGCACGGCAGCAGCACGCCCACGTCTCGACGGAACTTCGAGCTCAGGCCGAAGTAGATCAGAGGGTTGTAGAAGCTGGCAGATTTAGCAAAGAGTCGCGTGAAGATGCTGGTGAGACTCGGGACATGGAAACCCCAGGCTGACCACATCGAGACCACTGCATACGGAGACCAGGCCAGGATAAACGCCGTACAGATCACGATAGACACCTGTCAACAACACAGCAGAGTTTAACTGTGGGATTTAAAGTAGTCACTGAGTAATTTAGCTATTATTCTGTCTGTAGTGTTGCTGCGGGCGCCATGTTCTGGAGACGCTGTGTGTCGTTGTGAAAGTGCTTCCA
>JAUYWG010000003.1:1319440-1333564 GCA_034779775.1 Enteromius afrohamiltoni
ATTCTCTGTGAGAAGCTCAGAAGTGGAGATGCTGGAGACAGGGAAGTCCGGCAAGTCGTCCTTGAGTGCCGAGTCTTGGAGCTGTTGTAGTACGTCACCGTCTGTCTGATGATCTCTGAGAGCAGGGCTCTGCTGAGATGTCCATGAGCACTGCTTGTTTTGGCTGTGTGGTGTTATCTGTGTCCTTCTGGGATTCTTCAACCACATGATGACTTGGTCGTTCATACTCTGTCCATGTGCCATTCAGGTTGAGAGGATTGGCACACTCTGCTGAAGGATGACGGCACCAAGTTTGTTTGGGTGGAGGCCATCCAGTTTGAACAGATGAAGTTGACTCCTTTCATACTACAGGTTCTTTGTAGCCATGTGTTCAGCCCAAGCAACCGTGAATATCAGAATATTCAGAAGTTCACACGTAGTTGTCGTCCTGCTACTGATGTTTCTGATAATAGAGTCCCTGATTATCAGAGTCTTGACCTCAGTTTCGCTTCGAGCTGAATGCTGCTGTCTGCTCGACCTCGATCCGATCCGTGTTCAATCACATTTAGGGATTCATCTCCCACATTCATTAAAGCATTAAAGCTGTAAGGGGGTGCCGAAATACCAGAGTTTGCAAGCCTTGTCATAGCCATATCTGGCGTAGAGGATGCTGCGGCAGCAATATGTGATACTCGTGACAACCCGATGTCTCAAGTGCCTTTTGGTGTTGCCATCGATTAGTCTGTCCATCAGTTTCAGCACTTTCCTCTACACTCTGTATTAACTGTTCACTAGATTCAGGAGTCTGACAGCAGCCAGTGCTCCACACAGAGACCTGATCTGATCATCATCAGTCTGTCTGGAGTCACATGAAGAAACAGAACAAACTGAGACCGACTCAATCCAGAAGAACTGTGCCAACGTCTCCAAGATGAAGAAAAACACCCACCTGGAAAGCTATGGGCAAGTGCACCTCTGAACAGAAGCTGTAATACCAAATATTGATTTGATTTAGTTAATAGAAGTTAATTGATAAATGAAATCTATTTATGGCATTATTTTTGAAAGCATCCTCATTTTCCAGCATTTTTACACGAGTGTCTACAACTCTGAACAGTTCTGGAGCTTTCCAGGTGGGTGTTTTTCTTCATCTTGGAGACACAGTTGGCACAGTTCTTCTGGATGGAGTCTGTCTCAGTTTCTCTGTTTCTTCCTGTGACTCCAGACAGACTGATGATGATCAGATCAGAGCTCTGTGTTATCAGGCAATAATCTCACTGCATTATTACTATTAATGACAGAAATAATGTTTGGAAATATAAACTGATATTTACACGCTAACACAAAGGATAGAAATAACCCACTTACAACCTTTTCTTGTTGCTGAAAATACTAGTGGCCTGAGACTTTGGCACAGTACTGTATGTTTGAAATGTTAAATGTCAGTCTTATCAGAGCTAAAGTGTTCCACGGCATGAGGTCATGTGATCAGGATCAGGTGTGTGTGAGAGACTCACCTGGCGGGCTGATAGCTGCTGCTTTCTTTAAAGCGGTATACCGCGGTACCCAGTTCTCATGCTCCACATCGCCATGGAAACCGATCACCTTCACCCACTCAGGGTCGTTATTGACGAACTCTCCGGTGATGGTCGTCCACTCTTTACCGAGACCACCGACATACAGACGCTCGTCCTTCACTGCCATCCACTCCGCCTTAAAACCTGCAGCCAAAGGTCAGAGGTCACAGAGAAATACGCAAGGTCAAACCTTGGAGCACTGAGCATAAAAATATATTTTTTACGTTTCTGAAAGACGTCTCTTCTGCTCACCAAGGCTGCATTTCTTGGATCAGAAATACAGTAAAAATGTTGAAACTTCTAAAAATCTTTAAATATTTAGAAAATATTTAAACCGTTTCCTGTGTATATGTCTTAAAGTGTAATGTATTTCTGTGATGTTCAGCATCATGATCTTCAGAAATCATCATCATACACTGATTTAACACACTGTTCTGATTATCATCAGTGCTGAACACAGTTTTTACTGTATTTTTGATCAAATAAATGCAGCCTTGGTTAGCAGAAAATATTTAAAAATCTTAATTATTCCAAACTTTTGACTGGTAGTGCATAAAACAGTACATATGAAATGTGACCCTGGAGAACAAAGCCAGTTAATATCTTGAAACTGAGATTTATACAGCTGAATAAATGCACTTCCCATTGATGTCTGGTTTGTTATGACAGGACAATATTTGAAAATCCGAGGGTGCAAAAAATGTAAAATATTGAGAAAATCATCTATAAAGTTGTCCAAATGAAGTTCTGATGTATTTAAGGTAGGAAAGTTACAAAATATCTTCATGGAACTTGATCTTTACTCAATATCCTAATGATTTTTGGCAAAAGAGAAACGTGTAATTACAGTGAATTGTTGGCTACTTCTGACTGGTTTTGTGCTCCAGGCTCGCATGTTAGGTAATATTACCCTTAGACACGCTCCCGTCTCCGTCGGGCAGGATGACCCAGGGCACAGCTCTGTTGGCCTCTATCCGGTAAACCACACCCGTCCGGTCGTCCACACTGTACAGATGTCCGTTAAACGCCACCAGCTCGGACAGCTCCATGCCACGGCCCTTCTCCGACAGATGGCTCTTTAGAACCACCGGCTCCGGGTCCCACTCCACAGAAACACTGTCCCCGCTGTCAGACACCAGCAGGTGGCCTCGCTTCAGGTAGCTGAACCACGTGTTGTCCTTCTGGCTCCGTGAGTTCGTGTCTAGGTCTGCTATGACTCCGATCCGGTAACGGATCCCGCTGGCTGTGTGTTCCGGTGGACTGAGCGGGTACGTGTCGTTATAACGAGAGTCCAGCGATTCAGCCGCGGCCATCACACCTGACTAGAGGTAGACAAAACACACAACTACTGAGTGAAACTACAGATACTGCAGCTCAAGTATTACTCCAATACAAGTGAAAGTTGGTTTTTACTTAAAGGGATAGTTCACCCTAAAACAGGGGTGTAGGGCCGCAGCCCTGCCGAGTTTAGCATTACAAACCAGTAAGACCTTTGTTTATCTTCAGAACACTACTTAAAGGCGTAGTTCCTTTAGGTTTAGTACTCAAGATGAATGTACCTTTGCACCCGACACGTCTCGGCTGGATCGCCACGAGCGCTGACCGCTCACTTTGCTGTCGGAGGAGCTCGATGAGGTTTGGTGCATGTAGACGAGGACGGCAAGGGCCAGGAGGGTGGTCACCGTGATGGCTCGCCATCGGAAGCGGAAACGTGGGTCGGAGATGGAGCTGGTGATGGAGGAGAACATAGAGCCACCATGAACGGAAACCCGCATGGAGTGCATCGGGTGACGGCTCGCTGTTGACATGGAAATGAGAAGAACCGAGAGTGAATGAAACACTGTTGGTGTTACAGGTTTTCTGAAATGCTATGTTTTACTGTGCACACATTCCTGGAAACGAAATCTGAACACTGGATGAAGCCAGGTTCAAGATTTTTGTTTGACTTTGTTGACGCTACCTTGGACCAGAGAAACAGTCATAAGGGTGAATAAATGAGTTGAAAGTTGAATAAATAATCTTTAATCTATTAGAACTATTGAGAAAATCTCCTTTAAAGTTGTTCAAATTAAGTTCGTAGCGATCCATATTACTAATCAGAAATGATCATATATTTACGGGAGGAAATATGTTCATGGAACATGATCTTTACTTAATATTCTAATGATTTTTGGATTAAAAATACTATTTCTACAGATATACCTGTGCTGCTGATGACTGCTTCTGCTCCAGGTTCAGATCGAAGGTTTTTACACTTCAAAAATCATGAAATATTGTCAGCAGACACATCATTGCCATGTTTTTAGGAATAAAATGTTGTGTAAACCAGTGTGAATGATATATGAACAATCCCCACGGTAAAAACCTTCAGAATATAGAGAGGAATAAAACTGTTAAGTGTGGTGTGTGTGAGCGCTGCTGAAGCGGAGGAAAAACTCTTAAAGATATGGATTGTAACTGAAATCTGCAGACATACACAGAACAAGTGCAATCAATAAACACTTAAATGTGTATTTAGATGTTTTCTTTCCACTAGTCTGAAAGTAGACACGCTATAGAAGCAAAGTAGACCAAAATCTTAAAACTGTACACAGCTAAATAAATAAATAAATAAATCAAATGTTTTGCCGTAGATTTAAATTATAGCACATTTCCTTATCACTTTTTCTGTCTGGTGACAGTATTTTCTAAATTAATTAAGGGATAGTTAGCTTTCACATATTAATGTAAATAACACATCCAGCATGCAGTTTTAAGTGTTCTTTCACTACACATGACCTGTTAACATATGTACACTTCCATTACAATTAATTCCTTTAAAGCTGCTTAAACTTGTTTTATTAAAATGAGTTTTATCTCCTCTTCAGCAGCGCTCACACACACCACACTTAACAGTTTTATTCCTCTCTATATTCTGAAGGTTTTTACCGTGGGGTTTGTTCATATTTTACTCACACTGATTTACACAACATTTTATTCCTAAAAACATGGCAAAAACGTATTTTTTTCTGTTGACCGTGTTATTAATTTAAATAAGTGCATATTTAAACATTATTTTAGAAAACTTAATGTTCCTTAATTAATAAACTGAGTCACATTTTACTGGTAACACGCTACAATGAACAATCATGCACTAATAACTGCTCATCATTAGCTCATATTACAGTGATATTTAATTTAGTGTGTGTTGTTATTGTAGAGTGTTACTTTATTGTGATTAATTAACCGGGGAAGTATGGTAATATTGATTATTTAACAGCTATTTAACATGCACATGCTAGGTTTATATCTCAAAAAATTTCCTGAAGCAGGATTCTCAAACCAGAATCTTAAGGAACGGCAAAGCGAACACGCCTGACTGCCTCAAAGCACCAAACAAACTGGCTCGGGGCTTTATAAATAAACGCACAGACAATGCATGCAAATCCATCAAATAATGGAAATCAGGTGCACAACCAAACCTTTTCGCAGCAGAACGTACAGCATCTCCCAGACGTGCACAAAACCATACAGAGCAAACACCCCGTCCCGAGAGAGTTCAGCGCTAAACACGGCTGTTTATCAACCTGTCTGAGTCATTACTACAAGCTTCATTGAGAAACTACACACCCAGAGCTCCTAATCACACAAGCTGACCTTTAACGTTCACTTTTACCCAAAACAACAAACATCTCTCATCAGTTGAGTCACTAAATTACTTAGTATTCATTCAATTAAATTTAATTTCATTAAAATTGTGCTAAGAGTCCTAAAAAGTTTGGGCCCTTCTTAACCCTTTAGTAACACATCAGTTTCTACATCATATACCAGATCAGATACTAACACTGTAATAGTATTTATTTGATTCATTTAGTAATTTATTACACATTTGTTATATATTTATTACTATCGTAGTATTATGCATAGCCTATACAATTAAATAAAAATGAAATGGGTATATGAGATATGCAATATATGCTCTCTTGTGATTGAATTAAACAGAAAACACTGGATCATTCTTAACATAGAAACACATCTGAAGCTTTTACAATAGTACATATAAACACAAATTTGATAAAATGCTTATTGAATGGATATGCCAATCATATTTTGCTAAATAAATAAAAACATGCAAATGCTAAGTATTCACTGTTAGTCAATATAATTTAATCAAATTAGAGTCATTTTAATCGAACCAGACAACATTTGAAGGTCATTAGGCTCACGTGAAGATTCAGCCAATCACAGCACACGTGTAATCATTGACACGGCAACCGTGACTTTACCTGTGAAAGGTGAGAGATTACCTGTGAACTAACCAGTCCAGCAAAATAAGCAATTAAACAACAATTATTCATCAAGAGTAGCCCAGCACACAAAGTCAAAAAAATTAATCAAATAACCATTTAAATCAGTAGAAGGCAAAACAGATACAATTCATACTCCGTCCTCAGCTAAATACCAGCAAGTACTAGTACAGTCAAACCTCTGGACCACATTAAAATCAAAGAAGATTACTCAATCAGTTATTTCACTGCGTAATTTATCTTAAAGCTTGGATCAGTTAAACAAAGTCCTACTGTGTTCCAGGAATAAGACGAACCTCTCTTTCTGGGCATCATGTGTGGTGGGTGTCTCACTCATTCAGTGCGAGTGTCTCTCTGCGGTGTGTTTTTAATCGGTTCCTCACAGCACTCATCTGTCATCATCTTTTGAGATAAGCGAGCCGCGCCACAATGACGAGGCAAAGCCTGAACCCTGACATAATACACACTCACTAACCTTCAGACTCAAACCGGCGGAGCTTCTGGGTCAGAGGTGAGTGCCACAAACCACAATAAACACACCACACTACCCCTCTAGAGCCGTAATACCCTCGGATATGTGAAACCCGTCATGAAGGGTTTATTTGTTCCCAGACCGAGCCGCAGATTAAAGACTACTGATGAATATTACCGTGTGTGAATGCACGGTCAGGTTTCTCTCCAAGAAAAGCTGATTTGTTTGGTAAATGATTTGAAACGAGACTGAACATGCTGATCTCTTTCTGTCGGAGCAGCGGACGGACTGGGACAAAACACTCATGTTCTCCTAGCTGTTAATATTTCTGATGAGTCAATAAATGTGCTACATTAGTTTATTTAATCCAGTATATTTAGAATGTTATATAATTAATTCATTATGTTTATGATATATTAATATGTTATTAATTATAATTGTTATTACACATAATTTATATATATATATATATATATATATATTTTAATATAAATAAAATATTTATAAAATATATATATTTTTTATAAATAATTAATATATATTTATACATTTAGAAATTAATGTTTGTATATTTTATATAGTATATAAATATATTAACCCTATAAACTTCTATTATATTATTCTTAAATATATATATTTGAATGTGTATTTATATATACTTAATACATTTTCACAGAACACACACATTTTATGTAAACATATATATATATATATCTTTTTTTTTAAATATATAGCTTTTATTATGGATGCTATTAAACGTTTGACAGCACTAATATATATAAATTGTTATTAATATTCTATATATAATATTAATAATATATAGTAGTATAATTATAATAGTTAACAATAATATTCTGTATTTATACATTTATCTATGTATATTTATAAAACGTTATATATATTTATTAAATCTAAAATTTATTTATATATATATATATATATATATATATATATATACATAAATAAATTAAAATTTAGATTTAATCTATTACAACTTAATATATAATACATAGTTAATATTAACATTTTTATTTTAAATATTTTAATGTTTTTCATTATTTAACAATTCATTTAATTTAGTTATACTTTTAACACTTTCAAATCGATAATTATTTCATATTGTACTAATGTTAAGTAATCTTAAATTTGGATTTATTATAAACTAATTAGTTATTATAAAGCGTTGCTAACTAAATCTTGATGCATTTGTTCATTATCATTAATAATGAGGTAATAAGAACTGACATTAACTGAAAGCTGGCGTGAGCATGTAAACTACTACTGCTTCCATCTCTGTGTATTAATGCTATTGAAGCAGAGAGTGTTCAACCAAAGCATCATCATCATCATCATCATCACTACTTCAACTTTAACAGCCGGAAGTGCCCCGGTCTGCGCATGCGCGGAAACTCCACCAGACACGCGCAGCTTTATTTACACTCGCTTACAAACATGATCTCATCACAAATAATCATTCTGGAGGATATTAGCCTTCTTAATGTTAGTCCCTTCTCAGTGGATTATTATTAATACAGTAATACAAAGGTTTTTCCCCCAATTTAAACCTCGCTTCAAAACGACTTTTACACTATTATAAACGAAACTTTTAAACGTTTATTTTTTCCATTACTGAGTTAGCCTATAATATCCTGAGTTTTCTCAGAAATGTTAATTTTAATAATAAAAGCATCAGACTGAAGTAAGTTAACGTTGACTCTCGGTGGTTTAGTAGTTTTTGCTGAATAACCGGGTTTAACCCTTTACGCGGCTGAAGACGAAACGCGCAGAATGTTCTTTAAATCGCTTTATACACTCACTGTATTCCTCAGTCATACGCAGAAGATTGGTGTCGTGTGTTGAGGCGGCGTTTCATCCCCGCTCCATCCCGGTTCTGGCCGCTTCCTCTGCCGTTCAGAACGAACCGCCGGTTGCCAACGCTTCGGTAGATGAAGCCCCGCCCATGAAACGCGACGCCTCTTGAATATTAATTACGCAACGCTACGTACGCTTCCCTGATTGGTTGAAAGCAGACTTCCTCGATGTTATCCGGCCAATAAAACAATCAATAAACATAAATAGTTAGAATTCACTTTTAAATATGAATTAGGTTACGCAACTGGAAAGATGGGCAAGCAGGAACGGTGACGTAGCCTCATTAATATTCATGAGTTATACAAGTAATTTTGGATGCAGTGTATTTACAGTTTATCTTAAAACGGTCCCAAAATGTTTCTAAGAATATTAGAAGTGTACACTGAGTACAAAAGTGAGTATGTCTCGAATAATGTCGGTTCTCCAATACAGAGACTGCATTGTTTTTAGAAACAATATCTCCATTATTTGACAGAGCGGCCTGTGACAGGAACAAGCAACATTAATCACAACAAATGTGTTCATATCAGCATTTTATTGAACTGAAAATGCTTCAAAACACAGCATAACACAAACAACATATTCACATACAAGTTTCTTTGCTAAAATATGTAAATCAGTGGCTTTTGGTTTGAATGGCTTACAACATACCAAACATGTCTGACCAGAGCAAGACCGGTTTAAACTGGTTTGTCCAGCAGAGCAATCTGTGCAAATCAATACAAGTACTTCTGTGCAACTTCAGTGCCATCAATCAGTATCATATGTTAAATATGCCATGTTACATGTGATTTTATAAGATCCACAGCTGATTCACTGCACATCTTTGTGCCACTTTCATGTAAAATACATTTAAATAACCATCTAAAGACATTTACACTCGTTTTCTCCCAGCATGTGCTGACATACACTGCTGCTGTCTTAATAATAATGTAAAACATTTAATATCAGTGTCTGATTGGACAAAGAGCGAGGTCTCACTGAGCTCAACTCACAGGTCTGTTCCAGCGCTGTGTATACTGGGTGATCTGTCAATCATCAACTTTTCCCCATCATCTTTAGTAGAAGCTTTAGAAGATAAGAAATACTGATGAGTAACACATATTGGGCTGCACGATTCATCAAAATAAACCTGAAATCACGACACGGCTCAGTGCAAACAGCGAATCACAAGCACGATTTAATTAATAAATAAATAGAAGCGCTGCACTGTGTTTATTTACACGCCAGTGGCTCGTAATGATGCTCATTCACAAACTTTCCATTAAAAATAATTTAGAAATGCTTGTAAACAAAAGAGAAGCTCCTGAGGTCCTGTAAAAACAACAATTTAAGGCGACCGTAAATACTGTAATTGTTACAGTTGTACTGTAGAATTAAAAAACAGTATATTATTTTTCTTATATAGCCTAGATAGATTTTACAGTCAAATATTACAATAATAATAATAATATAAGTATCACTAATCAGAAAATGTGTGAAATATTACAATAGTGATATTTTATCATTAAAAATATTATTTATTCAGATTCTTTATTTATTTAATAATAATAATAATAATTATAATAATAATATATTGTTGCATATTTAAATATAAAATGCATTGTTATAAATGCATAATTAAATAATGTTCTTATTAAAAGTAATGATAATATACGTTTTTTGTCATTTGTAATAATAATAATAATAATTATGTATGTATTTTTTCACTTGTTTACTTATTTATTTAGCCTAATTGTGCAGCCCTATGAACAAGCACAGCAAATCTGAAGCAGAAAAAAATGCATTTTGAACCACAATTGTGATTTATTATTAAATAAATAAAAAATCCAAATAAAATGTGTTCTTTTCTGTAAACCCTGCAGGCCTAGCATGAGCAGCTAACCTTTGTAAGATGGTAATTTTCATCGATGAGTTGCTCTATAATGTTGAAGTGATCCGTGTCGGGAACGTCTTCAAAAGAGACTTTAAGACCGGCCGATTCCAAAGCCTAGAACGACAAAAACAACATCAGCTTCTTCAAAATATCACCCACAGTGATTGATAACGTGGTCTCTTCACGCTCACTCTGAAATATTCCTCCGACTGCTTGCGAAACTCGGGCGAGTCGTTCTGCGCGACAGCGACGATGATGTCACAGGAAGCGGACGAGAGCTTGAGCTGCGACAGGAAGTGACTGGGGCTGTTCCTCGATGCCACTTCCCTGAAACACAAGCCAGAACAACACGTTTAATGCACAGACTGCGTGGACCAATGAGATTCCGCTGTGGGCGGAGCTTCACAGCATGATGTCACAAAGTGTCACACACACAACAGCAGCATCTTCTGAAAGACTTTAAGCCTCTCACTCGGTCATCTTCAGCGGCTCGTTGACATAGGTGGACAGAATGGGCTGCAGGTCATAAATGCCGCTGACGAGAAACGCACCTGAGAGAGAAACATCCAGGAAAATGTTCAGTAGATTTATTCATAATATAGTGATGCGTGTGAGTCGAAGATGAAAGAGTTACAGACTGAAGAAGAGCAGGAGTGTTTGGGATCTACCTTTGATTTGTGGTGATACGCCGTACTGTGTCCAGTCGGTGGACAGAACCATAGCGGCCAGGTGAGCTCCTGCCGAGTGACCGCACAGGTAAAGCCCGCTGCAGAACGACAGAGAGAGGTCATGAAGGACAGATATGACGCGAGGCGGAGCTGGTGTCATATCACAGACCTGATGTGAGAGTACTGCTGGAGCACCGACACCACGCTCCTGCGCACCTCAGACACCATCCCATCCATCGACCCTGAGTGAACAACACCAACATTACTCCCATCGTCCTCTCTGATCAACCTTCACACACTGGCCGTACCTTTAGGAGCGATGCTGTAGTCCACGGCGACCACGACCACGCCCCTCTGGACCAATGGCACGGCCAGAAACCCCGACTCATCCTTACTGGAACCACAGAGCTCAGCATTTATTAACATGATCACTTACATTCTTATATTTTCTGTTCTCACTTTAGTTTTGCCATTTTTTTCTCATCATTTATTTCATTACTTCAAAAAATAAAAATAATTGTCTGTATCTTTACATTTCAGTGTGTGATGTGTAATATAATAAATAATACAATTATATGTAATATATTGAATGTTTTGGTTTTACCTTTAGCACTTTAAAATAAACCAAGCTAAACGAGAAAAGAAAGTTTATTAGCCATTTGCTTTTTGTAGTTTTAGTTATTTTTGTACTTAGCCTATGAAAAATGAGAAATGTTGCCTTGGTAACTAGATGAAATACAAATAGGTTCCAGTTCTTCTTAAAGGGTCATGAAACCTCTCTCTGTTTCTGAGGCGCTTGTTCACACGCTTCGGTCTGAAGAGGGGTAAGGGGTGGGGTAGAGCGTGGAGAAAAGGCGGAGTCTGCAGTGAATAAATACTGCTACGCAGCGAACGTAAACACGAGCCATGACTCATAAACAACAACACCGAGGGTCACCGTAATCTAGTGACATGAGTGCTATACTCCGCTGTGTGAACTGGGGAGAACTTCTTTTATTCACTTTAAATTTAAATTAGCTTAAGAAAAGGTTTTCAAATATTTAAATGTTATTAATTGTTTGTTTTATTTTTGTGTGTATTAATTACTTTTTATTTTGTTGTGTATTTTTTACCATATTAGTTTTTATTTGAGAGGTTTTTTTTCATATTCATTATTCCAAATATTATTATTTTGTCTATTAATTATTCTATGACTTTTTCATTTTTAGTCCTGTAATACTGTAATTATTTTTCTAAAAAAATATCTATATTTTACAGAGTTTAACATTTTTATTTAATAAGCCCATGACGCATCAGCTGGGAGTCTCAGCTTGAAAAGCACAAAGAGAGGCTCTGCTGATATTTGATTTGGAAATCACATGAAAATAAAGAACGAGGAGAAGGTGCCGGACCAGACCTGAGGAACTGCCAGTATCCTCCGTGAAAGTAAATGACCAGCGGCACGTCTGAAACACAGACAGAGAGAAAACACACCAAGAGCTTTACATTCAACAGACACAACCTTACGAGCTTTAACAGGCCGAAATTAAATCTCGAAATGATTTACAATGAGCCAGTCTCACAAAATAAATAAATAACTTTTCACCCTAAAACAAAAAGAAAATATTTAATACTAATATTTATTAGATTTTAGATTTTTTTATTTAATATGAAAAATTATAAGTACACAGCTCTTGACTGTTTTCAGTACTAAATAGAAAAAATATGCAAAGAATTGCTGCATTTATTGCATTTTATTACATATTTCTAATTATGCAGAATAAATGCACGTATTATTTATTATAACACTGCAAATCTTAATGTTTAAAACAGCTGTCATTGTTTTATCTATTTT
Organism: Enteromius afrohamiltoni; assembly: GCA_034779775.1. Lineage (NCBI taxonomy): Eukaryota > Metazoa > Chordata > Actinopteri > Cypriniformes > Cyprinidae > Enteromius > Enteromius afrohamiltoni. Next base: position 1,332,005 of record JAUYWG010000003.1, read on the forward strand.
TATTATTTCATTATTTTGATTATTTACATTTTTATTAATCTATAGCAAATATTATATTATTTTTATATATATAAAAAGGGAATTTCATTATTTTTTTTAACAGCACACCTGTATGTGTAAGTTAAATTGTTCTCTATTCTTCTTTCAGTTTTCTGAAAAGGTGCAGAGAATTCCTGATTTATCCATCTATCTATTTTCTGTATAATGCCATGTCAGCATCTTAGTCTGTTTTCATTGCAAAAACAATTCAATACATATTTATAATAATGCACAATAAATGGCACTGTCGCTGCCAATGCTGCAAATGTTAATGGTCTACAAAGAAAAATGTATTTAATTTCTGAAATATAATTCGTTCTGAGGTTTGTTAGACCTGGACTGGAGCAGCTGGGAAGATACACGTCCAGCTTCTCTCCGTCTCCATCACCGTACGGGACGTCCAGCAAAGTCTGAGTGACCGACCGAGCTTTCTCTGTGCCTGCACACACACACACACACACACACACACCGCTGGATCAAGTGTCATGTAAACCTGACGAGCATCAACACCACCCCAGAGAGCCGCTCACAGATGTAGGTCACCAGCTCAGAGCTCATTTATACTCCTGTATCTGGAGGAACAGGGGCTCTGTCACTGTGTTTCATGAATGAAATGTAGCACACACACACACACACACTCACCTGCTCTGAGAGCGGCCACATGGGCTCTGATCACGTCATCGGCGGACATCCTGTGTGACCAGCAGCTGGGAGAGAACTGACGCTCCAGCTCCTGTCAAAAACAACACAGACCGACACACATTTACCCAGAAGCCCTCAGTGCACAGATAAACACACACACAGCGGCACCTGCTGGAGAGACACTGTCACTGCAGCACACTCACACACACACACACACATTTCCAGTGTGACCAAAAGAGAAGTTTGGGCTAGCTGTAATTCTCAATGTCTCTTTCTTGCCTTTTTATTGGAGTAGCTAGAGTTAGAGTTTTTTATTGAACGCAAGAAAAATCACATTTATACTTACTTTTCAAAATAAATATTAAGGATTGAATAAAAACTAAATATTTTATACTAGTATATAATAATAGTTAACATAAAATGAATGTACACAATTACATTATTATTAATTACATTATGCTATTAATTAAAATGCACTTTTAAAATTAAACATGCATAGCAGTGAGAACATATCCAGGGTTAAATATAATAAACGAAATATTATTATTCATTTTATTATTATTTCCAGCTAGTTGCCAAAGCAGTATTTGTCTTCTTACATGGTTTAATTTGAAGTAATACATTTACTAAAACTGCATAAAATAAAACATAATAAAAACATCTAGGCATTAAACTAATTAAAATGGCAAAAAAATGGTAAAAATCTTACAAATTTTAATTTTACAATTTACCTAAAACTGAAATAAAGATATAAAACATTTGTCATATATTTGTCATAAGAAGCTTTTTTTCCCTTTCTATTAATGCCAGAAGGAACATACAGAAAACAGTGCCAGGGGTAAATACAATTATTGCTTGTAAAAGTACAAAGATATTATA
>JAUYWG010000003.1:1347080-1357918 GCA_034779775.1 Enteromius afrohamiltoni
ATAGATAGATAAATAGATATTTTATACATTTTAATAATGTGTGTGTGTATATATACACACACACACACACACACACATTATGCATGTTCTTAGCAGGTTTGGTGAGATTCTGAGACCTGAGCAGCCGTTTGTCTTCTTCAGATAATATATCCAGTCATCTTAGTGGAGAGATGTGTTCAGACGATCATATGAACATGTTCGAGAGGTGTTTGTGTATCTCTGAGGAGCAGTCTGTTGATTTTGGAGTGCTTCATTTATAATGGGCCGAAGCGAAATGCATCAGAGTTTGTCCTTCATCCGCAGAGAGAGACTGTGTGTGTGTTGTTGCTGCAGTTCATGGAGTGTCCAGCGGGGGACACCAGCAGAATGTGTTAATGAACACATAATTAACATAATTAATAAATAATTAGTAAAAATGTGCAGTATAAATTAATATTAAAAGACATTTTAGACAATATAGTTGCTCTATTCCACCAACCTAACTAGTTCAGAATCACAGCATAACCACATATAATGAATCAGTAGAGTCAATGATTCAGTGACTCATTCAGAAACACAGTCGTTTTCTGTATTCCTGAATAAATCGGTCACTTTGAACAGATTGGTTGAGTCAGTAACGCAATGACTCATTCATAATTGTGTTATTGATTCAGTGATTCATTCATAAATACAGCTGCTGTATTTAGAAACATGCACTACTAACATACAACTCTTACTACTTGCTTCACTGCCGAATGAACCAGACGTTTTGAGTCAATCACTTATAAAGACAATCACTTGCTTTGTTGTTTTGAATAAAATGGTCGAGTCAGTGATTCAGTGACTCAAGTTGCTGTATTTGGAACCAGGTACTACTACCATATAACTCTAACTATTTCTGCCATATCCTAAAAATAGTAAGAATGAGACATCCACTAAATGCCTAATTTTATAAAAAGGTTTTAAACCTTGTCGTTATAAATCTCCTACAGTCCCTCAATGGAAACATTGTGCCAGTACTTCTAGTTTTGGGCTTGTTTTTAGCTAAATGCTTGTTTTTGGTGCTACAGCACTGATCCTCATTTCATTCAGTCCACTTCAGCTGCTCCGTTTTTTGGACAGAGCCGGAGCGAGCGCGGTCAGGAGCCATTACTGAGCATGCCCAGTAGTTTGTGGGGCTCCATGCCCTGCTGCTGAGCCACGCGCTGCACGTCGAAGCCCAGGTGTGTGAGGAACTGGATGACGCTCATCTCCTGCCCTGTCAGCTGCTCTCTGATGCTGGGGCAGGTGGGGTTACAGTGGGGCCACGGGCAGCTGTCAATCAAGTGAAGAGGACAGCCCCGGGGCGGAGCCTGAGCGCTACTGCTGTTGCCGTGGTGACGGATGCTGCGGTCCCAGCACTGCAGCGCTCGAGGGAGGGAAGTGCCTTTGACGTGGATGTCCATCCAGTAACTGAGGGAGAAGAGTGGAGAATACAGTAACTGGGGAGCCTCATCGTGGATCATGTGATCTTAAAGGGGTCATCGAATGCACGTTTTTGATATGCTTCTTTAGGATCTTAACGGAAAATCTCTAACATACTTTGGTTAGTATTTCTCAGTGATAGAGTAAAACAGCACCCGTTTCAGTACATGTCCCTTTAAATGCTAATGAGCTCTGTTGACCCCGCCCTTCTCTTCCGTTTTCATGAGATTAAACTTTAGCTGTGAAGAATGAATTTTGCATTCGAAGACTCCTTTAAAATATGGTGAACATTACAAAAATTGATCATTATGATAACGTGTAACTGAAATAAATTGTTTTTGCTTTTTAAACATGCCTCACCTTCTTGTGATGATCTCATGAGACAAACAGGCGGGAGCAAACATGGCCCTGTCAATCAAAACAAGGGCCAATCAGAGATCAGTTTGTGTTTTGAAGTTGAATTTCTAAGCGGTTTTATATATATATAGATATATATATAGATAAAACATTCATGCAAATATAAAAATAATCATTATTATTATGATGTTATTTGCACACTAACCTCCTGAAAGAAATAGTTTGTTATTGTTTGGGAGTTTTATAATGTTTTGTCAAGGGCCAATCAGAGATTGATCAGATTGATTGTGAATTAAATTGACCGACGTCATCAGATGTGTGATGTTCAGGTAAAGTCGGGTCTTCGGCTGACTTACGGGACACTTTTGAGGGTGTTTCTGAGTTCACTGCCCAGGTTCTGGATGTATCTCCACTGACCCTCCTGCACTGGCTGACCCGTAAGATGGACATTATCAACCGTCAGCTGAGCCTCGTCGAACAACCACTGAACCACAAACACCGGCCCTGAGAGACCGAGAGATGCCCATCATCCTCATGTCAGATTCAAGACAGTCTAATTATTCACGAGCATCATAAATTATTGCAGTATTATAGATATTTAAAAAGTCTTGTCATTAGTTTAAAAAGTCTTTAAATATCTATTTTTTTTTAAATAATAAGGTTTAACTTTTTTCCTTTTTTAAATTTTAGTGTTTATTTATTTAACCAGGGCAATGTTTTTAATTTTCTACAATAAAAAAAGCTTTCCAAAAGAAGTTTTTACATCTAACATTTATTTTATTCAGATTTGTTAGTTGACTAAAACCATATAAAACATTTAGTTTATTTCTTGAAATTAAATAAATCATATATGAGGTCAAATGTAAAAATCTTGTCATGTTTATATTTTAAATAACAAAAATGTTTTTTACCAATGTTTACTTTAATGACCCTAACTGAAATAAAGATGAAACCAAAGCAACATATATTAGGCATATTAAAATGACAAAAAATATAATAAAACAACTAAACAAATAAATAACAAAGAATAATGTTTTTATTAATATCATTACACTTTATTTCCTCTGTTTTATTTCGTGAAACCTTTTTATCAGAGCTTTATTACAGTTCTTCTCAGTGGCTTTGGTGCATTTCTCACAACAGTTATGAGCAGTGTCTCATTCTTTCAACAAATTACAAATGCTTTTGGACATGCATCAATTGCTTTCATACAACTCTCTGCTGTTTTATAACATCATCATTCTCTTATGTCATGTCAGTCAAAATGAACTAAACCTGTGACTGCTGAATAGTCACTCCATATAAAACTAATAGTCCTCATTTCACTGCTTGAGTCATGACATACAAAAATGAATTAAACTAGTTGTTAAAATCTGTAAAAAAACAGTTTAAATCTTTTTTTTTTCCTGAAAAAGTCTTCTAAATTGAATCGTTAGCATAACTCTTTGAATCCAGTAAATTAGAATAGCAGTAAGAATGTGAAACACACATATTCAGTGCGTTGTACTCAGATTCCTCACCACACGCTGAGCGTGATTTCACCAAGTACAAGATGTGCTAGGTTTTGCAGTTTGCACTAATAGTTGTGAGAAATGCATGAACTGTTGTGCAAATTTAAATAGTGTTGTGAGAAATGCACCAAAGCCACTGAGAAAAACTGTAACAGTGTTCAGTGTGTGTGTGTGTGTGTGTGTGTCTGTGATTGAGACACTAGAGGACGCTGTGGAGGCACTTACTCTTCAGTGTGGGCTGAACTTTATAACCAAAGAAGCAGTTCCAGTCCTGGCCGTTATACGCCAGACTGCAGCGCTCCGGCACCACGCTGCTCCAGTACCTGAACACAACACACAACACACAACACTCACACAAGCAGTATAAGAGCAGAAACACCAGTGTGTGTGTGTGTGTGTGTCTCACCGCACTCCTCTCTGGATGGCCTCGGTCGGAGCGCAGCTGATAGTGTCGATGCAGTCAGTCCAGCGGTACTGTTTATGATCCAGAAACCAGCCAGAGTCCACCAAACCCCGAACCTGAACCGAACCCAGACCCAGGTCCTCCAGCAGCTCGGACACACGGTCCACATTCAGCAGCACCCCGGTCCCTCCAGCGCTGAACACAACACAGATTCCTCATCAAGTCTGGAGACATGAATCAAATTAATCCAGCTTTAAGATGATTTTAACTCAAATATGAGTCTATAATCTATAATAACTCTTAATCTCCTGCCATCTCTCACATCAGAATCCAGACACAGATCAGTTTAGAGCTGCTTGATCTGTTCTGCTTCCTCTCCTGATTCAGACCAGAACTCTTCTTCACTGCAGGAGGAGTTATTACAGACTCATATCTGAGTTAAGATCACCCTAACGCTGGATTAGTTTGATCTTCAGTCTTCTCCAGATGTTCACTGATGGACTGGAGAGCTGTGATTATTCTGATGTTTTGATCAGACTCTCATTCTGACGGCACCCATTCACTTCCATTACTGAGCCACATTTCTCCAGATGAAGAAACACACTTATCTAAGATATTTTAGGTTCTAATATTTTATGTAAAAAAGGCAAAAATAACATGCTTAAATAACATGTAGATCAGGGGTCAGCAAGGGGTCACCGGTGTCCTGTCCCTAATCAATCACACCTGAAGCAGCTAATCAGGAGCTTTCCCTTTTCCCTGAACAAGAAGTAAGTCTATAGGTGAGGCTTCTGGTTCGCTAGACTCTGTAGAGATATAACGAGGAAAATAACAATGTGACTGCTTGTACTAGACACCAGTGTGTTTCTACATCAGGAAAGAGACAGGAGAGCTGAGCTGAGCTCTGCAGGACACCGGCCCTCCAGGGTCGAGTCTGGTGACCCCTGTTTTAGATGGAGGGTCAGAATGAGGGTTGAAAATAGAAAATAATTCTTATTTTGTGCAAAAAAAAATTTAAACAACGTGTAAACCTAAAGGAGCTTGTCTAAATCATTTAAAAAATCCATGTCATCAGTCCTTTAAACAGTTTCTAGGTTCATGTATGATCCGGTCAGTGATTGGTCACCTGCTCCCGGCCAGCAGCAGCACTTTAGCACCGTCCAGACCTTTAGTGACCAGCTCCTTAATGACCTCCTCAATGATCTGAGAACCCATGAATGCATAATCACCTGAACACACACACAGAGGAATATGAATAATGGAAACACGTGTGTGTGTGTGTGTGTGTGGTTTATGAGGACACTAATGTGTATAATGACATGGGTATGACAGGTATTACAATATGAAGGTGTTTATGAGGATGAAAAGACTTAAAAAACATACTGAATGGTGTTTCTTTGAGAATGTAAGAGTACATACAGTCTGTACAGTACAAACACCATTACACCTATGAAGAGAGAGAGACACCCCAGTGTGTGTGTGTGTGTGTGTATTACTCTGGTCTGTCTTTGCTGTGGAGCCGCTCCAAACATCACTGGAGCAGTACGGCACAAACCTGCATACACGGAGGAATAGCAAATAACCCTGAATTCACTGTGAAAAGCTGAAATAGAAAGACTGAAGTAATATTTTCCCTTCGTAGCTAAATCAGACCTTTCTGCATTATTAAAGCATTAAACACAGATGTAAAGATGCAGCTCTTTTTCTGTGAAGGTTATGAATATTATTATCTGTGTACAGAAGTCATAATCATACACTGTGTTTGCGTTCCACCAGTGAGGATTCTCCTCGGGCTGAGACGACAGGATCCCTGTTCCTGAAACACACACACACACAGATAGGATGCTCTGAGCGTTGCTAGGGTGTTGCTATGCAGTTGGCAAAATGTCTTTGTATTTGTGCTACACTTTTACTTCAGAGTTCAGAGTAAAATCATTACTAGTGATGTTGAGATTGGAGGATGAATGAACTTCATCTGTTTTATCCGAGTGAATCACGAGTCCGAATCAGTGTAAATGACTCACTCAGCTCTTAACATTTATTTTAATCTAGGACTAGTCTTAAACCCTGTTCGGGGACCAGCCCTATATGTTCTTACAAAAAGGTGTAGAATTTCTGAACATTTTTATCATAGTGTCAAATGCAATGTTTTATTTTTTCAGAAATTCTGAAATATTCCTCAAGTGGCTCTCTGGAGATGAGTTCATGTGCTAGGGTTAAAAGGTCAGAGGTCGGAGGTCGTGACTGACCTGTCCTGGTCGGAGGCCATTTGTTGGAGCTCATGAGTCTCCTCATGGTCTCGTATCTGCTGTCACAGGTGTGTTTACTGAAGCAGTACCAGCCACCTGAACAACACACACACACACACACACTGTCACGATTCACTGATTCACCGATTCACTGATTCACTGATTCACTCACCCTCCAGGAACATCAGCCATCGCCGGCTGCCTCGCGACTCCTTTATGTAGTAGCTGAATCAGAAAACACATAAATATGATTCATTTTATGTTTATTATTTTGGTTTCTGATGCAGTCTTCTACAACAGTAGATCATGGTGCTCGCAACACCAGAGTCATGGGTTCGACACTTTGAAAACAATACACATTGCTCTGGATAAAAACATTTACTAAATGCATTCATTTTAAATATTTCTTTTTAATTATCAGTTAAACTGCAGTTATTTGATTAAAAATGCTATAAAAATTGTGAAATATTATTCTAATGTAAAGCAGCTGTGTTCTGTGACACGTGATCTTCAGAAATCAGAATCATATACTGACTTACTGTTAATAATTATTCAAATTAATTAATCATTACTGTTAAAAAGTAGCCTGTTAATAAACAATATAATAAACAATGCAACAGTAATTCAAATAAATAAAATCAAACACAAGATTTAATGTATTTACTTAATATAAAACAATGAGTTTCCCAGATGCTATCATTCTGAACATCACTGGATCTGAATCTCTCTGAAGAGATCAGAATAAAGACATCAGATACAGAGATCAGAGAGAGAGAGAGAAGAAGTAAGTGTCAGCAGTTGTAGATGTTGATTATGGGTCACCGTTCAGACAAACCACAAGACACAAGTGTGTGTGTGTGTGTGTGTGTGAGGGCTCATATGTGGGCAGAAGTTTATATGAGGGTAAATGTGGCTGTTCCATGTTTGTTTTTGTGCTGTTGAGTGTGTGTGTGTGTCAGACGTGGCTCATATAAAGATCAGTGTCTGGTTTGCTGGAATCCCTTTGATGTGTTCAAACTGGAGCTTTTCAAACCCGCTTCACCATTTTTTGTATGTATGTGTATGTGTATGCGTACGTATGTATATATCATTTTTTTCATTGTGCATTCCCATTAATCTCAGTCAAACTGCAGTCAACAAAACAGCTAACTAACACAATAAAAACATTCTGTTTGAAAATTAAACAAAGTTATCTGTTTTTGTTCCAAGAATGAAGATACACTTTTCTCGTGTTATTATCATAGGACACTAAAAATAAATAATTAGACACTAAATCTAAATAATTTAATTGGAAGAATTAAAAAAAGGCTTAATATCATTTGATTGTGTGACTTCAGGTCAAACACATCTATATGTTATTTTATAGACTACAGCATTGGATTGGGTTTACGTTTTAAAGATTCTAAAAGTCACAGAATGAACCGTGTGCGCGTGACATCACTCCTCATATTGATATAGTGTGAGATGGAAAAATACACTGTCCTAATATTTCTGGCCATATCGCTCAGTCCTAATTTGAAAAGTTATCATGAAAATTAAAAAATAAATAAATAAATAAAATACGAATTAAAAAATGTTCAAAGGCTACTAGATATTGCCTTTGAGTGAACAACATTGACTAAGTAAAAATTGAAATGTTTATTTTAAAGTGCACTTATGGGGAAAGCAGCTGTCAGGTGGATTTAGACGGGTTAAAAAAGTTTTCTTGGTTTTTGGGTGGGTTTTTTGGACTAGGAATATTTGATCTGGCAAAACCCCAATTAATTTGCGTACTTTCACTCCAAACCACAAGTGTCCCAGAAGATGCCGAGACAAACCGAGCCGCAGAGATTCTCCAGAAATCATTCTGCTGTCTGGGAATGTGAGGAATTAATATCTCTGATCCTCCGCGTGTCTGTCAGTTTGACTTTAATTATGGCGCTTTCGGTAATTATCTGATTCATGCTATTAAACTCCAAATAACAGACTTAAAACGTGATGGAGTAAAATAAGGATGTCAATCACACAGAACACTGCAGAAACACCTGGGACAACATGTGGTCACCAAGATAGAGCTTCATCTAACTGAACGTTCTGGCAAGGTTCTTTCAACGTTATCATTAATATTAAAACAATAATAGAACGTTTGTTCAAAGTTATCTGCTTTTTAATAATATTTAACACCATGTGTACATCATTCATGGAACATTTTAGTTAAACATTCATCTGACGTTAAATCATTCAGTGAGCGTTCACAACAACAACATTCATAATGTTTCCATAATGTTTGCAACATATTATTTTATTTATATTCCTAGCTAACAGATTGTTCAGTGTTCTCTCAAAGCTACCAGCACATGTTCCTCCAGAAACGTTAATAGAATAATTCTCAAAATCTTCAACATTATGTGTAACAGGTTATAGCGGAACATTCGTTCAATGTTTTTTATGATTCTGCTTGTTTCAGAACATTCAGAGAGCATCCACTGTAATGTTAGTTCAGTGTTCCCTCAATGTTCACATAACCAAGGAAAACGTTTTTTGAACGTTTCAGAAGTAATGTTCTTGTAATGTTCACAGACTTCTAAAATGGAACGTTGAGAGACCATTTGGAAGTAATGTTATCATAACGTTCACAAAATTAAAAAACAAAAAAAACCAGAATGTTTCCTTGATGTTGATTAATAACTTGATATTTTGAATCTTAGAAGAATCTTTTATATATGTATATAAATTTTTTCTAAATGTTTTCTAAACGTTCTTAAAACATATTTTTTTAAGTTGCTTTACTGATATTTTTGGCATTTTTGGATAATGAATCAAGCTTCCACTCAGCAGATACTGAGAGCCTCACTGACCCGGCAGGTGACCCGTCGTTACAGGTGACCGATGAGTTCCTCAGGAACTGAAGCTTCATCTCCTGGTCCAGTTTCTGAGTGGAGCAGGGATACAGGGACTGAGCCAAGTTCTTCACCTGAGTCATGAAGCTCTCCATGTTTCCCTCCACAGCTGTGAAGTCTAGAGGAAAGCTCTCGGGCGTCTGAGTGTGCTGACCCCGAACCCTCCTGCCATCGACTGACCCCAGGACCAGCAGAACCAGCAGAACTCGGATCATCTCCATGCTTCTGTAAATCCACGGAGGCTCATGAGAACTGTCTGGACTCTCTCATCCTGAAGAGAACAGTCTGTCCTCCTGCACTCAAGTGTCTGTGTCCGTAGTGGGCTCATTATTTGGGTTTTTTATTGCAGCGCTCTCAGCCAATCAGCTGGCAGAAGGGCGTGTGGCCCTGCCTGGACTGCCAATCAGCAGAGAGGGCTGGTCAGAGGGAGGCGTGGTCTGGTGACATGCGTGTCCTTTTGATCTCCAGTGTGTTTCGTGTGAATACTGACATATGAAGAACCAACCATCATATATATATATACTTATTTAACTTCAGCAAGTCTGCCTCTGACATTTCTACTTTATGTTTCGTTTAATCTGAAGTACTAAAATATCTTTTGCTAAATAAATAAAAAATAAAAATAATACAAAAAATAATAATAATATATACTATATTTATATATTATATTATATTATTATATTAATAATAATACTTTATTTCTTGAAAGAATTCTAGTCTAAAAAATGCTAAATTTTCATATAGTATATATATATATATATATATATATCTGGACGGATAAGGACGAAACTGTTTGTTTGTTCAGACGCTTTGTTAAGAGACTCCCAGTGTGTCTCAATCTGAAGAAACATGTATGTAAAAATAAACCGAATATTCTGTTGATATACACAGTTCCTGGGTGAGATATGAAATAGGATTGATCTAATGTGCGTAGGCGTGTGTGTTTGTGCTCTGCAGGCGATTTCCTCATCAAACAACGCAAAACAAATTCAGAAGTTTTTAAATGGACTGGAAAAACACACTGGAGCAGTGATTTCTCTAAATGACTTCCGTTTGGCCCCGGCTTAGAGAGGTCAGACAAACATGCCGTTCAAAGGGCCGTTACAAGAGAGCTTGAAGTTTTATTTCCTCTGCTGATGGTCTGGACGGATAAGGACGAAACTGTTTGTTTGTTCAGACGCTGGTCATTTCCCCGGGGCTCGTGTACTGCAGGTGAAAGAGAGCACAACACCAGTGTCTGATGTTACATGTTTTGGCAGAAGCTCTTGTTGCATTCCTGCAGCTCAAAAAGCAGATATTTTTTCAGTTCCCAGTATATGCATGAACTGATCAATTTAATACTTTTAATGCGATGGAAGCACTTTGGATAAAAGCATCTGGCAAATGCGTGAATGTGAATCTTAATGACTATGGCGTGTGGATCCATATCCATAGGCAGCAAACTATCAAAATCCAAATGAGAAAACAGGAAAAACAAACACAGGCATGAACACCAGGGCAAATCAAGACTTCGGCGTGAGTTTCAGACTGGCTTTTATGTGTGTGTGTGTGTGGTCAGTATGTGGGTGTGGTGATGAGGTGCAGGTGTGTGTGTGTGTGGTCAGTATGTGGGTGTGGTGATGAGGTGCAGGTGTGTGTGTGTGTGGTCAGTATGTGGGTGTGGTGATGAGGTGCAGGTGTGTGTGTGTGTGTGGTCAGTATGTGGGTGTGGCGATGAGGTGCAGGTGTGTGTGTGTGTGTGGTCAGTATGTGGGTGTGGCGATGAGGTGCAGGTGTGTGTGTGTGGTCAGTATGTGGGTGTGGCGATGAGGTGCAGGTGTGTGTGTGTGTGGGTGGTCAGTATATGGGCGTGGTGATGAGGTGCAGGTGTGCGTGTGTGAGTGTGTGGTCAGTATGTGGGTGTAGTGATAAGGTGCAGGTGTGTGTGTGTGTGTGTGTGGTCAGTATATGGGCGTGGTGATGAGGTGCAGGTGTGTGTGTGGTCAGTATATGGGAG
>JAUYWG010000006.1:0-15645 GCA_034779775.1 Enteromius afrohamiltoni
ATTTGATCATGTTCAGTGCTTTGCTACAATCTGTATTGTTAAAAGCGCTATATAAATAAAAGTGACTTGACTTGACTGTAATAGCGGCAGATGTAGCACATGTTGCTCTAAAACCTTTATATAACTTTCCACCTTCATATTGCCTTCCAAAACATTGAAGCTGTCCATACCGTATGAACTTATACAAATCCATACCATCAGAGATGCTGCTTTTGAACTAAACAGTGATTACATGCAGAAGTTCTCCTCCTCTTTAGTGATTTGGATTCATCTGACCATAGAACACTTGTCCAGTTAGTCTCGGTCCACAGAACCTGACGACTCTTTTGGATCATGTTCACATATGACTTTCTTTTATTATGATAGAGCTTTAGTTGTCATCTGCAGATGTCTTGGAGGATTACAGACAGTGGTTTCTGGAAGTATTCCTGGGCCCATTTAGTAATGTCAATGACATTTATCATCACAATCAACAGTCTCCACAATCATGTGGAGTGTTCATTGTCGTCTGAGGACCTGAAGACAACAAGCATCTAACAAAGATCTTCAGCCCTTACACACAGAGATTTCTCCAGTTTCTCTGAATCTTTTGATGAGGTTATGTCTGTGAATGATGAAATTTACAAAGCCTTTGCAATTTGACATTGAGGAATGTTGTTTTTAAAGTATTCCACAATATACTAATAAAATATTAGGAAAACGCAGAGAACACAATGTATGTTTAAAGTGAGAAGATTTATAAATTTATCGACTAAATGAGCACATTACATTTGATTGGAAAGTCTTTTAGTTTTAATAGTATTACATTTAAATAATAAAAAATAAACATTTCCAGAATACAGGTTGTATTATTTTCTCTGTCTTCAGAATTTTTATACTTAGATTCTTTATTTTCTTTGGCAATAACGTAAGGTAGCTGATACTGTGAGTCTTGGAGAGATTAGACACTAACCTGAAAGACAATGACAAACGCTAGTCTGGCAGCCAACACAGCCCAGAACTCTTTTGAGATCTCGTATGGTGTCAGAGACCACGGAGGCTCTCTGTAGTCTTTATACCTGGAGGAAGAGGAGAAATGTGTCATTAAACATTCATGGAGTGTTAATTGAGTTTAGAGCTACATCGTACCTGCAGATGTCCACATGAAAGCCCAAGTGGAAAGGCTCCAGTGGGGCAGTACCATTCTGGAAGTGACTAACATTGAAGTAAGACAACGTGTGGTTGACAAAGCCATGCATTGACCCGTCTGGACTGTACATGTACTGATAGACCAGCCGTGGAATAAAGTCTGACGTGAAGGAGATCACAAACGCCTGTAGGAAAAAAGACAGCTTTTCATATTTGGGTGAACTAACCCTTTAAGAATGTATTTGTAACCAGTGTCATTGTACATAACCAGTGTTTTCTTTGAGCAGTAAAAAAGTATTCTCCTAGTTGAACAACTGATATCACATGGACTGTTTTAATGATGTTTTTTACTAGGTTTCTGGATCTGGGATCATTTCAGTTGTGTTGCTGTCTATGGAGCAAAAATATCTTAACTTGTGTTCTGAAGATTAACATAAGCCTTACGGGTTTAGAACAACATGAGGGTGAATAATTAATGATAGACTTTTTATTTTGGGGTGAACTTTTAACTGCTTTGTCTGTACTTTCTAGTTTGAATATATAACGTTTTTTTTAATGTAAAGTAAAATCTTGAATTATACAGTCATCTACAACAGAAGAATCACTTTAGCGATCGATAACTTTGGATGTGAACAGCCTGTTCAGAAGCTAAATGGAAGCTAAAAGCTAAACACAAATCCATCTCAAAGGCGGATTCCAATTTTTTAAAACAGAACAGAAGTTCTAGTGTTACGATTTCTACTTTTGAATGCCGTGAGCTTGTGTGGAGTTGACTACAGGGTTAGGTTCGTTGAGCAAATTTTCAGTTTGACCAATAAGACGTCATTTGATTTGGCAGTGACCTTTGAGTGGTAGCGCTGTTAAAGATTATAAAATGCTGTGTACAAAAGAGAAATTCACAGTTCAAAGGTAAAAGTGACAGTTAGTGATACTACATTACTGGACACTTACATTGACAATAACTGCAACTTTTGCGACTCCTCTGAGAATATTATACCAGATTCCTGTGAAGACATCATAAAAAACGCAATTAGTTTTACAGATCTTTGAGGTAAACGTCTTAAAATACACCTAACAGTTGATGCAAAACAATTATTAATATTATAGAAATACCTGCAGGAATATGTACTGTAGATTTTACTGTAGGTTCATAAAACTCAATAGATTCCAAAAGTGGAGCACAAGTTCAAATTCTTCTGGTAGTTCTTCAAATTCTTCAAATGGTAATGGACAGTGATGCCACAAATGCTGATCACAGAGCTTCAATTTGCCCCTTTGCTAAGCCCCCCTCCTTAGATACTGTTGCTACGCCTGTCAAACTTTAGCGCTTGGCAGGTCTTTTTCAGCACTGCTGTCGGACATTCCCAATAAAATTTTTTTTTTAAATTTTTGCCAAAGAAAAGATATCTGACATAATGTGCATATGATTGGCAAAATGATTTAATCAAAATTGAACATGAAGCTAAAGCCTAGGTCACAGCCCAATCAGCAGCCGCCTAATATGCTGACCATTGAAATCGAAAGCACACAAACTGAACCGTTCCATTCCGTGTCGATCCGAGCCGGCTGGTACGGATCTGGTTTCATTTATAACGGATCTCTTTGGAACGTAATTCCAATACGTCAGTTGTTGTTGCCGAGGTAACACAAATGTTTACTTATAATATGAGATCCTGATTGGCCACATCACACACGCACTTTACCAGCAGGGTTCCAGTATTCCGGTTCGAGAATGTATTTGTAATCATGCCGCGCCGTTCCAGGTCACGTGGAACCGTTCGGCCCGATTCTGGAAAAGCAGCTATTGTCTTGTGAAATAGACACAAGACATTAGCCTGACCACTTTGCAATGATAAAATTGTCCTAGGGCCATTTTTAGCGTGCCAAGCTAAAAAGTTGTGAATTTAGGTTATGAATGGGGGCCTCCCAGACAACTTGATCTACATCTGGCATTTCTACCCTTGGGTTTTAGGTTTCGTAAAGGGAAAAAATTCCACCATCCCATCTGAACATTTAGGATACCGGGTATAAGATCTGCTCAATCCATACGTGCAATGCTTTGGCATGTTTCCCTCACTTGAAAGCTTGACAGACCTTCCACTCCTAGTTACGGTTGCTAAGCCACAATTGGCCTGTGGCAGTTTTCGAGTGTGGCTTAGCGAAGGGTCAATTAAGGCATTGAGTTTTACTAATTTTTATAAAGATGACGATGTAAATACAGACCGATGTCTTTGCCTCTGGCTGCATCTGGTCTTCTGAGTTCTGCCACAAATTTCTTGGCATCAAGACGGATTTCAATGATGTTGTTCAGGAGGGCAAACAGAGGCGCCAGCGGAAAAGATGCCACAAACAGAGTCACAAAACCAAACTGGATTACTGTAAGAACAAAAGCACAAAAATGTATTAAATATCTTATTTGTAAATGCTTTTTTACTTTTTTTAGTTATAAAAACGACCAGCAGAAGAACCACGAATGTGAACTTAAAAACAAAGCATTCAAGATGTGAGATGAAGTGTGATCACTTCAGCTGTATCCTTACCAGCAGAATAAACTTTTAATTATTACCGTCTTATTAATAATGCATCACTGTAAAAAGATCTGCTTTTATTTGTTTGACACATTGTGCTTTTATGATATAAAGAAAACAGATAGGATGTCGCTTTCTGCCATTTGAGTTTAAGTTTGGCGCTGAATTGATCTGCTGCAGTCCAGATCTTTCACCTATAGAGAACATTTGGCACATCATTAAACTAAAAATATGTGAAAGATGACCTCCAGCAACTGAAAACCTATATCAGGCAAGAATGGGGCCAAATTCCATTTTCTAAACTTCAAAACCTTGATGCCCAGATGTCTTCAAACTGTTTTGAAAGGAAGGGGAGATACTACAACATGATAAGCATGACCCCACAATTATTTTGAGACCTGTAGTAGATATCTCAGTTTGCACATAAAATTGGTTCATAAAAAGGTTTCTCAGTTTTAAAATGTTTTATGTTTTCTGTGTTTTACTGTAAATAAAATATTGGCTAATTTAATTTTATTGAAATGTAAAAACATCCCAACAGTTCCAGAATCGGGGCCTTTGAACCAAATCAATGAATAAAACTTTACAAATTATATATATATATATATATATATATATATATATATATATATATTTATGTGTGATGACAAACTCTTAACAGTTTATCTGGTATGATTTTGTGTTGGTTTCTAAGCATGTGAAAACACTCACTCATCTCCATGTACTCTGGCGTGAGGCCAACAAAAGGCTCCAGGAAGTAATCCGTCTCATAACGCTGTAACTTCTTCTCATATTCCTCTTCCTGGAAAGAGCCTCTCTTGGATTTAATGTACCTGATCAGCTTCTTCAGTTTACTGCAATAAAGCAAATGAGACCCAAAGCACGGCAACACAAATCTCATTCAGCATGTCCATAAAAGCCTCTCATGAGTGGTGTGCGTGTTGGAGAGACACTCACGGGACGCCGATCTCAAACAGGTTGTTCTGGATGAGCTGTTTGCCGAGCATGGTGATGCTGAGCTGAATGCAGAGCTCCATAAGACAGCCACCGTGGGCACACTGAGCAAACACATGAAACATCACATCAATGCCTTCATCAGACAACTTCATCAGAGACTTTCTGTTTCCATACCTCCTCCATGCGATAGGACTCGAACACATAGAGATAACTCCCGGGACGGCCTCCGAGTCTGCAGGAACACAGACCGTAAATTTGATTCAGTGTGGACTTGACAAGACACTTTATTCTAAGGTTCTATTGAAGGTGCTGTATGTACGTTTGTCAGATGAAACATGCTAAAAACAATGATATAGTCAGTTATACTTCTGTGAAAATGTGTGTTCCGGGGTTGTGTAGGATATGACTAGTCTGGATATGTATTACTCACCTGCCTCTGAAAAATGCAATGTATATGATGGGAGTGAACGCATTCACAAACTTGAGGATGAAGGTTTTGAAAATCAGCCTTTCTTCAAAGCTCTTATCTGTTTTAGGAACCTCTGAGGAGGAAAAAAAACATGGCACAAATGACTGATATTTACACACTGCGTTGTACACATGAGTGAAGGAAGTAGACATCAAAGAGCATGAGCACTAAGCCAGTATAAGAGCGAATCGATGATGACTGACCGAGAACAGTGAGCCAGCGGGCCACGGCGCCATACACTTCGTCCAGAATCAGAATGACCACCAGGTTTATGATGGCTGCGGTGGTTTTAACTGTCAGCCTGACGTTGGAGCGGGTCATGGGGTTTGAGCTCATAGCCAGAGCGGCTTTGGTTGAGATCCGGTACAGAATCACGCCAAATACAATAGCAAACGTCACACCGATCTGTAAAACAGCAACAAGACAGCTGTGAAAAAACAAGATGAAATAGTAGAGTAATGCCTTCAAATAAAGACATGATGGGATAAAAAAATATTAATATATAGTATAGTATAGAAACTTTACTGAAGTCAAATTTATTTCGAAATTATAAAAGTGACTTTGAATTATTTAGTGTTTTATCAAAAATACACATGGCTCATGTATATGGAAATCTTCTGCTATTGGGTCAAATGTTTTTAAGAGAACCGCTAAAATGTATGATAAAGGCAGATAAAAGGCATGCAAGCCCTTTGTATATACAGAAACACATGTATGAGAGACTTCCTGTCTGTCAGATTGTTGTTGTCCAGTAGCTGGAGGCGTTTTGGCAGTCTCCTTCAGTACTAAACTATTTCTGTCATGTGTATTTTTAGGATGTCCCAAAAGCTTCAGTATTTGACCATCAGGTCGTGATTCTGGGCCAGTGTTTGTTTGGACATTCTGCTGATGACAGACCATCTGCTCTCTACCAAAACATAATAACCATACCAGCATTTCTGAAGTGCTAGTTACTACAGAGTAATAAATACCTACAATTAACAACCATATTACTAGCTACTACTAAACAGTGATTAGGAAATCAACATTTTTATAGTTATTTGATAGTTAATACTGAGAACTGGACATTAAGAGTAAAGTGTGAGCTTTTAAAAAAATGCCGCTGTGTTTATTACAGCACTTTTAAAATATTCTTAGTTTTACCTCTTTTTTTTAATTTATATACAGTTTATAAATATGTTGTAAAATGTAAATGATTGCTGTGATCAAAGCTACAAGTACTCACACTGAACAGTTATTTCAACTTAAAAATAATGTGTTACCTCGCTGACTAAAATTTTACATTTAAAGTTCAGTGAACTTAAGTAACCAAGCTGTCACTTAGTGTCACGTGACCCTTCAGAAGACTTTCTAATATGCTGATTTACAGCTAAAACAAACCAAATGGTGCTGCTCAATATTTTTGAGTAAACATCATCTTTACTGTAATTTCTCATTAGTTTAATGCATCTTTCCTCGATAAAAGCTTATTGAACAGTAGTGCCCTTTAAGCATGGTGTCCACTAAAGTAGACAGATCGATTTTGGTGAACAGCAATTAACAATACCTAATATTCCTTATTTATAGTTTTTTTTCAGTACCTGTCTTGATCTCCTGGAATAAAAGACAGAGGTAGATATTCCAGAGGTTGCAGATGCTTCACCACTTTCCTCAGCCATGGTGAATTTTATGATGTCATAGATAAGGAAAACAATGACATGTACAGAGAACAGTTATATAATATGATGGGCAAGGGTCAAAGGTCATCACCCACGGTGGTTTGGATGGTTGAAATGGATTTTAACGATCTGTCCACTCTAGTTGAAACCATGCATCAGAGGGTTAACGTGAAATCATGACGGGCATCTGCCTGTGCCGACATATTCATATTCACGTGCTCATATATGGATTGAATATGAATATATACAAGATACCTTACATTGTGTTTTCATCTGTTAACATGACATCATCAAGTGATCATCACGTCAACAATCAACAATGCTTTTACAGCATTTATTCAGTTAACGTGTTAACAGTTTACCTGTTTTAATTTGTATCTAATGTTTTATCTTCATTAACATTAGTCAACACACTGTAAAACTAACATAAATACCTTTATATAAGTAACATACTGTCAAAATAGATTAGGAAATGCTGTAAAAAGAAATTCCTCATTGTTAGTTTATGTTAGCTAATGCATTAACTAGTGTTAACAAATAAGACTTTATGGTGAAGTAACCCAAATGTGATGTCAGATGATGTACAAACTCACATGAAACATGAGCTGATGTAGGACGGCCTTACCATTAAAAGCATCATGATGAGGTTTGTCATATACGCAGGAAATCTGTCTCTACATGTGAGCTTTTCTTTTTCTGGCTAAAGAAGAAAAAAACAAAAAATGAAACAATTGTAAGCAGGATTTTAGGATTCTAGTGTTGGCAAGGAAACTAATTAATTTTAGTAATTACATTTTTACACATTAAAGAATATTTTATGAAATCTGCATTTAATCTCAGAGATTCAAATTAAAGAAAGGGTTAGACTTTATTTTAAGGTGTCCTTGAGACAGAGTCATATTAATTAACTGCACATAGTTACTAAGTGGTTAGTGTTACGATTAGGGTTTGATTTCGGGTTACTTGCATGTAATTATGTATAATTAATTGTTATTATATTAACAACATTTATTATAAATTTACAAAAGTAATCAAACATTAGTTTAATCAATTATTAAACAAATATTAAATCACAACCTTTAACAATGACAATATTTCAATAAAAAAGCACTATATAATAATGTAGTTTATAATTTAGCAGTTTCAATATATATATATATATACATATATAAAGAGTGAGTTGATTTTCACATCCATAGCAAAAACAATGCATGCATTGTCACCTTCTGTGATTTGTGGTCTTTTTTCAGCGATTTCTGCATGACTCTGAATTCATATTCAGCTCGCGGATGATCCTGACAAAAACAAATGACAATATATATACATATATATATATACAGTATATATATATATATGACAAGACTGATACAGAAACAGAGCTAAGAAACAGAGAGAGAGCAAGAGAAAGAAAGCTGGCTTTTCTTCAGGTGAGTGTTTCTATATCATTCAGCACATGCTAGATCTCTGCTAGAGGTAGGTTTGTGACAGTGGATGAAGTGACAGAGTGATCAGAGCTGATGAAAAGAGTTTAGGATATGTTCAAACCTTCAGTGCTTCCTACACACACCAGGGGAAGAAGAGGACGACAGCGTTAAATGACAGACTAGTGAAATGAGCTCCAATGACCATAATGTGTGGCGTGTTAATGTGTGATCAGACCTCCTCTTCCTCGAAGCCCGTCAGATCCCACTCGTAGTTGAGGCGCATCTGCCGCCTCTTCCAGTGCTCCATGAAGAACGCCGCTGGAACACACAATTAATAACACTGACGTGAGGAAATGAGCCCCATTAAACCTCAGACCCACACCTGAGAAACCATTAGGACAGAAGGTGCTAAATGTAGCAGAATGTGATCAAATATTAACATTTTCATTATAAAGATGACTCTTTATAATTGTAGAAATGATATGAGTAGCTAAATCAGACTATATGCGCAGCAGCCTTTCACATGTCGGCTGAATTCTTGGATGAGAATTGAAATGAAATTCATGACGCAAGATTCACGACTGCAGCTTTAAGGAACCTATAAAAGCCTACATAGTTTCAGTGGTCTTCATATCTTTGTATTTATACTGGTGGAAGAGCAACAGCTGTCATGACTCTCCTCCAAACAGATGGAAGCACAGTAAATCTCATGTGTGAACTTCTGCCCCCCGAACAGAGCTAAAGTCAGGGACTTCCTGTCCAAATCCCTCAGCGGACGACACTGAACAGAACAGAGAAACGCTACAGAAACAGGTTTAAAAGGGGGATCGGTTGCACAGACACACAGGAAACAGCCAAACAGATGATAAAAACCACAAGATGGAGACGTGTTTAGCTCCGCAGAGAGTACCAGGAGATATAGAGACTGTTAGAATAATCCATGCTCTCCAGCTCTCCATTCTCCAACAAACACACATCGACAAGTCACTGTAGGTGCTGCGCAGTATTCTGTAAATCTACTCGACATAATCAAGCTCATTACATCTGTATTTAATGTACAACGTGATGAAAAAAAAACACAGTAGCATTAACGTTAAGTAACATGAAAGAAGGTTCTTCAGATTAAGAAAGAAGTGGTTCTTTTAAGAACCTTTGACGAAATGATTCTTGGTGGAACCAAAAGCAGTTCTTCTGTGGTATCGCTCTGAAGAACCTTTCAAGCACCTTCATTTTTATGAGCGTTGAATCAAAATGCGGTACCACTTTATTTTAGAATCACCCTGTTATGTATGTTAGATGTACTTCATATCGTAATAACAAAACGTAATCTGACATGGCTGTGCAGAACATGTTTGTACACAATAACAATGACTTGAGAACTGGGTGTTTAAAACAAATACGCAGAAGGAGCTCTGATCTCACCCCACAGCGCCATGAAGATGGAGAAGAAGACGGTGGCAGGATTATCGAACAGATGACTGGCCCGTGCTGTCCCGCACGCTGTGCTCAGGTTCCAGTAGCTGCAGACGCGGTCACACAGTGGACACATGGTGATGTTCTTCCTCTGGTCACAGATCTCCATACTGTAACAAAACTCAACTGATTACCACAACACATTTGTGCTGTTTTTATAACATGCTTTTAATGAATATGTGTTAAATCCCTGTTATTTTCTAAAGCATTAACTCCCATTCCTTCTGTGCTCACATTATAAAGCCTCATTTTCAACAAGAATATTCTCTTTCTGTATAAAAACTGCTCTTCTCAGTCTGTCATAATATCCTGACAGTGACACACTCCAGAGGGACCTGCACACAGATGTTTGGTATTATATATGCTCTTATATGCTCTTTCTCAAAGTATGAACTTCCTCTTAAAAAGTCTGAGGGTTTATATTGAGAACAGGAGACTCGTACTTTATTACCCAACAATATTTTTTGCTGTCACAAAGCAAGAAAAGCGTTATACAATCGTACTTAGATGTGACAACTGAGATGTGAGACAGGAGTTAACAGCTCTTCCGGTTATTAAAATAGACCTTGTCAAAGATGTTTTGAGGAACTACACTCTGAAAAGTTTGGAAAACCCCTGATAAGAGAAAAGAGACCATTCCTTCATCCAGAATCATTCCAGACCCTTTAGATTACCAGCTCCATGTTGGTTCTACTTTTTAGTTCACCTTACTCAGGGTTCAGGTCAGAGGACTGGGCCAGCCATGGAAAAGCTTCATTTTGTGCTCAGTGTTTATTTTGATGTTTGATTGGGATTATTGTCCCAGTGGAAGACTCATCCATGGCCCCTTATAAGATTTCTAACATGTTTGTATTGATTTACAATTATTATTGATTTTTATCTGTTGGTATTTGATAGAATCCATGATGCCATGTGTCTAAACAAGATGTCCAGAACCTCCAGACGAACTATAGACCAACAACATCAAAAACACAACAGTATACTTCATTGTACACATGGAGTACTTTTTATCTCTTGTGTTCACCAAACCCATCTTGAGTGATTGCTCTTTCATCTAATAATAGAAGCCAGTCCAATTTGTAGTTCCAGTCCTGTCTGACAACTGAACATGCTGGAGATTGTTTTTGGATGAGCGAGGAGAATTTTTCATAAACCCTCCCAAACAACATGTGCTGATGTAGGGGCTGTTTGACTGTTTTTTTAACCCTCCTGTTACCCTAAAATCCGCTAACACCTTTTATCCTCTGGGGTCAATTTGATGTTTAATTGGGATAATTGATGTCTTTGTTGACTACTTAACAACACTCTGAAATACAGAAGAATTAGGTTTTCCCCTCCTCCATGGCATGCGAAATATCAAAGTCTCTAGTGAGAATTAGGATTCCCCCTACCCCCATGTCATTTGAACTGTCAGTGGTTCTTGCAACACTACAGGTATGGTTGTGCTAGTGTTTATTTTTATTTTTATTATACTTAACATATAAAATTATAGTGCATTTTCTAAAATTATAGCATGTTATAGTGACCTCAATTTCACCCAAAACAAATGTGTGTACATTTTTTTATATTTCTTATGTTTTATACAGCTAATAGACCCTGGGGTCAAATTAACCTCCGAAGAACAAAGATGTGACAAAATGGGCATTGGAAAAATAATATCATGTTAATTTTATGTTTACCCATTAATTAGGAAAAGTCCAAAAAAAGTTACATTTATTTGTACATACGTTAAACATTGAATGATAACAGGATGGTTAAAGGTTTTCTAACCCTGAAACTTAACTATTTTCTGCACTTCTCCATCTGTGGTCCTTAAAGAGTCTTTAGCCACTCAAACTCTACTCCTCGCCATGTATTAGGAAAATATAGACACACATCCTCTTCCAGGCAGTTTCCTAACATTGTGTGTTGATCTAGCTCTTTTCTTAAAGCCACTTCACTCATTTGTGAAGCTCAATTATCTTCAGCATATAAGAAATATATTATTTGTTGATTAAGGTATTTGGGGCTTTGTTTTCTCTCCTATATATATTTCTATGAAACAGGAAGCCAAAGCTGGATGTTTTCATGTTCATCTGGAGTGCTCAAAATTGTGAATATGAATGGGTATATACTTTATACTATATACAACTCTTTAAAATTGTAGGGGTGCCAATAATTGTGGCTAACAAGTACTGAAGAAAAACATTTTTTTCCCAATGACATTTTGTCCAGATTTCAATTGTTTTCATTTAATGAAAGGAATTTTGTAAATTTACTTTACTTAGATTTACCAAGGGTGGTAATATTAGTGGAGGGCACAACATATTTTAGTTTGTCCATGGCAAAATAAAGTAACCATTTTGCTTCTGAAATCAGACCCTCTGCCTAAGATGTAATAAACACATATGTGCTTTTGTCTTGCACTTTAAGTTTTTATGCTTCCACTGACCTGGGAATGTCGTCATCAACAGTAACACATCCATAGAGGAATACAATGACCCCCACTAAGGAAGCAGGGATCAGCATCTGAGTGTAAATGCCAAGCCAGGCAAAGTACAGACCGATCTTCTCTCCGAAGTACTTCCTGTAAGATAACTGAGATGTTTCACACAAAACCTAAAACACTGACACATCTGAGAGTTTGAGACTTACCTGACTAAACCAATGGGCTGGTACTTATAAAAGACACTGTAGCTGGCCCACTCTTCATACAGCAGCTGAAATAAATGCATGATAAAACGTCATCAGTAAAAATTACGTGATTTTGGTCTTGATGGTCTTAATGGCATCCTGCTACTCAGCCGTCACTGTGCTGTTATATAGGTGTTGTGCTGTTGAGACCACACATAGTTTGGGGTTTTGATTATTTTTAATTAACTTGTCACTCTGTGACTCTTGTCACTCCAGTTGCTTAAAAACATCTGATTCTGTTTAAAGTCTCAGTATTTTTTTTTTTTTTTTGGCAAAATAAAATATAGACGGAACAAAAACTCACCTTTCTGTCATTTGGTTGTGCGTTTTCCCCTTCAACATCACCCTGTAAGGAAAGAAACAAGCATATTTCAGTGCTAAAAAGATTTGCATCTATTACTCAAGCAAGAAGTTGGGCAACTGGTCTGTACTTACACCTCGTTAAGTCTAGGTGTCACTATAATAACGCAACAGTGTTGATCAGTTCTGTACAGACTGCTTAAGATCCTTAGAGACAGTTCAACAGAAGTACTTACATCATGTAATGGATAAGCAGCCAAATAAACACCGCTCCCAAGCAGACTAGTTATTCCTGAACAACGTGTAAAAAAGACACACTGGATGAAATGAATTGGGCATAAAGTTGGGTAGTCAAGGTTAGCTAGTAAAGGTTGGTTCTATTTATTTTCCAAAACTTAAGAAAATGACATTTATAGCTCTCTTAATTTTATAGAAAAAGCAGTTAGCTTACCCATGCTAAATTTCGCTTTTGTGCACTTGGTTCGCTTCAAAACTTCAAACACCTACAATAATGCACATAATAAAACAAAGTCCAAATACTCCGATGATTCAATATGGCTTTAATGCTGTGCATTTGACAAATTATTTATACTTACTAACGAACTTCTTGTTTTACTGTCAAAAAAGGAATCTTTGTCAGACAAATCAAACCTGTAAAGATGAAAGGTCACAAGTAGACTTTCATTTGATTTATTAGTACATTTTTGCATATTAAGGCCCATTCACACAAATCACATGCATAAAAAATGTCTTTGTAATTCTCCAAACAAAAGTCAAATGCACTCTGGCTATTAACTTGCTGCATCAACATACCAAGCGGTGATTTGATTTTTGATAAAACTGAAGTATATTCATGGCTTAACTAAAGAATATATTAATTGGCATTAAGGGGTCCAGAGGGATGTGCGGTTCTATTTTAAATTGCTCTCAGTGTGAATAGGCCTTTATGTCTTTGAAAGTTGAGGATAATGAAAGTTTAACAATCGTCCAGCTATGTGAAGGTCACAAATCACCTGAACGCCTAACAGTACATGTAACAGACATTTAGATGTTTTTCATGCTTGAGAAAGGATGTTGTTGTGGAAGCAGACACTAACAGATGCTGCTTTTCCCTGGAGAACGGGTACGAGAGGTGCTTCACTTTCTGCATCCTGTTCTCTTCTAAGTTTGGATGAAGAGGATCTGCTAGTTTGCTGATGAACACGTTCATCTTTTCCATTACGCCACTGCTGTGCTTGACTTCATACACCTACAGTAAGAGCACAGCATCACATTTACTTATCACATCACATCTGGCTTATACACAGCAGCCGTGCATGTTCATCTGGACTGCCAAACGAATGTTACTTTTTTGGTAGGCATCTTCAGTTTCATGAATTCAGCCTCTCGACAGAGAACGCTCCAAGGAGCATGAATCTTCACAAAGCCCACCCCAGGAGTCTTGGTCTGAAAACACAGAACAGTTGTTTAAGGAATTTGTTTCTGCAACCGGCAGTCACCTGTACAAGCAACACCACTCTGATCTCTGCGAAATCGCAATATTCTAACACTGGTGCTCGCTCTCCCTCTCCCACCTGTATACAACCACTTAACCATACATCTACTAATAATCTGGGTCCAAGCATTTATTTGCCATTCAAACTGCAGTAAATTTAAAAGCTTTCTTACCCTGCAACGTCTTTCAGTTGAAACGGCCGATCATTTAGTTAGACCCCAGAGCATTAGAAATTCATGAAAAATATGATTCCTCAGAATGATTTGAACAAAGTTTGAGACGTTGTTACTTTGTGCACACAATATATAGAGATGATATTCATTGGGCCATATTTGACAAATCTAAAATATCTATCTTTTTGCTAGTATGGTCTACATGTCCATACAAGGGTGTGACGAGATCTCGTGGTACGCAATGTGTCTCGCGAGATGTGACTGGTCTCGGGAGAAATTGGCGACATCCTCCCGATAGTAGTATGATGTGCCGCAACAAATCTTCAACAGACAACTGCTGCCGTGTTCAGTTTATGACATGCTGACACAAATTCCAAATGGTTTTCAATAGTTGCTTTATCGCATCCAGTGAAGGCAGACTTGTGGTGTGTTTCACTTTCTGCGTTCCGTTCCGTTTCGCACACAGCTGCATGTGGACGAACGAGCTCGACACAAGCGCAATGCCACCTAGCATTTAAGCATCAGAGTAGACTGTTAGAGTAGGTTAAGATTTTATATACTTGTATGTCTGTATGTTGTAGACCCATCAAAATAAAGTGTAAGTTTAAAAGATATTAAGCAGAGTCTTCTAATGACTGCTAGTTGACATGTAGTTGCAAAGTTAGTAGAATGTCTAAATTGGATTATCGAAATAATAAATTAACTTGAAGATAGTAATTAGCTGTGGTATCCAATCCAAAATGGGTCTGTCACTCCTAGCTGGGTCAGGGTCCAGCTTTCAAATAATTGAGGGGTCCGGTCCAGTTCCAGGTGGTATATTTCTGGTTGTATTTTGGTTTGGAAAAAAACATTTAAACCATGCAGACATTTTTACTAATGAAAGAATAAGAACATTAGCACAAACCTAACAGAGTTCCATCATCAACATGTATTTAAAGAGAATAAAAGGAGAGACAGGAGCAATGGAATCAGGAAACAGCCCAAGCCTGAGCGGGTTGCCTACACACCCCTGACAGCATGTGCACTACGTTCCAGACCACATGTGACCTGACGCTTATGCCCTACATAAGACGCCAGGACAGGGATCCCATGTCAGGGTGAGTCTCACAGCCAAAAACAAACATCTCAACAGCTGTGATCATCATTACTGTCACTAATTAAGAAATGTGTGTAATTCTGCAGGGCATTTCATGACATAACCACATGACCAGGACTACATATGGCTTTATATCATTCATGTAGCAGTTATGAGAGGTTGTGTTAACAGTTGCTGTAAGATTCACAATATAGCCTTAAAGGGGTCATACAAACCCAGTTTTCCACAAGCTAATATGATTATTTAGGGTCTTAATGGAAAGTTTGTAATA
>JAUYWG010000006.1:15745-31647 GCA_034779775.1 Enteromius afrohamiltoni
AAAAAAAAATACTTTTTAATTTTTTTTAAAAAACTATTTAGATGTGTATTCACAAAATATATTCAAGATATATATATATATATATATATATATATATATATATATATATATATTTGACACTCTACATTAGAAACATTTCTTGAATATTCTACAAATATTTATCTAAACTATCACATTTCTAAAAACTAGACTTTAAAGCTGAACATTTGCCTCTTAATGCAGACCAAACTTTTCTCTATTGCTTTTAAAAGGAAAAAAAAGAATATATTTTATCAATATTATTTAGTTAATTATGTAAAAAAAATTGCTTTAGTGCTTATTAATATTGAAAAATCATTTGTCTGCATCGAATGTGTCAAGGTCAATAAGCCTTATCAAATATTAGATAAGTACCAGAAAAATACCTTTGCTGAGATTGTAAATGTCATGTGGTAAAAGGTAAAACATTTGTTCTTGATGTTTAAATTTGTTAAATAAAATTTAAACACCATTTCCTTGAAAATTATATAAAAACATGTTTTTCTAAACCAACATTAATACAATGTACACTTTAAAGAACTACATTTCTAACAGATATTTTCTCTCTCCATTTTAATATACATAAGGTTTTCATAATGAAGCATATAAAAAAATATTGTATACAAAAAACCTAAAATCACGGGACAGTTCAAAAGTGTTTGAATGAATGTTTCGTAGTCACCCATCCTGTACATGCCATCTGAGGTATTTGATAAAGTGTGCACTGCATTTAACTCAAAAATCAGAATTAGCGATTGTAAAGCAAAACTCAACTGTGTTTTGCACAAATATTGCACTACATGCTCTTTTCATGCTTGTTTTTAGATGAAATCCAACATATGACTCCAGGAACGAGAGCAGTGGGAAGCACCAAAGCCATGGCGCTCTTGCAGAAGGACAGAGAGTAGAAAAGTACCTGGTTGCTTGAGGAAAACGTCACCTTGTCCAGAAGCTGCAGCAGCAGCAGAGACACAACCATATTTCCCATCCTGCTGTGTTTCCTGCGTGCTGTCTCACCCAAGCTTGACAGGTGAAGGCCAAGTCCCAAACCAAACAGAGTGCCCATGTTCCTCATCAGGCTGGCGAAGGGGGTGCTGTCCAAAAGGACCCAGTCCGGATTGACGCACCATTTCTGGGCCTTTGCCAATGTCCACAGCAAATCAACACCCACGGCTTTGAGAAGCACATAGAAACCCACGGCGAAGAAGAGCAGGAACACAGTCACGCTGATGTACTTCCTCAGACCAGCGCTGTAGATCCACTGCACTCTGGAGAAGATTTCTGCTACAATTATACCTGGAGGTGAAAGTTGTGAGAGTGTCTGGGTGAGAGTGAATGGAGTGATGCTTATTATTGCTAAGATAATACAGAAATAATTATTAATAGAGAAAATGCTAAAACATATATAACGATTTATATATAACATGGCTTTAATACACCTCATATCCAGTCTAAAAATAAAAGTAATATTATGGTACTATGAAACATTTCATGTTACATGCTGGTTTTGTAATTATTTGTCAAATTTAATAGCAATATTTTTTTTGTTGTTGTAAATCATAAACCAACTTTTTTTGCCGATGAGCATATTTTTTTAATTAAAAGTATCTTTGATATTTTTTGAAAAAAGCCAATTTAATGTATTATTATTTCTAAGAAATGTATTTCAAAAATACTGCTTAATTCCATAATAATTAAGAATATTAAAAAAATAAAAAATGTAGGAAACATTAAACATTACTAAACCATTAATTAAAAAAAAGAAAAAAAAAAAAATATATATATATATATATATAACTAAACTAAACTAAACATGACCTAAAATAAAATATTTTATTTCTTTTTTCAATTTAGTTTAATAGGATATACTGAAATAGCTAATAAAAAGTAATACAATCTATAAAGACAAACGGAAGAAAGAAAATGGTTTACATTACTTCTCAGAAGAAACCCCTCAGAATTTCAGAAACGATACTAGACTAACAGATTCTGGTTGTATAATGTCATGTGGTGTAACAATTTAAAGCAGTATTATACTTATAGTTTTTTGTCTTTCACCCATATAAATTTTTCTAAACCAACTTAAATGCAATTAAGTGCCTCTCTAAGAATCCCATTTTTGATAGACTTCACCCTTTAAGTACAATGAACGTTTTCCACATACAAAAACAGTAGACACCCACCTGAAATAACTCCACTGATTACTTGATGTGGGAAATGGGCTGCCAGATAAACTCTAGACATGCACACCAGCAACTCCACCAACCCCAGAAGCATCCAGAGCATCAGCTGCAAAACTCTGAAAGCGGGAATGACCGTCAGGTGTGTGTGTGTGTGTGTGATATTAAAACACTGAGGCTATACATGATCAGGCACAGGTGTCTCAGACTGACCTATACTGTAAAAGAAGTAGTTTTCTTTGGGCCAGAATGGAAAGCACTGCTGTAACCATCACATACCCAACACCAGCAGAACCCATGGCGTGGCCCGACGGGCTTCCTGAAAGATGAAAACCAAACAGCAACGGGGCAATGAATTCTAGTTACGGATTACAGAGAATATCAAATCAGAGATTGTTTGATTGTCAGATCCATCTGTTCAGGGGCCTTAACCGTTTTGCTGGTTTCTCAGGCTGGTTTAGAGGAGTTTTGGACACCAGCTAAATCCAGCTTAAACAAGATAAGAGCAACAAATCAGCTTAGGCAAAATAACAGCAGCCATTTAGATAAATTATCAGTCCAGGACAGGTAATTTATGAGCCTTTTTAATCAATGAAGGGTACTAATTCGGGTCAATAATGAATGGAAACCCGCCAGCATGTGTAATATTAGTAGTAAAATAAGCATGACTTCATTCAGAGTCGGCCCTTGAACTGAAGCGCAACGATAACCAGAGACAGATCCGTTTCCACATGAAAGATTGGAACAGCAACCTTTCTGAAATTGCATAACCACCGGGTTTACAGAGTAGCAGATTTTATTTGGAGATAGAGCTGTATTTCCAGCATAATGACACTGACATATACTGCATAATCAAAAGGGTATAAGAAGGTTGGTTTTTATTTCATTGAGCAATAATGACCAGTTCAACGTACATTTTTCTGATAAATGACCAAATAAGCATGAAGTAAAGATTGAATTTTTAAAAATTGTATTATGTGAGATTGTCCAATCAGAAAGAAGTATTTCAGATAACCTTGCAATAAAAACTGGAATATACCTGGTCCAGTTTCACATGTGATGGAGAACTGCTGCAGATCAGGACGTTTAATAGGGCCATAAAACTTAGTCTCTTGCACCCACCAGTACGGCCTCTCACCGAAGAGCACCCTGTGAACATATCAGAAATATAATATGGAAATGCATCATTAAAAATCAGTAGTCAGTGTATTCTTATCATGTTAATTACTAGCTCCGGGATTAACAATACACAAACCATTGAGCATCTCACCACTTCAGCACAAGGTTTAGCCAGTCTCCAACCACAGCCACCCAGATGAGTTTGATGCCCACGTCTCTGCGCAGATGAAACCAAATGGGGAAAAACACAAAGAAAGTGGTGTGGAGATCCGCCACTGAGGAGACCCACTGAAACAGATTCTCAGAGTCCCGGTACTCCGTCTGCAAACGGACGGCTAGGTTCACCCCCCAGCTGTGGAGCAGGTCCATCTCTTCTGTCTGAGATCGGGACGGTCACCCTGGAAAAGCAGAGGACTGACGCAAGGCACAGAGAAGCACAGATACGAAGGCAGTCTGCCAGGTCCCGTCCAGCCGTCGCACCCCGCTTTTCTGTTCTAGTTGGACTTTACTCAAGGCTAGATGGATTGGTTTTGTTTGCATGTTGACTGGAGAACTCAGGGGCCCTCGGTTTCAGGACCTTTCACCTGTGATGACGCTGATGGGACACATACTGATAAAATGCTGAGTGGACACACTGATTAGTTTCATGAAGTGTGATGTCACTGTGATGACATCTTGGAATGATGCATTTAATCTAATTTTAACGGTTGGGTCTGGACTGTGATCCTTCTAGATTAAAATCTAGAATCTGAGCGTGCAAAAAAAAATCAAAATATTGAGAAAATTGCCTTTAAAGTTGTCCAAATGAAGTCCTTAGCGATGCATATTACTAATCAAAAATGAATTTTTTATATATTTGCAGTTGTAAATTGCAAAAATATCTTAAGGGAACATGATCTTCACTCAATGTCCTAAGGCTTTTGGGTGTAAAAAAACAAACAAAAAAAACGATAATTTTGACCCATACAATGTATTGTTGGCTGTTGCTACAAATATACCTTCGCCACTTACGACTGCTTTTGTGCTCTAGGGTCACATGTTGTTTTGACGACAATCAGATGTTTTTTGTTTTGTTTTTTTTTCCATCTGTGCATGCTTTTAAAAATCAATTAAAAGCTACAGAAGGGTGAACAACAATACAAGTATCAGCTACAACTGACTAGCCTTGCGTTGATAACAGTTTAGCATCACTGGTCAATGTAATGATTAATTCACTGTAACACACACGTAGACAAACCACTTCAACGCAATCAGCAAGTGCTTATGTAAGCAGTGAAAAGAATGTCTGTCTGAGCAACAGCTTCCCATACGGCTAATATTATCTTCTCAATAGGATTCCCCTTTTTTGTTTGGATACATTTTTGCCCTAGTTTTTCCCGAAAGTTAAAATTGACATAGATCTATAGATTAATCACAACACGTGTTTGTTTTGGCACAAAACAGAGGCCCAAATGCAAATAAACAAAATGCATAATGAGTAAACAAGCAAATTCCTAAATAAATAAACAGCTTGTTCTCTAAATTCAAAGGTAATTTGACTGTGTACTGCATTGTAAAAAGTATTATATATTATTTTTATGCCGAATGAAAAAAAAAACAAAAAAACTTTACAATACAATTTAAATAAATGTTATTTTTAATATGCAGGGAACTTATAGCATAATCAAAACCTTTGGATACATTTCCTGAATATTATAAGAATCACTCATTACATAATATTTTATAATTCAAGCAAATGTAGATTTGGATGAAATATATAACATTATTAGATATATTTGTACATTTTATTATTAATAATTGTGCTTTTTTAAAATATTGATTAATACACACACAAATAAAAAAATAATTAATGAATTACAATACATAGCATTTTTATTTTCTTTATTTTTTTATGATCTTTTTTTTCTTAAAGATCATGTTCCATGAAGATATTTTGTACATTGTCAACCATAAATATATCAAAATGTCATTTTTGATTAGTAATATGCAGGTCATAATATTAGGTCATATTTGGCTTAATTTAGAAGTTTAAAGATGATTTTCTTTTTGTTTTTTGGCATCTGCAGATTCCAGATTTTCAAATAGTTGTATCTAGGTCAACTATTGTCAATATATTTATTCAGGTTTCAGATGATGTATATATCTATATAATTTAAAAAATGCACCCTCATGTCTGGTTTTGTTGTCCATGGTCACACAAACACAAATATATATATATATATATATATGTATTTAGAAATAAGAGCTCCAGATGCTTGCTGAGACTGGTCGTGTTTCTGAGGTCAGAGATGAGTTCAATGATTCACCGCTACGTCTTTTCTACGTCCTTTTTCTCCTGAACTTGTTTGTGCGTTATCTCTTCTGACAGGACAAACACTCTGACGTTTTTTTTTCTGTGTTCCACTCTGTGTTTTATTACACATGTGCAAGGTTCAAAGATCGTTTTGTCCATGCGTTGTGGTGGTGGGCCTGCTAGTATAAAAACCACAGGCAGGCGCTGGAGGACTATCACTGTTGAATAGCTCTACAACACACTGCCTTAGAGAAAGTCTAAACATGAATGCTGTGATGGATACGGTGCACGGTTTTGGAGTGAGTAGCACCCAATACCTGCAGACACACTACAAAGACGCCCAAGGATGGTTTCTTTTCGTCTCCTTTGCGGCAGATCTGAGGAACACCTTCTTCATCTTCTTTCCCATCTGGTTCCATCTGAAAGAATCAGTCGGGATCAAGCTCATCTGGGTGGCTGTGATAGGAGACTGGCTCAATCTGGTCTTTAAATGGTAAGAAAACAGACTAGTAGACAGTTTACTGTCATATTAAACCATGAATTGATTTTTTATAATGTTCTGTTTATCCATTTTAGGATATTGTTTGGAGAACGTCCATACTGGTGGGTCCATGAAACTTCTTACTACACCAACAGCTCAAGGCCACATATCGAGCAGTATCCCATGACCTGTGAGACCGGCCCAGGTGCGTCTTTCTCCTCTAAAAGTACCACACTGGCTCACTTAAAACCTGTTTTATCGTACATCAAAAGAGCACTCTGCTCACTTTGCTGCTTCTTGATGCAGGAAGCCCGTCTGGTCACGCTATGGGCGCTGCTGGTGTTTACTACACACTGGTCACTTCAATCCTCGCCATAATGCTGAGCAAAGAAAAGAAATCCTCATCTAAGGGCTTGTAAGTCAGTCTTTATCACTACTGGGTCTTGTTTACATTGCGTTTGTTTCAAAATAGATAGTTGCTTCTGCAATGTGTTCACGATGATCTGTTTGTTTTTTTAATCAGATACTTGCGTGGTTCGCTTTGGACACTCTTCTGGACGGTCCAGATCTGTGTTTGCCTCTCTCGAGTCTTCATCGCCGCTCATTTCCCTCATCAGGTTATCGCAGGAGTTATTTCAGGTAAACAGCTCACTAAAGTGTCATTTCTGTACTTGTAAATATAAAGATTCCTAAAGGGAAGTCTATCCTGCTCACCAAAGATGTATTTTTTTGACCAAAAATGAATGACCAGAAATTTTGTGAAATATTATTGCAATTTAAAATAATTGTTTCCTCTTCTGAACATGTTTTAAAATGTCATTTATTTCTGTGATGAGAAGCTGGAATTTTAAGCATCATTACTTTAGTGTCACATGATCTGTCAAAGATAATATACTGATTTGCTGCTTCATATTTAATATATATATATATATATATATATATATATATATATATATACACAAACATGCATACATATTATTAGATTTCATTGATGAAGCATTGAATTGAGATGCTTAAAATTACAAAATATTTCTATTTAAGCAATTTTATATTAAAATGTTTTAAAATAGTATAACACTTGTATCACGATATTAAACGTTGTATTTTTGATCAAATAAATGTAGCCTGGTATAGAATCAGACTTAAAAGTGTAACTATTCATACATTTTTAACCAGTAGTGTACCTGATAAACTGATGCAGCAAAAAATATATATATATAAATAATAATAATTGCATAAATGTTATCTTATGGTTAAGAAATGAATGCATTGTGTCGTGTTTTTTACAGGCATGATTGTTGCTGAGGCCTTCAACAGACAGAAACTGATCTACAGCGCCGGTCTAAAGAATTACTTCAACATCACACTGTTCCTGCTCTCGTTTGCGGTGGGTTTGTACCTGCTCCTCAAAGCTCTGGGAGTGGATCTGCTGTGGAGTCTTGAGAAAGCCCAGCGGTGGTGCGTCAATCCAGCCTGGGTTCACCTGGACACCACGCCGTTTGCCAGCCTGTTGAGGAACATGGGCACTCTGTTCGGTCTGGGACTCGGCCTTCACTCCCCGCTGTACACGGAGAGCAAGAGGAGCAGCAGCGCTCGAGCCAGGATGACCTGTATCGTCGCCTCTCTGTTTCTCCTACATCTCTTCGATTCCATCAAGCCTCCCACACACACGGCTGCCCTCTTCTACCTGCTGTCTTTCTGCAAGAGCGCCACGGTTCCCCTCGTCACAGTCAGCATCATCCCGTACTGCGTGTCCGGAGCCCTCGGTTCACCAAGCAAAAAACAGCTGTAAGCTAGGAACGAACTGCACTAGACTGTTGACAATTACACAACTATTTACAGTATTTCAAAGTAGCATGTTTTCCATGGTTCATCCTATCAGTCGAAGGAACACTGCCAATGAACAACTTGCCTTGTTTAAATGTGTAAGGGATGCAGATATCTAGAGTTTAAATTAAGCACTGTTGTATTACACATTACGGTGATGGGAGATTGAGAATTTTAGTGGTTTTATATTTTAGTGCCTTTGGATCTACATGAAAAGGTCTGGCATTTGACAAAATAAGTGTTAAGTTCTTTTTTGAGAACTGAAGTTATAAACTACAGCATATATGTATCGGAGGACAATTGTGTCTTCTCTAAGATGTGCTTATTTGTTGTGTTTTCTGGAATATTTTATTTAGGTTTGCGTTAGGTCATTTTTATTAAAACGCTGAAAATACATCTTGTCTATGAACATCTCCAATGAAACAGCACTATAGCATCAAAAACAGTATTAATTGGATAATATAGATATTATATTAGAATTATTTGCACAAGCTGTGTGGTACAGTCAGGTTTGAGAAAATACCAATACTTCAATCCTTTCTGGTATTCAATCAGCTTTATGTCTGGTGATCACTGGCCCAATAAAACACAGCTACAAGCCATACCCAAGACCAAAACAAATGAACTAGTCTTAAAGGAATAGTTCATCCAAAAATGAAAATTCTGTCATCAATAGTTCCAAACCTGTATGAATTTCTTTGTTCTGCTATTTTGAAGAAAGTTTGTTCTCAGGCTGTTTTGGGTCACCATTAACTCCCATAGTATATTTTTCCTAGCATAGGACGTCAACGGTGACCCAAATCAGAATGGTTACAAACTTTCACAAACATATATCATATGGATTTTGAATGACGTGAGATTGAGATCTGACTAGAACTGCTCTCTCTGTTTTTTCATTCAGATTTTTGTGCCAATTAATATTATAAAGCAGTCAAACGGCCAACAAATAATCGGTGAATATGGTGATTTTTGAAGAGAAAAAAAAAAAATCAGAACAGTACAAAGATTCATAGACAATGGAGTCATTTAATTTTGATTAAACTGAGACAATGTTTTTGTAACCTCAATCATAAAGCAGTGCAACACAAAATAATTAGCCTTAGAAATATATTGTTTTATAACTTCAGTTAAAAGTAATTATGCTCCAATTTACTTCAAAGTCCATCACCAGTCCAGCAATGTTTCTCAGATCACAGCAGTATGTACGGATGTATACTGGATGTATTAAAGCTGCATGTAACCTATGAATCTTAACAGAGCAATCTGTTAGATTGCAAATATAATTCATATAATTTCTCTCCTATCTTGTTTTTAACAGAAACGTATTTGTAAAAAAAAACAAACATTTTGCATGGGCTTTTTAAGAATAGTGAAAAAACTTCAATTATTTCCAGTATTTACATTTGAAGGTCCAAAATGTCACAGTTAATAATATACAGTTAATATACAGTATAACCAATACATCAACAATATAAAAAAAAAGCGTAAATGATTACTTGGGAAGAATAAATAGGCTGGAGTAGTTGTGTAGTGCCTGCAAAACAGAAATAGAGCAACTTGAAGCTGCATCATGATGTATTGTGCCCTTTACAGTGCTTTACTCCTCTCCTACGGTTAGTTTGGAGCTGAGCTCCTTCAGTAAAGCCTCAGCCTCTGCTCTCTTCACCAGACTGTTGGCTTTACCCTGGTAACGTCCAGCTTTTCCTGCTCCTTTACCCTGCAGCAGCTCTGACACCCTGCATACCACGACACAAACACAGGAGAATGTTTCAGAAGACTGCCGCCTACTGGAAGAATAACTGCATGCAGCCATAGGAAAACAATCCATCGGATTTAATACACTATCATGCAAGGGCGCATAAAGAACAACTCTGAACAGAACTAAATTAAAAGCTAGCAAACTAGACGGAAGAATGATTTATGCTCAATTACAATGCTTCTGAGTTCAATCTGTCTAAAAAAAGATGCATTTCATGTTCCAACTGTTTATTTGAACACTTTGCGTATTATTTTGGTATCAACTGCCTGAGATGTGAGAGTCACTTAACATGCAGGTAGATGGTCTTTGTTTAAAATTAACCCTATAAAGCCTACTGTCTCATACTCGATGTGCCATTTCTAAATAACAAAAACTTAGGTAACACTTAAGAACACTTATTCACTATTAACCACTGTTTAAGTTTAGGGATTGGGTAGGATTAAGGATATAGAATAAGGTCAAGTAGAAGTCATTAATGTGTGCTTTATTACTACTATTAAGTGGCTAATATTCTAGTAATATGCACGCTAATAAGCAACTAGTTAAGAAACCCTAAAATAAAGTTACCCAAACTTATTTTTACACAGTCTACTATCATCTGAGTAACTGAGTAAGTAAAAATGGCATATTTTGTTCAGACTGGGTCTTTGAATAAAACAGAGGTGTCTTTTTTTCCTCGAGTATGAGCTCCATGCTTTATAAGGTATAAAAGCCTTATGTATCAATAATGATACTCAACAAAAAACACATAAAGAACAGTTTCCCCCCCCCAAATGTTGGGCGGAGGTTCGACGTGCTACTTAATTTTGATGCAAAATGTAGTTTTTGCTTACTTTTATTTCACATGTCACGCTTCACAGGGTTAAAAAATACGCAAGGGAATAAATTAGCACGGGTTTTACCGAGGTCCCACTTCAGTGACGATATTCTCAGGCCCCGCGAGCAGGAACATTCCTGCACCCTTTTCCTCACCAACGGTCAGAAAGATCACAGTGTCCTACACGAACACAGCAATGAGAGAATAACCTACACACCAATCTCCAATCTAGCAATACACATACACGCTATTCAATAAATAACACATGCGCTTCACCTGAAACCCGATTTCATTCGCGATGATGTTCATGAACTCATTATCACCGTCTTTGCTGTGAAAACAACAAGACTTATTTATAGACAACATGGGTGGAAGGTGTGAATATCAGAAACTTGATCGTGGAAGTTGACAGCCTCTCTTGTCAAATCAGCTTTGACTAAACCCTTCAACAGTCACATACTTGTGCAAGCTGAAGAAGTTTCCTCTGTCTGCTTTGTTTTTGAAGTTCTGCGCTATCAGAACAGCCATTTCCCTCAGGATAACTAGATTACTCTGTCAAAAAAATGGTAATGATTAATAACTGCAGAAGTCAAAGATATAAAGCCTCGTTTATAGACACAGCAGGTTACCTTCTGAAGACGTTTAACAGTCTTCTGTAGCTTGTCCACAGCATCAACGTGCTCATCTGCACCGGTCCTAATAAACCACGGCGACAAACATTAGTTCATGCTAAAGGAAAGCAGACCGGACACTTGTCTCTAACTCACTTGAGAAGGCCGGTCAGAGATTTTTCAATGCTGTAACTCCTCTCAGCATATTTCAGCACTCTGTTGCCAGCTATGAAAATCAGGTTGGTTTTATTCTTCTTGCCTTTTTCGGTCCCCAAAATCTTAATAACCTAAGGAGCATGGTTTTTTTTCCGGATGATTAAACAGTAGTATATATTATAGGGTTGGGCGATGTCGACCAATATGGCATCGTACGATCGTCGCAATGGACGATGGCATCGTCGTCAGTGTTGCCAGATTGGATTGATGATTTCCAGCCCAAAAGCTCACAAATACCCACTCAAAAACCGCCCAAATTTTTAACTATCAATATAATGCGATCGAATGCAAATCAAGGTTCGTAAACGGCATTTTTAACACTATAAAACACAATTATGATGACAAAACAATATAAACATAATGCTAGATAAATACTAATATAAATGCTAATCTGAACCGTATGAAAGAGAAAAGACAGGTTTGTATAGATTTTTATTTAACTGTGCTCTGATTTTAAATTAGCAGTGATAAGAGAAATGATTTACCGCGCTCGCCAGCATCAGTGGTGCGCTCGCTTATTAATGGCATAGATTTGCCGCCATAGATTAAATGTGTTTTTCGCGAGATGGTTGCTGCTGCTGAGGCGGGGCGGAGGATCGCGATGTCTATCGGCCAACAACGATGGACGATGGCATCGTCTATCGACCCAACCCTAACACACTAACAATTAAATAATGCAGTAAAAGCCACAGGTTGAGCAGGGACAGGAGGACTGACCTGAAGGTGACTAAGGTTGGACACATGGGTCCCGCAGCACATGTTGGCATCTATGCCCTCAATGTCAATGATCCTGATGGGTCCGGCGTGGTCGTCAGGAAGACCTCGGCTTCTCACCTGCTCATGAGAATAGTACAAAATTGGTTTGCTATCCCTGCGCAAAGAAAATATAATATGGGAACATGATTATTTTAAAATCATAAACGATATATACAGTACCTCACTATATTCACAAAATAGCTGGTTAAATTCAATAACCTTACTAATAAAAAAAGCACATAGAGCTAAACAATGTTTTCCACTCTTATATCAATATAAGAGTACAGAGCTTAAGAATTTTTCATTTGTTGTAGTTTACCCAGTTTAGTTTTTGTGGACACACTTCGGTTGATTTGTATTTCATGCCAACAGTAAAAACATTTATAATGTTCAAAATGTTTTTTTGAACTTTCTATTCATCAAAGAATCCTAAATAAAAAAGTTTTTTTACACAAAAAGGAAGCAGGACAACCATTTTCAACATTAATAATAAAAAAATATGAATACGTTTCTGAAGCAGTAAATTAGTATATTAGAATGATTTCTGAAGGATCATATAACACTGAAGACTGGAGTAATGATGCTTTACATCACAGAAATATATTACATTTGAAAATAGATTCAAACAATATTATTTCAAACTATAATAATATTTACAATATTACTGTGTTCAATATATATATATATATATTTAAATGTAAAAAAATGCACCCTTGGTGAACATAAGAGATATATTAGCAATCCCAAAAGATTGAAAACCGTTGCATATTATAATTTTTCGCTTTGAATATTGTTTATTTCGTTTATTTATTTTATTTTATTTTAATTTAACTTAATTGATGTTGTGTCGCTAATCATTTCATTATTATTGTGAACACTAAATATAACTCATCTGTTCTATAGTTTGGGTTATAACACGTAAAGTGTGTAAATGTGAAAATCTGCTTCCTAAAAAGGCTGATAGTAAGTTTCTGAAGGTGTACACGTGCCTTCTCCACAGCAGGATCATCAATGGACAGGAGGTTGAGAGTGACTGGAATGTGTGCACGAATCTTCTCATTCACAGCCGCCTCCAAAGCCTCCATCTCTCCAGGCTTCACCTTGGCTGTGTCCAGCTCTATGCTGCTCCGCTGACGTCCTAATTCCCTGAATCATTTTACAACCAGCCAGATGGTTTGACATTCAGAAATCAAATTTATTTCAGATTAAGTCATTTAACAGACATTTTTCAGCTCTTACCAAGAGGTAGTTTTGTATCCAAACATTGTATCAGCCAAAGCTGTGATCAAGTGTTGACCTTTAAAAATGACGGTAAGCATGTTATAGAATTAGTTTGAGCATCATTTAACCCTAAGAAGCCAGCTGTATAATATTTGACATGCAGATTTCTGATTCTAAATTAGTGCCATAAAAAAAGTAGTGATTTTGTTTACATAAAATATTTGTGTGTACTGTGTACATATATATATATGTACATATTCCAAAATAATGTTGTTTATATATCAAATACATTTCTATTTAAAATCATTTAAATAAATATATAAATGTATGTACATGTAAATATTTTCAACATATATACTGTATGTGTGTATTTATATTGAGATAATAAATATACACAGTACACACACACACACACACACACACACACACAAACATATATATACATGTATATGTGTATATATAACAAAATTGTTTATTTTGGATGCGAATAGCCATGATTAATCAGTTAACAGCAACAATCTAAATTATTTTGTACTATTAAGTATACACACACTCACTCACACATACATACATATATTATATATATATAGTTGCAAACCATCTACCAAACAAGCAAATAAGACGCTAAACAGACCCTATGCAGAGCTTTGATCATAAAACTAATCATTAAATATCATTTTACAAAGACATATAGCATAATGTTTATGCATTTTATGTAACCAATCTGCTACACTGTAAGAAAGATTTACATTTCAAGTTATTAAAACCAGTAAATTATATTGTAAATCAGTAACTGGACCATATTGCATTTTTTGACTCGGTTTCAATAAAACTGTGGTCCTCCTAGTAGGCAACGTCGGTCCTGGAGGTCCAATGCACTGCAGAGTTTAGCTCTGACCCTAATCAAACACACCTGAGCATGCCAATCAGTGTCTTGAGGATCATTAGAAAATCACAAGCAGATGAGTTCTACCAGGGCTGGAGCTAAACTCTGCAGTGCATTGGACATCTAGAGTAAGTTGTGAGGAACTCTGTCCTAAAGTGTCCGTATTCTCACTTATATCATACTATATGTGTCATATAGAATCAAACATGTATCCAATATAATAAACAAATTATGATTGCTCCTGACCATTATTTGATGTATTTGCCTTCCCATGGTTAACGTAATAGTTCAAATGCTCATTCCTTCCTCACCCGAATGCTGCTGCATGTGGTCGAAGCGTCGTTCCCAGTCCAGCTTGATGTGCACCTCCTGACCCTCCTCCAGAGCAGAGCTGATGAAATGCACTGCCTCCGGACCCTGTCTCAGAACTCGCAGGACAGGGAAACCTCCAACCGTCCCATGATCATCAGGCTGGGAATGAAATAAATAGACCTCTACAAAGCTCGTGCAATAAAAATGGCATTTTAAAGGAGTTGCGCACAATTAGTAGGGGAAACTGACCTGTCCTCCGCCCTCTGGAAACAGAATCGTGTCTTTCAGTTTCAGATTAAAGCCTTTCAGCTTCTCTTTCTTCCCATTATTCTCCAGGGTTAATTCTCCAGGCACGCAAGATAAGACACAAGTGTCGAACTATAAAGAGAAGAGTTGACAAACCTCATGAGCTTGGACTTTTTTCTTCATTTTTAGTATTTGTAGCTATTTAAGTAGCTTAAATTATGTTAATGTCATTATTTTACAAGAATATTACACACCTCCTGCATATAACAGTCCCTCTGACACTGGAAAGCCATGTTTCCACAAATTACTACAAGTCCAAATACAAGTGATCCGATTTTACCACAGTAAACCGAACCGAAAGTTAAAACATGGCCGCCGTGTTCAAAATAAAAGTCTCAAAACGTAGCCTTAATTCAGAGTTGCAGCTGCTTAGCTGTTTTTAAAATCGTTTCCTACCTTTTTTCTCAAGTGAATCCTATTTGATAATTTTGTTTATTCGTTTGTGATCAGTTTTAGTTTTTCTGTGTGTAGATCATTGGTCTAATTACGTCACGTCTGAGGATGATTACAAAGTTTTGTAGCATATAGCTACCATACTTCAATAATTTTCCATGTGATGTCAGTTTAAATTAATAAATAAGTAATTTACAGAACAATTGTGGGTTGATCTAACTATATACGTATAAATACGTAGACGCCTCATTGGCCGCTCGACCGCACGTCAACGTCGCCG
This sequence comes from Enteromius afrohamiltoni, assembly GCA_034779775.1. Taxonomy (NCBI): domain Eukaryota; kingdom Metazoa; phylum Chordata; class Actinopteri; order Cypriniformes; family Cyprinidae; genus Enteromius; species Enteromius afrohamiltoni. The sequence continues at coordinate 31,221 of JAUYWG010000006.1, forward strand.
CCATGTTGGTCCGGGCAACACTCCTTATCTCTCATATCGGCACAGTAGAAAATGTACCGGACTCGTCGGCAGTTTAAGCATCTACAGACCTGTCGCACATAAATAAAAACAGATGTCGCTGTATTAACTTCCACCAAGAGACTGAACAGCGGTTTATGGTGTTTTTGGTCATTATGTTGCCAGCCTAATTATCCACCAGTGTATACGTTTAATAACTATAGCGATATTTCTACTCAGCTGTGAAAGCTGAACTTTTAAATGGTTTCTTATTAAGTTTTAACTTCTATAGTAGTTTATGTCATGAAGTTAACAATTTTGTCAGACTGACAGGATTAGGAAGCTAAAGCATCTCTCTTTAATTTCACTACTCATTTACAAAGATCAGTAGATTACAAGGATTTCATAAAATATAGATTACAATGATATC
>JAUYWG010000006.1:46705-64862 GCA_034779775.1 Enteromius afrohamiltoni
TATATATACAGGATGGGCCATTTATATAGATACACCTTAATAAAATGACCACCATGGTCACCACCCATCTTGAAAAGTTTCCCCCCTCACATATACTAATGTGCAACAGGAAGTTAATATTACCAACCATTCCCATTTTATTAAGGAGTATCCAAATAAATGGCCCACCCTGTATATATATATATATATATATATAATAACCTACTGTAAGTAAATTGTTTATTGGCATTTAAGAGATAAACTCAAAGGAAGGAAACACAATGCACTAATATTGGCTCTAAATGTAAATACAATAAGAACTGCATTGCATTACAGTGCATGCAGACTTTGATATCATACAAAATGTAATGTTATGTTTTTCTGAATTTAAGTCTTTCGTCTCAGATTTAAGACCCTTTAGGGCTTTTATTTTTTGAAAGCTTTTTCTAAAAAGACTTTTCTTTGGATAGTTAATAATGACTTATTTACCTATTGACCTTTAACATATTTACTACATGTATGGGGATTTTTGGTGTTTTTTTTTATTATATAAGAGTGAGAATACTAACTCCACATAAATTTTAAAACATGAATAAAATAAAACAACAACAATCATACTAATACTAATATTAATAATCCGAACTGGATGGCTGTGTGTGTATATATATATATATATATATATATATATAAATAAATGCATGTGGGCAAGCTGGCATAATAATAATAGTAATAAACTGTAAAGGGGGAAAAAAGAAAAAAATTACTATGAGCTTGTCTAGACTGTTGATAGCTTTGAGTAATTATTAAATGAATCATGTCACCGGTGGCCCTCATAACACATGATGCCCTGCATATCGCATTAATTGTGCATTAATGAAATTCATTGTATTATATATGCACCGCTATTGCTGACGGGTTTTAGACAAAACGAACCATCTGTGCGCACACCGAGTTCTTGGCGAACACCCAAAGTTTTATGAGGAAAAAATTAGCGAGAAAGTGAGTGGGTGTTTTTTTTTTTTTTTTCAACAGATTTCAAGATTATATAAATGGACTCTCTCGTTCCACTCTGGACTCTGTTAGCCAGATAAGTGCAGTAAACACATCATGGCAAGTGTCAGAGAGAATAACGTTTGGTGGGCCTGCATGTAGGTATGCTTATTTATGAAGAGTGGTCTCAAATTGAATTAAAGGGACACCTGAGACCCGGGGCCCTGGTCAGGCGCCCTCTGTTTACAGTGACACGAGCCCTAACCTGTACGTCAGTCTTCACGTCTGGCTATTAGCTGACAACCTCTAATGTACTTCAGGAATAAAGTGCTCTGAATGTGAAGTGGAGTAATAGCTACAGCCCAGATAATCAGATTTCGAACCCAGAAAGCGCTTTAATCAGAGCGCTGATCTGCCAGGTGACGCACAATTTATTTATTTTCCCTCAGAAACAGTTGATTGTGAGTTTAAGATTGTACTGTTAAAGGTAAGAGATACCGCAGTGCCACCCCGTGGAGCTCTGTTTGTGTCTCATCACCCCCAGATTACTCTCCTCTGAACACACTCAAAGGAGCCGTTCACCTCAACAAGTCACATCAGAATCTTTTCTTCTGTTGTACTAAGAATTCAGTGTTTTCAACTACGTATGCTAAACTGCAAGCACTGACAAACTAGAAAGAATTAATCATATTAGACTACACAAAAAATAAATAAATGTTGACGGTCAAACTATTTTCACTTAGGAGCTAAAGTAACGTGGCATTTTGATGCAGGAAAATTGAACTAATATTTTTATTTATTTATTTCATTTTATTTATTTTTTTGTAAAGCACACTCTAATAATTTTTGTAAAATCATGTTTTGCACTGATGTTATTGCATTCAAAGTCGTGAATACAGCAATTCAGGTGAAAGCTTTATGAACCGTGAAATTTAAGATTGCTCATTAAAAATATTCCCTTCCAGTAAACTAGACTGAATTAATTAATAAATTAATAAATTAATAAAACCTGCAGAAAAACCAATGCACTTACAGTGAGCAATATATTTTTAAACATTTTTTAATCTTTGCAAATTTATTTAAACATTATTTTAAAAAAAGCATTAACTAATGTAAACTACTACAAATTTAGATTTTAATATGTATTAATCAATGTTACAAATGTCTTACTGTCCATAAATCACAATGCATGTAGTTTAGATTGATAATGAATATATGAAGTCTTATTTTGTCATTAAAACATTGCTTTTTTAGTTACATTTACAAACCCAATTAGTGCCTTGCTTTCAATTCTTTCAAAGTCTTACGTTGACTTTCACTATATATATATATATATATACACAGTAGGAAACAATTTCCATTTTGAAAATCATTAAAAACGTTGAAATTTGATTTGTAGCCAAAAGAGACAAAAGATTGATCCCTGATCTGAATCACTGACTGAACTAAATAATGCCTGTTCATCTCACAAAGCTAATGTATGATATCAAAAGATTTTCTTGTGAATAACATTTATATTGCTTTTGGCATTTCTTAGTTATTTAAAATTAGACATTAAAATTGGGTTTGTTTTTGTGATTAGTGTGCTGGACAATTTTGGACATGATGCAACTTTGAAAAGACATGAGGGTGAAATCAAATTGTGTTTTTGCACAATTTTCATTTAATTTAATTTGAAGGCCAGGCAGTAAGAAATTGTTCGTTAAAACCTGTGGACAAACTCAAGCACACACATGGTTTGGTCTCGAAGTAAACTAGAGCTGTAATTACTGGCTAGGTATGCTAATTAAGAGACCTGAGCAGTATCAGGTTTTAATTGATTTTGTCTCTCTAAATTAGTGGAGGAAACCTAAACAAGCACATTTGATTTAGTAGATCTAATTGGTGGTGTAAAACAGGGCCTGTGTGATTTGATCCTGTGTAAACGGCCGATGGAACTGACAATCATGGGGTTCTTCAGGAGGACTGGAGCTCTGATAGGACTGCAGAGGCAGAGCTCAAATAAACCACAAAACCAGCACAGTGTATAAACAATTAATAAATAAATCATGTTTTTTTCATTGTGCATTACAGGTAATCAAACTGCAGTTGGGTTATTTTAATTAGGTAAAACATAAAAAAAAAAAAACACATAAAACATGATGAAAGAAAAAAAAGAGAAAAAAATTAAGTAATAAAAAAACTGTTATCTGTTTTTCAAATAAACTATATATATATATATATATATATATATACAGTATATAATGTTTTAAATATAAACATGAATGTGTGTGTAATTATTTATATATATATATATATATACACACACACTTAATAAATGGATATATACTTAGCAAAAACTTTTATTTTTGATACAATTAATTGAAATTAATCATTGGCACTACTTCAGTTTACATGGCAAATTTTGGCAAATCCAATGATTATTTTGTTAGAATTGTATTCATTACTAAAACGGGGCAGTAATGGTTGAAATTTAAGATTACTCACTAATCAGTAATATTATAAAAATAAAGGTTCCAAAGTTTCCTTCATTCAAGAATTTGTCAGTGAGTAGTTCCACTTTTTCTTACTTTGAAGAACTTTTCAGTAATCTACAGAATCTTTTTTCCCCCAATATAAACAGCTTATTTTGTGGAAGGTTCTTTATGGGATCACTGATGCCAAAAAAGATCCTTTACACACATTTATTATGAGCACAATAAGGTAGAGCAGTAAGTGAGCAGCTCCATCGGTTCGAGAGGTTGCGGACTCAGGTTCAGTTGAGACGCAGTGAAACGAAACATGAGGCGTAAATTTCAGAGCCATCGGGGGAAACCAAACAGCACGTCGACACGGCTCTGGCCAGCTTTATTGGGATGGCATCATGCTCTGCCCTCACCCACTGAGACGAGAGACTATGAAAAAGCTCTGAATTTATAACTCCCTGATCCACTTTTAAATATGTTGAATTTTGGTTGACTCGATGGTTCAGGTTCTTGTCACAGTGGGTCTGTTTTCTGTCTATAAATCTCACAGCCAATTTTTTTTTTTTTTTTTCTCCTTTTTTTTTCATCGCTTAAACTCACTACAGCTCATAATTGGATCAAATCTAGATCTGTGCATTTTGATTTTATATGCCATAAATCCTAGGATAAACAAATACTGTATGGGTGACACTTTATCTTAAGGTGTCACAATACAGAATAATTAGCTAATTAGATACTTACTAGTAGCCGCTGAACTAACGTGAAATAAAATGTAATTAACATGTAACTACAGTAAGTTATGGAGCATCCTGTAATTAGAGTTTGCAATGATGTAGATGTAACAGACTGTTACACATTTGTTACACACTGAGTCTGTTTACATGAGTATCTGTGTAACAGACTCGATCTGTAACAAATGTGTAACAGTCTGTTACATCTACATAATTACAAACTGTTCCATAACTTACATGATAAGCAGGCCTATATGTTGTTTTATGTAAGTACAAAGGCTACTACAAATTACTCATTTGCTGCATTATGGACACCTTAAAACAAAGTGTTACCCAAACCTGCAAAAAGTGAACAGAAATGTTAATATCTTGCTTGTAAGTTATTACCAATTATGTATTTATTTATTACTGTAATTGAATTAATGCAATTTAATTTGAGTTACTTATTGCATTAAATACTGTTTAGAACAATTAGTGGATTTAACATTAAAATGTAATGTTTAGGAATAATTTATGATGTTTTATTTAATTAGTATTTGGAAGAATTAAAAGCTCAGTGTCATGCAGCAGTAATGCAAACAATGTAATATATATATATATATATATATATATATATATATGCGCGCACACACACACACACACACACATATATATATATATATATACACATATACATACAGACACACACACACATATTAATATATCATTTTTGTGAGACTTCTGGATTACACTGAACTATATATAAATGAAAACACAACATGGAAACACATATACGATGCTCAAACAATAATTTGAAATGGCTTTTTTTATGTTGTCTTAAGTATTTAACCGAAATAATTTCATTCACATTATACATCCTCAACTGTTTTTGCTTAATGTTGCATGACGTTACTTTTCTCCCCAAGCACATTTTTCATTTAAAATAGCAGAAACATTTAAGCTAATGCATCCAGAACATGTCTCTTTACTTTAAACAGTCCAGATGATCAATGTCCCCTGGAGTTTATTGATGGATGCTGATCTTTTAGTCCATTTCGGGCTTGTTTCGTGTCCTCTTTCAAGAGCTTTCAAAAACACACCTTGCTTTCTTTCGCCTCGGCTCCCTTTTCTGTCCATCACGCTTCTGTTGATTTTGTGGTTTCTAAAATTGGGCCTTGGCTCCAGTTGGGTAGGTTTCTACGGCAACCCGGAGCTTATCTGCTACCAGCTTTTTGGAAAGCAAACAACACGGCCTTTCAAACCTGTTTGACTTTCCAAAAGCCTGTCGTAGCCAGCCAAGAAGCAATAAATACACATGCTGCATGCATAAACATATTTCATATATATATATTCATACTGGGTCTATTACTGCTGGACATGTTCTGTGAGTGGATGTAAATGTATGTCTTTCCGTGTGGTACCTTGTAATCATACACTGATTACCCAGCAAAGACGTATTTATAAACACAAACAATCTCTCATTCCTCGAGCTCACAGTAATGCATTGAAGGCTGACCTCTACATGGGTTGTCCTCCTGTGTTTACAAACCAACAGCTTGGCGAGTTTGCTCTGAGAGATATATTCAGGAGGTGAGGCTTGTATTAGTTCATGTGCTGACTCAGAAATTAAAGTACTTCGGAGGGATTGCCAGGCCTTCAGGGGGAAATAAAATGAATGATAATGTTCAAATTGATTGTTAATGCAATGATAAAGCAAGAAACCAAGAGTTTGTCATGTCTTTGTCTTTATGTTTATTATTATAGTGTGTTGTGGTGAATATACCATAGGATTTTTTTTTATATCAATTCAAAGCTTGGAGGCATTAAGAAAGTGTACTAAAGCTTTATTACTACGCTGAGAAGTTTTTGTTGGAAATGCGACCTGGATCATTTCCTTAACTCGTGATTTCTTTGGAAAATGTAATTGTGAGTCAATTCATAACAAGATTTAATCGTAAGCCACCTTTCGCTTCCACCTCCTCCTGATGCCATTAAAGAAAATAGGGGATTTAAGTATTAATGAAATAAACATATTGGAAGCATATCAGTTTTTCCAAGGAAATTAATTCATAGTAATTTTATTTTTTGTCAGGTTTAGGCTTTAGTCTTTGTAAATGAAAGTTCATTATTATCAAATCTGTTGGAGCAGAGCAAAAATGTAGGCAATATCCATATACATTTGTTTATTTATTTAGTTTTGCATTATTTAACACAGTGTTTCCTTGCATTCAACAGGGATGCATTAAACTGATCAAAAGTGACAGTGTTACTGACTTATAATGTTTCCTGTATCAAATAAATGTTGTTCTTTTGAACTTTCTGTTCATCAAAACTTTCCCTAAAAAATATTATGCAGCACAATCATTAACATTAATAATAATCAGTTCACTTTTTTTAAGCAGTAAATCAGTATTTTAGAATGATTTCTGAAGGATCATGTGACACTGAAAACTGAGTAATGATACTAAAATTTCACTTGCATATCACATGAAATGAATTGCATTTTAACAGCTATTCACACCGAAAACAGTCATTTTAAACTGTATTAATATTCCAGAATTTTATTCCAGAACCTTGGTGAGCTGAAGAAACTTAAACACATTGGAAATTGCCCTTTTACCCACTGTATATCACTGCATTGCACAAACAGCCAGTAGTAATAATTTCAGATATGTAATATACAGCACATGCATTATGTTGTAATACACCTGAGACAGGTTTCCCAGCAGTTTTGATGGATGATTGTAAGTTCAGAAGCAGGCTGGAATGAGATGATGGGTGAGAGCTATGTAATCGTCTGACAGCTGAAAATGTGCTTCTGTCCAGCAGCCGAGCTGTCGAGGGTTAGGATTCCATCGGTTCATTTTATCCTCCTCATCCCGTCTGATATAACTGACAAAAATGTATAAATCGCCACCCTTGTTTTACCAGAGCAATATGGTCTCAGCAGCAGCAGATCGACATGGGACGGGTTTGTTTTTAGAGAGTTTCTTCTGAGAAAGTTTCTGCTTTCCTGTTGTGAAGTAACCCTCTTCAAGTTTATTGTCAAGAGAACAGACACCGGTTGGATGAATGCTTTACATTGGCTTTGGACAGCTAATGTGTTAACGAGTTCAAGGCCTTATAGCCTAGCATGAAGCCTTGCTTGCTTAACTTGCCTGTGTTTCGGTTGAGCTACCCTAACATAACAACAGAGTCCGAGAGTGTATTATAGATCTATCATATACGTGTTCCCAGAGTTCAAGACTCCTGCTAGACTTTTTTAGGTCTGCTTAGAAAGAATCAGATACAAGATTTTTGTGGTAGTCCAGATAATGGCTGTTTTTACAACTTTCACTAACATTTTGTGGGGGGAAAATGTTAGGATAAAACATTCTTAAAGTAATGCAAGTTATGGAATGTTCTTGTAACTGTATTGTTATTTACAGTACAATATATACATATATATATATATATATATATATATATATATATACATATATATCCTAAGTACAACATTCTCTGAATGTCCTTATGATGTCACTTGTACATTTCTGAAATTTTATGACTATATTTTGTAACAACAGTATGCATTGGAGTAGAGTTTGATCCAGGGGGTTGGGATGGTTAGGTTCAGGCATATGTAAAGTGTTAGGAGTTGGATCTGGAGTTACTGTAATACCAGTGTGCTTAAACGGTAACTCCTCATGGAATGTCCACTTAATATAAAGTGTAAACTTTATTCACCAAAATATGTTGTTAGTTTTGTTACACAATTGTAGTTTTATTACCAAAGTATTGGGGAATATGTTATCCTAAGGTGCCATACAACAGAGTAATTAGTAGTGGCCATTGTTTTTACATTAAATAAAATGTACTTATCATGTAACTAAGTCATAGAGCAGCATGTAGATGTAACAGAATCTGGACAGAATCTCATGACTTTTCTGCTGTGAATGTGTGGAATGCATTAAGAAATGTTAAAGAAGAACTATATCAAACGATAACGTAGAGGAAGCACTGAAGTTTGTGAATGAGCATTCAGATTGAGTGTAAATGTGCAGAGCTTTCTTTACTGCTAAATGAAGGTTTGCTTAAAGCTCTTCCTCTCCTTTCATCCGCTCTTAAGTCTCTTTTTCCTCACTAGCTCTCCAGCTGTCAGTCTCTCACTGCATTTATCTAGCGTGGCGAGATGCCCAGCGTTGCTCCTGATAGATGTTGTTTAGTTTGGTTTAACTCCTGCCTGGGTAAGAACTTGGTTAAAAGCTAACGCTCGTTCATTACCTGCAGGAAAAGGAGTAGACAGCTCCTGTGCATTATGTCATACATAGCCAGACTCCAAGACTTAAAAGCACCTCGATGATGGACAAAAAAATAACGAAAACAGACTTTGACTCGCACATAGGATGTAAGTGCACACATATAGAGAAAACACAGAAAATGTATCCGGTATGACAAAAATAAACAAATCGTAAAAAGTGAATCATGAAATGCATATTGAAGCAATTTGATTGTATTTTTAGTTTGTTTGACCGATGCATTTGTAATCTACGCGTTGAGATTGATTTGGGTTTACATTAAAAGCAAGGCTAAAGAGGCCGGGAAGATTGCATTTTGATGGCATTTTGAGAATACGTGCCATTATTCACGACGGGTTAAAAGGCAGACGCTGAGGCGAACGCAGGTCATTCATTTATTAAAGAGGCAGAGGGAGAGAGTGAGAAGGAAAACAAAAGCATGATGAGGGAAAGGGATAAAAAAATAAAAAGACGGGGGAAATGTGGAGGAGAAGTTCAAATGGAGTTGTTCTTTTCATGGACGGGTTGCCAAAGCCATGATTGGTTCTCTCAATGTGTTATTTCAGACATTTATCCACTTTTCATGCTCGGCCACAGGGTCTAATTCATCTTTTTTGGCGCTCTCTCTGCTTGTACGTCTCTCCCACATGAACTGGATCACAGACTCTTTTTTTTTTTTTCCTGCAGAAAACAAACAAAACAAAACACAGTCACCTCACACCACAAACTGTAACAAGGATGCATCAAAAATATTAAATATTGTAAAGAGTTTATAACATTATAATAACTGAGCAGCAATCAGCATATTAGAATAATTTCTGAAGGATCATGTGACACTGAAAACTGGAGTTTTGAGACATGTCAGAGAAAACAAATTTTGAGTTCCATGCCAAACAAGGTGATTATTGCATGATAAAGTATTGCTTAAATTATTTTAGGTAACACTTCATTAAAATACAGTCATTAGAATATTAGACGACATTTTCATGGCTCCACATCAAAAACATGGGTAAAATGGGCAGCAGTGGTTGCCAGAATTCGGCCGGTAAAATGTTTTAAGTTTTTACAGTTAAATACCTACATTTAATTAATTGATACAATGTTAATATACCAACCTATCAACCCTCTCCAGGCCGAGGTGATTTTGGGGAAGCTGAGATGTTTGGACATGCTCTGATATTTGTTGTTATTTCAACTACTTATAAAATACTATTGACCAACATATAATTGTTTTTGTATACAGAAGAAACTGTGGTACAATAATATGTGACCAGGATGAATATGCATGTTTGCATTTTTTAGAAAAAAAAAACTATTAATGCGTGGTTAGTAAGTTTTGGGAAAATAAAACTAGCTAAAATAAGGCCATACAACCCATAAAGCATGAAGAGTAACCAGTCTATTAGGCTAGAATATTTACATCAGAATTATGTGAAAATAATTTCAATTACGTATTCACAGAAAACGATAAAGTGTTTTAAATTTTAAAAGACATGTTTTGAGGCTGAAAGCCTGCATGCGGGAGAGTGAGAATGGTCATTAATATTCAGTGATTCTTACCTGAAGAGAGAAAGACCCCTCCCCTAATGGCCCATTAATGTGACAGCGACTGAGGCAGGTAAGAAAGAATGTGAAGAGATTGAAAAAAAGCTGTTTTTTAAAATGATTTGTTTTATTTACAACACAGCATAATTAAAATATACATAATAAAGGTCAAAGACACATTATTGAGCACACTGATCTAACTATGGAGATGTTTGAGTCAATCCTGAAAATAAGTGAACCCTGTAAATACCTGTTATTTATGTGTTTGCTACTTCTTTTCATGAATTCAAGAAAAAATAACTACCATCAGTATTCAGGGAGCTTGTTTTACCAGAGAATATCAGTGCAGCTGAACATCTGATGTTGGTGAACAGTTTGAAGAGACTCAAGTGAATGTCCTCAGGATTCATCCGTGGAGCATGTTGTCCGATCACTAAAAAACAAAACAAACACACAGACAACACAAGTAAGCATGTTGATATCAGTATATGTAGCCTATCTATTTATATAGTATGATTTTGTACTTATAGACCAGCACATGCTTAGTGTTAAGCATGTTAAACCTTTATAGAAGTATATGTCTAAAATATATTTGTGAAATAGAGTATTAATAATATGGTCTAAACATTCTTAGACTTGTATCATTTATCATGCACTTATATTATCATATTGTTTTATAGTCTATTATAGCAAGCATAGAAACAGCATTGTGTCCAAAGAAATGTAGATGTCATATTTAAAATATTTCACTCGATTTCAAAACATTTTAGTCAGGAATTACAGTTCAGGAAAAACAAACAAACCAGCCACAAAAACACGTCAACTAAGAAGCATTCATCATGCGCTCGTGATGTTACTTTTGTATCATATTGTTTTTTATAATATGTAGAGCATAGTAACAGCATACAGCCTGTCATATTGAATACGTGGGCTGTTGTGGGCATTTACATGTTGTGCGCGTCTCACATGGATGATTGTGATGACAAAGCGAAAAATAGTTTGTGGGCGTGCTCACATTAAAAATAATGACATCAGATCGATCAACTAAATATAGTGTTGGTTACTTACTGATTACTTTATTAACGGATATTTGTTTTCAACAAAACTTACTGCATTTAACAGTAGACACTTCAAGCTTTCTATAGATAGGTGTCTCATGTCTTTGTGTCATGTTTTTGCGGCGCTTCTGTTCATTTTAGTGACAACTTTCTAAAAACAGTTCGCAGAGAGAACAAAGAAAAAAAACCTTTTTATTTTCCTTATTTTGCAAAAGCACACACTTTTGTTGTTACTGAGAGTGAACTCAAAAAATGGAAAACAGATTCAAATGGTATAGAAAACTTACTTGTGACTAAAGTCAGCAGAGTATTATTAGTGTCTTTTACACTGATAAAAAAAAAAAAAAAAGACCCCAATCACGCTGACGTGATACCGTGCCCTCAGTGGGTTAAAGAACTGAAATCATTTTTTTAAATACACTGACAAGCAACAAATGCAGGTGATGATGAGTCACATGATGAACCAAAGCCCATCACAAGCAGCTTTTAAATAGTAACATATATTTGTAAGGAGCTCAGTGTCATTCACACAAACACCATCATGGTGACACGTATTAAACTCAAAAATGCAATGAACAATAATCTAACAACATTACATGTAACATAACCCAAAGAAAAAACATCAAATTCAAACACAATTTGCAATGCAGGGAATTCTGGGAATGGCAGTTTACAGTTTTTCCTTGTAAATGTTGTAAAAAAGTTAGGTGCAATTTTGCTATTAACCATTTATAAGGTTTTAGTGGGTTTTTTTGTTTTTACAGTTTTTTACAGTTTTTTTTTTGTTGTTCATATTAAGTAAACGAGTAAACAATTTAGTAATGCAATTGAAAACATAAGTCAAATAAAAATTATTATGATGATGAAATAAATGCCGCAATTTCAATATTCATGAGAATTCATTTTTAGATGTGATCAATATGCCAGTTTTGTAGGTTTAAATGATGTGTTAAACCAATTATCACTATCAATAAAAGTTTTTGTTTGTGTGTGTACTGTACATATTTATTATGTATATATAAAGACAAACACATGCAGCTTGAAATTGTTGCTCGAAATCGAGATTATACCGGTAACACTTTACAATAAGGTTAATTACTTAAGTAAATTAGTTAACATGAACAGAATGAACATTGCTTCTACAGCATTTATTATTAATAGTTTATGTTAATTTCAGCCTTTACTAATGCATTATTAAAATCACAAGATGCATTTGTTAACATTAACAATAACATACAGTAGCACTGTGAGCTAACATGAATAAACAATGAACAACTGTATTTTTATTAACTAATATTAACACATTAGTTAATAAACAGTGTAATAAATGTAGTGTTCATTGTTCATTTATGTTAACTGACTAATGTTAACGAATGACACCTTACTGTAAAGTTATACCAGTATACAATATATAATTATGATATCGTATATGATATTATATATTTAATATGTAAATGTAGTATCTGTTCTTAAATATATAAATGCATGTGTCTGTATTTAAATAAATATAATAAATGCACACAATTTTGTATGTGATTAATTGTTTGACAGCACTAATAAATATGTGTAAGTGCACATTTAGGTGCTGTACATACATCAAATACTGTAAGTGTTGTGTTTGTCAAAACACAAATAAATGTATACGTTTTGTAGAACCACATTTTACTGTTCGTATGAATTATTATGAGACCGCGTTTGTACTTGAACAGTTGCATGAGGCAAAGCATTTCCATCAAGACAGGGTTTAAATACATAAAGCAAGAGTGCATGATCGTTTCCAACTGTGAGAGGAACAAACAAAATTTTCTGACAGTTGTAGTGAAATGTCTGTGAGCTGGTTCTGAACTGAGCTGGTGTGTGTTTGTGTGTGAGGAGATGAAGCCACAGACCGACTGAACACCAGAAGCTTGTCCATCACATCACAGTCAGCCATGCGTTTGACACGGCAGGCCCGAGCCTGAGACCCGCTGTCAGTCAAACCTATATTACACGTCTGCTCCAATCGTAAGTGTCTCGGAGAGATGTGAGGGTGAGAGGGAGAGGTGCTCGGAGAGAAGACCTGGAGCACCAATACTGTAATAATAGTCCCGCTCTGTCAGCAGGGCCATGTGAAAACAAATTAGCCCAATGATTAATGGATGGGAATAACAGCTCACAGAATGCCAGAACAGAAGAGAGACGCTGTGTGGAAACACCTCATCTCACGTGAACACACACGCACCATAGACTTTTATGTACATATTTTAAATGAGCTATAGTTACTATAGAAATCCTAACCATATATCTAAAATAACTTGTCTGCATAAATAAATAAATAAAAACACATGCATACATACATAAGTATATTTAATTATTATTATTGACTGCCAAGTTCGGAAATGTCCTACAACTACTTTAAGTTTATGTTAGGTTTTCTTAACATACACAAATCAAACAATAAAAAAAAGACACATTTTTTTGTCCATAAATTTTATTTAAATTAGCCCACACATTGCCTTAAAAATCAAAGTGAAAACAAGCAATATAATATGGTTTCTTATTAAATTAATACATTTAATTGGTTTATTTATATTAATAAACATCAAAAATACATTAAAAGCATTACAATAAGCAAAGAAAGAAGCAAACAAAAAGATAAATAAACACATAAACAAACAGATTCTTAGCAATATAATTTTTTTTTTTTTTTTTTTTACAATATTGCACATTTTGGTAAAAACAGCTGTGGCAACATTAAGTACATGAATGTTCAATAAATGATGACATTACAATCAATAATTATCAACTGATGTCGTGTAACTGATGTTTCCATACTGAATCCATCAATGTTTTGAGCGTAGTTCATACAGAACATTTAGAAGAGGAACTGTTCATTTCATAAAACCTATTTGCCATTCCTGAAGAGACTGGCCATCATAAAACCTCACATCACCATCATAAGCACATCCGCCAAGCGCTCGCTTTAAAGTCGTCTCAGAGCTGTGTCATCCCCAGGAATACAGCAGATGCAGACGTTTGAATTCCATACATTTAACATCTGTTTCCAGCACCATCACATTACAGGCCGTGTAACCCGAGTCTGTGCGCCGCTCTCCCAAGTTTGTTTTAGGCTCCTTGGGGGTGCAGTGAGCTCGGACCCAGGCTATAAAACAAAATCAAACTATATAAAACCCATATAAACACAGCACAGACATTTAGCCATTTTTAATCTTTCATTTGAGATAGACAAGGGCTTGTGTGAGAAGGGGTCACATGACTCTAGGACTCATTTAAATCAACAAAAATATTTTGAAAGAGAGCCATGGCATGAGCCGGAGCAGGTTTCTGGGGAACGAGAAGGAGGAGGAATGGAGGGAGGTGAGTGAAAGTGGTGCACGATGACAGGCAGGGGGCAGATGGAGATGACAGAAATGGCATTTCAGCGGTGTGTGTGTGTGTGTGTGTGTGTGTGTGGAGGTTCTTCTCTCTGCTGTGGCCCACACAAGACTCCCTACTCAAATATACAGTGCTGAACTCATTTGTTGCACTCTTGTTTCACTGTATTAAAAATGAGGTGTTCATAAAACATTAAAAAATGAAGCCAACCATTTCCAAGAGTTTCTTGTGTGTGTGTGTGTGTGTGTGTGTCTGAATAAAACTGATGTGCTGTCTAAAACACATATTTTCAAAATCTTGCTTTTTTTCCTCCATAACTTTACACACACAATAAAAAAGCAAGCACTCCATTCAAAATATCACAAACACATCTCAAACTAATGCAAACAGGAACAAAAACACCTTTGTCGTAATATTCATTCTCGCTAGATGTTTATGTGTTACATATAGAATGTGTGTTGTGTTTTATGCAATTGTAACCCAAATCAAAGGCAAATCAATGTGTGGCTTTGGAGATTCGGTGTGTGTTTCTACTGTTTGAGGGTTTAACAAGTAAAGCTTCCGTGTAAGCAACAACAACAAAAACCTTTACACCTGTGAAGCGCTGGTGAATTGCAATGGATTTCTTTGATGGATGTCATGCAAACTGATAGAAATAGAATTGACTGACTGAATATGCAAGCTAGCTTTACTGTTTCTCACAGCCTGTTAATATACATAAGTGTGCATGTGCATGTTTCTGAGACTGCCTCCGGGCCCGAGTAAATGCTCATAGAGTGTTGGCAATGTTTAGGCCATGAACAGGCTGTGTTTTTGCCAGCTCGGCTCAGAGGGCACGAGCCCACCTCCGGAGGAAGCTGGAGCGCCAGTCAATCCTTCTGATTGCATGAGCAGGTGGGCCACACAGACGCTGCAAACCATCCAATAATCAATCACTTTTAATGGGACTAATTTACCGCATATTTGCAGCTGGGACAGGTTTGAATAAATCCAAATGGCCGAATCCAGCAAGCAAACTGACTAAGCCAAGAAGCCTACACTCGGCTAGAGAGATGTTCAAGAGATCGTGCGTCAAGCCAGAGTCCTGGAGAGAAGACATGACAGACCTGGCCGGCTTCTGAAGAGTGCTCGCTGTTATGCTAACCACAAACGGCCGAAGCTTTTCAAGCCTCGAAGGCCAAGTCACCACTTGATGGTATTAATAATACTTGAGAAAGTGAGCAGGACATGGGATGGATTGAGAGGAAGACCAGATTTAATGACACACGTTTGCCAAACGCATCATTAAGGGCAGAAGACCAGAAAAGGCCCAGTAGTGGTGGAAGTGAAAATATGAAACGTCAACACACACACATCTGCAGCGAGCATTACACCCCGTCCGAAACGAAGGCACCATATAGTTTCGCTGGAGCGCATAATGAGCCGCATTCATCACTGGCCTCATTCAGGTAAACATCTCACTCAGTCTGAGATGAGAGACAAAACGACAGCTTTGGAGACCCCGGTTTAGTCATAGACCTACTGCAGGTAGGCCGTTCTTATCCCCTGTGCATTTACAAAACTGCATCCTGCACTGATTTGCCAATTACTGCATTTTCTGAAAAATAAGTTACATCACACTGAGTCGCACCGGGTCAAAACTGCATTGTTGCGGGTTACATAAACATAAATTGTAATGGCCCGATATAAACGCCAAGCCTAAACAAAACTGAGCTTGTGATTTTATTCTGTTGACAGCGTTGATAATAAATAAATAAATGAATAACAAATATCAGTGTCGTCATCCATCTCAAGTCAAGTCAAGTGTCGTTCTCTGTCTAACGGAGTAATCAACATACATTTATTAAAATATTATGTAAAATATATAATGTTCATTTGTGGCTGATGCTGTAATTACTAATGAAGGGTTTAGTTCCTTATGAGATCTATAAATCATGAAAATCTTCGCATTAGCATGAATTAATGCATATTGGTGCGACCGTGTAGGTGTCACCAATAGCTGTGTCATAAATCCACTTGCTGTCGGAGTCTGTGTGGTCAGACTGAGGGACAGAGACAGGTACTCTACCTGAGCGCTCGGGCCCCTGGATCGGCTCCCGACTGGCGCCAGTGCTGTCAAAGGTTCCTCGTTAAGGCCCTCAGACGAGGAGGGCAGGGTGGGCCGTACAGGGCCGCAGAGCCAGAGGACGTAACCCAAGCAACTTCAGCAGTTAATGACATTTTATATAACTGTTAAGCAATTATTGAAAACATAAAGCCTTTTTTACAACATCCGTGCACGCTGTGCGTCTAGAGCTCCCCGAAAGGAAAAAATTAGCGCAGAGCAGCCAAAATCTACATTTTCATTTGGCAAAAGCAGCTGAGGTGCTGTTTAATCCGAAGCATGCCTTAGGTTTCATACGCAAGCAGCCGCTCTGCTTTTAATTGACAGATTGCTTTCATGACGGCAGACTCAATGCTCCAGAGCGGCTTTCCAAAGCTACTTCACTTTATAGAGGCGGGGATAGATGGGTAATATTGGTATCTGATTCCCGCCGTCGAGAGAGGCCCACACTGCGCTGATGCCAGGTCAGTTCAGACTCATTACGGCTCGGGGTGAGGGCTTTACAGCCGCCCTAATCCATGGTGCACCGCAATGTCAAACCAAATGTGAGGAAACACAGATCATTAAAAACATGGCACTCTTTAAATGGCCACATGTACCATACTCTCGCGCGGCGGTAAATCTTTCAGTCTTTCTGACCCAACTCAATACACCGTGAGTCGCGCTCGCTCTTTATGGACATCTGTTATTTTCTCAGTTTTCCCTTACAAAAGAAAGAACTCCTTATCCAAAAAAAAAAAAAAAAGATTGGTTGAGCAAACAGCTTTAAACTATTTATCATCAAGAGCAGCACAGATTGCTGGGGACAATATTACTATTGCTTTGTAAATGTACTAGTAAATATATCATCTAACGGTAAAACTCCAAACAATACTTTACCTTTTAACTTCTACAGTGAAGTCACTCATGTTTCATCACACTGACCTGAGGAATAATGTGTGCGTAACACTTTGCGGTAGCCCCTCATTTATATAATCAACTGCTTTAGAAATAACAACACACAATTAGCTGTTTCACAAGATAATTACATAGACTATTTCATGTAATTACCAGTAATAATGCTGTAATATAAACGATGGGGGGAAAAAATATGTATAATGTAAATTGTGGATAACTGTGATTCATGAAGTGACAGTATTTAATATACACAATCATAATGGTTTGATTACTGATACAACCATTACATTTTTACTGAAAGGGTTTGATTAGAGTCCTTTCCAACTCTGAGTTTTAGCATGTAATGAAATAGGCCGGTCAGTTGTATATGTGTTTATAATCATGTAATGGTAGACAGATCGTCCTTGAAAGGTTCTATAGACGTATTGGTATAATAAAATAAATGATTTAAGATAATATGTGTGTATATCACTTTATATTATGGTAGCCATGACCCACATGTATATAATGAATTGCTTTAGAAATAACATGCAATTATTTGTTCCACAAGACTGTTAGAATTATTTATGTAATCATGCAGTAATAATAGTATAATATCAATGATGATTAAGAAATATAGCAAAAAATCTGTCGTATAATCTGTAGTTGAGGATAACTGAGATTCATGGAGTGACAGTATAATAACTCCATGAATAAATAACTTCCAAAAAATAAATAAATACAGTTATAAAAATATATATATATATATATATATATA
>JAUYWG010000006.1:109455-125623 GCA_034779775.1 Enteromius afrohamiltoni
T
Source organism: Enteromius afrohamiltoni (assembly GCA_034779775.1). Taxonomy (NCBI): domain Eukaryota; kingdom Metazoa; phylum Chordata; class Actinopteri; order Cypriniformes; family Cyprinidae; genus Enteromius; species Enteromius afrohamiltoni. The sequence goes on from JAUYWG010000006.1 coordinate 109,457, forward strand.
ATATATAAATCCATCTTGACTTGGCTGAAAACAGGACAAAAAAATCTAGGCCGGAAAAGCATTTTTTCCACAGTGTAATGCATTATGTTACCCGACATTATGGATATTTCCTTTAGTGCTGAAACAAAACGCTATCCAATGCGCAATTCAAAATATGTGTAAAACATATGCAACGTTTTGAGCTTATTGTCTGAATTTAGCAGACAATATTGTTGTATTCCCTATTGTCCAGAACAGAAGGGGCCACCAGAACTGATGTTTTATGCAGCGTCCAGCTGCCATGATTTCATCACAGATGTGCTTTGGTGACGCAAAAGGCAAAATCAACAACACAAGTCAAAATCGAATCAGTTCAATTCAAAGATAACATCTGCCTGAGCAGACTCAACAAAAAGCCAAAAAGCTGAATCTCCAGTAGATTTGAGAGTAAAGTAATGAATAAGCTGGCCTGATGAACGGCTTCATATAAAGCAGAAATCTGTAGAGACGGGAAACACAAGAACACACAGCTCCTTGTGAGCTGACATCAATGGAGGCTTTTTCCCAGGCCTGGGGTGCCGTGAATGCGTGTTTGCTCATGTGTAGGAGAGCGTGGAGACTCGATGAATGTGTGATTGAGACGCAGCACACTTCCTCATCTCCCCTGGCTAGAAGCGCTTCGCTGAGGCATTTATCTCATTACTCATCATTCCCACCATTTTAGGGACTTTTTTGGGCGCCGCAGCTGTTGTGTTTTACTGCCTAGCAAGCAGATTTGAATCCTAACCTAACCTAAACAGGCCTGGTTATGTAAGGAACCACACCGTGGTGAAAGGGTTATTTTTAGTGAACTTGATCCAGAGACATTTTAGTGTGTTTTTAACTGTATGCAGAGTTCATCACCTAAAAGACACCCGTGGGTCAACCACATGATGCTCATGTAATGTCTAGACTTATCCATTTAAAAGAATTTTGGTGTAATCTGTATTTCTTCAGCAAGAAAAAAAAAGAACAGTGCCAAAGATCATTTGTAATTTGCCCGTTTTATTCAAATACATTTTTAGTCAAGTGATGCAAACAAAATAAAGCAACGGAAACATAGATAGGAATGGATTTTATAGATATTTTGACAATGCAAAGTTACAAAATGTTCAAAATATTTACAAAATATCTTTACGGAACATGATCTTTACTTAATATCCTAATTGTTTTTGGCATTAAGTCAAAATGGATAATATATAGCTAGAAATATACCTGTGACTGCTTTTGTGATTCAGGGTCCCATATAGCAACAACTAACGCTTTACTGCTCCTTTTGTAAATATTAACTACATTAGTTAAATCGATTTTTAATGTTTATTAACCTTACTGTTAATTTGGACATTTATTAATATTCATAATCAAAAAATTCTAAATTAACATTAACATTATTTAAACCTGAGCAAACATGAACTAGCAAAACAACAATATAAAAAAAATATATCAGTTATGTTAACAACGATTAATAGCGTACTAAAAATGCTCATTGTTAGTCGCAACAACTAAGATTAACTAATGGGACGTTACTTGTTACCAATAATAAACAAATAGGTCGACACCAAAAAACTTTTCAAACATAATGAAATGTTGTAGACAATAATGATTAAGATTCAAACACCCACATAAACAGAATAAAAGTAGGCTAAATACCAGCTTGATCAGCTGAAAACGACCATAAGCAGAAAAATCAATCAATCATTTGTAGATTTCCAGGCCTGAGTGTGAAGGTCACATCCTCAAACATCATCATAATAAAAAACATCTGGAAATATCAGTAACCTATACCTGTAGCTACAAGAAAATATTGCACAAGACTTAAGTCTGGTCAGATCAACATGAGAGGAAGTAGCCTAATTCAGGACAGAAGAAACAACTTTATATTTTCTCGTACCAGCTGTGTGATGCCAATACATGCATGGAATGTAGAATTATTTCTAATCAGTTAAAAAAAAAACACATTCCACTTATTGAAGACAGAACGCAGTCAACAAAATTTACTTCCAAAATATTTCTTTGCAAATACCGCCATCGTGTGGCTTTTAATGACACCTTCAAAGCGCGCCAGATTTTTCCGTGTGGGCGGGAAGGTCAAAGCGCGCGAATGTTTCTCAGTCAGATCGAGAGAGTCGGGAACAAAACAAGGAAGACAGAAGCCCGAATCAGCAGTTTAACTGGGTGAGACAGCTCTCTACAGGGACTCCAGCAACCATCAGCCGCGTTACTGGAGCCATTAACACGACAACACAACACTTTACTCCCATTACAGAGATTAGAGTAGACGCCATCTTGAATTTTACCCGGATAAATACTTCTGATTGAGATGAGGGATTGACTTACTGTGTTTGTCTTTTTCAAAACTCACTTTTTATAGCGTTTTTGTTGTTGAAAGTCTTTTAGAAATAGGCCTGTTTTGTCAGCTAAACTATCAAAATGTTGTTAAATTAATTCTGTCCCTAACAGTCTCACTTTCATTCCCATCAAAAAAAAAATAATTATTATATATATATATATATATATATATATATATAGCACAATTCTGATAATAGATTATTCTGGTTTTCATCGCAAATATCATTATTTTAAAAAAACAAACCAACATGGTAAACCATCATGAGAAGACAAGTCATAGTTATGAGATATAAAGTCTGAGAAAAAGTTGACATTTAAATTGTCAAAATAAAATACATCAAGGAGACTAATTAAAAGAGACAAAATAATCAAAACGAGTCATAATTACAAAAATCTTAATGAAATAATTAGTCTATTTTGACAATTCCAACTTTTTGTCATGTATTTCTAATGAAAATTTTAATATGGCGCTATCCTGATAATCGATTATTCTAGTTTCTATCTCAAAGATCGTTACAGTTATGGAAATATTGGACCTTCATTTACTTGTATTAGGTGACTATAACTACAACAATACATACTTTAATGCATACTCTATAACGACACATTCACAACCAATCAGAATTCAGCAATGCTGAACATGCATCATCTCATCATGTGGAATTAAAAAACAAATCATAATCTACAAACAGGCTAAGCAACGTTAGAGGTAAAAACATGGTGGCTTTCACCCCATCAACACTCCTGCCCGCAGATGGCAGTGCACCTGAGGTGCTTAACTTTTGTTTTATCAGTGAAGATCTGACTAACTTGTCCTAGACACACAAAACACTTCTTGTTGCAGAGGAAACTGAACACTAGCTGATCGGAGAACACGCTGAAATAATGTACAGTTTACTGACACACGTGTTTGCTTTCCCAGCTGTTCATTTTAATTGACATTTAAAACTGAATCTGAAAAACAAATGACCTTGTAAATGTACATAACTTGTGTAAAATAGGCTGTAAGCAACTGTAAGTAAGAATTTCACACACATTACCTCTTAATATACAGATATATGATAAAATGATCAAAACAATTATGAAAGTCATAATTACAAGTTAAAACTGAGACATTCTCAAAAGTCAAATGATCAAAGTACTCTCAATCTTGACAGTTTCAACTTAATGTTTTTTACTTCATGATCTCAATTTGAACACATCTCATAATGACTTATGATCGAGTAAAACGTGACTTTTTTCTTGTATGGCAGAAATGGGCTTCCACACGCACAGGGTTGAGTAAAGAGTAATGGCTTCCTATATTCTGGGACTTGAAAGAAAAAATGTCCAAAGCGAGTCTCCTGAAATTGTCCCAAACACAGTGGGACCAAAACATCCTCATGTATGGCTTCCTAGCAGCTTCCTCAGTCAAATCTGGAAACTTCATGTCACAAGACACACCTAAATCCGTATCAGACATACATTCAACAGAGATAACAAACAAACAATACATAGAGAAAACATTGAATACAGAAGAATTGTTGTTCGCCATCTCGATTCTCAAACCATTATCATCACACTCTTGTACAGACCCATACCTGCATTGTCACTATAAACCTTTTAATTATCTTCTGACGCTTTCGGATTACCTACAGAATTGCAATAATTCGTTTTTCCGTCAGAAAGACAAAGCGGATGCCGATGAGACTATAACTATCAAGGTCTGCTGTTTTGGCTCGATCATTAGCAGCAGCCGTGCTTCTATTTGGGCTGTGTTCACAGCATTAGGGTTTCATATTGTGCTGACTATGGAGACCGCCCGAGGTCACGCCGCTCCCAACCTGGGAAAAAGGCTGCAAAGAATGCATGATTTGAGGAGTACACAATGTGACTGTGTACCATTTCTTTCACAGCGAAGGTTATGATTTATGATGCACATAAACGGTTAATGAAACTGAGCGACTTTTTGGACTAAATGGTCTTTGTAGGTATTTTTCCATTGTTTGCACAGGCCAAGCGCTTTACAACGTGCAGGACTGGGAATGTTTCAGGTTAAATTTGTCATCACCCTCATGACTTATGCCGAGTTCAGACTGCACGATTTACAGAGTAGTCGCGTCACAGGTCTTTTCGTACTGCATGACTATCTGGGGTAGCATTCAGTCGCTGCTGTGTTTCACACTGCATGACTTTCCAACAGGAAGAATCGCAGACAACTTTGTCGCGCTGTCAAACACACGCGAGGTGACGTGAGACTGGGATTATTATTAAAAATAATAGCAAGCAAAAACTCTTGCCATACAAATTGCATGTGCGCTCATTTACAACGAAGAAAAGATAATAGAAGAGGACATTTACTTATATTTATCTGATATTATGGTATTTATCTATACCTTCGTAACTCCTCCCCCAACGTTCCGCTGACAGGTCTCACGGCTGTCTGCGATTCTCTCCGAATGCATCTTTGATAACTCACACTGTGTGATTATCACCCGTGTGAACGAGCACCGATTTGACAGTGATTTCGAGCGTTTGTCGGCGAGACTAAAATCGTGCGGTCTGAACTCGGCATTACTGTCTTCTGCGAAGCACAAACGATATAGAAATGTTTCTACTCTTGGTTTTGTACATTAAATGATAGCCTGTGGGTTCGAAACAATACCGGACCACACACGCTTTTATTATGAAATAAAAATTAGAAGATTTTGAAGAGTAGTCAAAAGTATGAGATAAAAAACTATAATTACATATACTGTAATTATAAAGAGTCAAACATTGAGATCTCAATTTCAGTTGATCGTAATTCTGACAAGGATTTAAACTTGCGTCAAAATACGTACAGGCCAAATTTGAGAGAAGTCATAATTCTGACAAAAATCACAACCTATGTAAATTGACTTATGATAATAGTCATATTTTTTAATTGTCAAGTTGAATTTGTCAGAAAATTTTTAAAGCTTTTTATCTCATAATGTCTTATTTTATAAACATGACCTCCTATCACATCATTTTTTACTTTTTGTAAAAAAAATATATACACACAGTGGGTACGCAAAGTATTCAGACCCCCTTACATTTTTTCACTCTGTTTGCTAAAATCAGTTCTTTTTTTTTTCCAGAGCAAATGAGAATCATGAGGTCAAAGGAGCTGCCTGAAGAGCTCAGACACAGAATTGTGGCAAGGCACAGATCTGACCAAGGTTACAAAAAAAAAAAAAAAAAGACACTTAAGGCTCCTAAGAGCACAGTGGCCTCCATACTCCTTAACTGAAAGATGTTTGGGACGACCAGAACCATGTGTTTTTCTGTCTACATGGGGTGCTGTGTGTACATTAATGAGGAAAAAAATGAACTTAAATGATTTTAGCAAATGGCTGCAATATAACAAAGACTGAAAAATGTAAGGGGGTCTGAATACTTTCCATACCCACTGTATATATATATATATATATATTTGGCATTTTCAGATTTTGTGATTCACAGGGGAGGATGAGGCTCACTAAACGATGACAGAAATTAAATCTCCGGTTGAATCTATTGCATACTGATAAAATAAACCCCTCATGTGCTTAAATGGTTTTTTTCTGTGGCGGTTGACCACACTATATTCAGAAGATTAGGAATAGCTCAACTTGTATTTAACCTGGAATATTCCTTGAACACAAAATGATGGCCCAATTATATGATAGATGATAAATTGATGTGATTTCTCTCTTCCATGTATCTTTTAATTAAAAAAACTGCTTAAGAGCAACCGAGTAGAGAAGTGACCTAAAAAAGTAGAAGGAATGTTGTGATGCTAGAAACACGTCTAACGCTCGGGAGACTCGGCTAATGAGGAACAGTTGCTGTTGAGGTAATGAGCTGTTTCTAACCGGTGCGGTGTGAGCAGTGGTATAATCAAGAGCAGAAAGCCTTTAGTAAAAGAAACAACATTTAAATGAACAGACACTGAGGACCAGACATCGCAGGCTTGATACAGATGTGACGAATAAGTTGCAATGCATTGTCAAAATATAACAGCTTCGTAATGCCACTGATACAGGTTTAAGAATCATTAAAAAGTCTAAGTGATTACAAAAAGTAGGGTAAAGATTGGAATAGTACAGAATATAATCTCTCAAAATAGTAGCAATATCGACTGATTGCAGCCTTACAGCACTATAAAAGAAGAAGTCTGATAGTGTCCAGTCTTCCTTTTTAGGAGGCAGCAATACAGTTTCATCTACCAGATCTGTAATCTACAACACATGGAAGCATGGTCTCCATGCGTGCACAGCGCCTCCACCCGTGAACGTGTCCAGGTCGTAGATTAGCTACATCGGATGAACGACATCAGCGTCTTTTTCCGCTTTTAGGATTGCATAGAAAGTACAGTTGTGCTCAAAGATAGAAAGCATGTGAAAGTGGCCGAATGTGCCCCACAAGCGAAATAAAACATTTACTCTGCTTTCAAAGGCACGACTATTCTACGATACTCAAGTGTGCAAAATGAAGCTCAAGTTCGATTATCTTTAAACGGGAGAGAGATCGTATTCAGAGGACCGTCTGTTTTGCAGGATATGCATAGTCAGTGTGCTTCACTACCGAGTTCACCGCTGTGTTCGGTTTGTTTGTTTCTCCAGATGTCCAGCTTGACGCACGCTGATGTTTTCCTCCAGAACAGCAGGGTCGAGTTGCTCGATGGTCATGGCTGTGCAAAACGTGTTTTTGGTTTGACGTTCTCTCAGCTGCTGTGGTTTGGTCCTTCATCCCTTTGTAGTCCGTCCTAGTGGTTCGGTGTGGGCTGCTGGTTCACGATGACCTGGATAACAAAGTCCTTCTGGATCTTGGTGTCTTGCAGGCGGGTCTTATCCGTGAGGAGCTTCCCAGAGAAGAACCAGCGCTGGTGGGCCAGCTCGATGTCCTCCTGAGCTTGCAGCTGCTTTTTGAGCAGGCCGATGGTGTCGGTCATGCTGGCGTTGAGGCGCACGTCTTTGCCGGTGGAGAGCCGTACTTTCAGCTGGAACTCTTTCTTCTGTGTGCTCGGGGGCTCGGGGTTGTCGGACAGGTCTTCTTCGCTTCTTTCGCTGATCAGATTGACTGGCGGGGCCAGGCAATAAACCGGCAGCTGGTAATGGTTGCCAAGTTCGTCGTAACACTCGGTCAGGGATCCTGATGGGGAAATAAAGCACAGACAGACACAGTTTATGACACAGTCATGTTATTAAATACTTCTTCATTATGCTAAAAAACCAATAAAGAAAATAAGGGTTGGGTTATGAAAGCAACAGGATGTTTTAATACGGGAATATTTCAATATAGCCATAAATATGTGTGACCCTGGATCATAAACCCAGTCATAGGCATCACATTTTTAATATTGAGATTAACGCATCATCTGAAAGTCGGATGTAATCTTTCCAGGAATGTCTGGTTTGTTAGGAGAGGACAATATAGTTGGCTCAAAAACCAGTCTGAGTCTGAGGATGCAAAAAGAATCCAAAATATCTTCATGGAACATGATCTTTACTGAAAGATTCTAATGATTTTTGACCCATACAATGCTGCAAATACATCTGTGCTGCTGATGACTGCTTTTGTGCTCCAGGGTCACAAATCTGACAAATAATCAAACATTCTGATCTTGTCTCGTTTGACCAGTCATAACATAGCAAGTAAATCTACGTGGACTGATTTGATCATCTTTAACAAGCTGCAACTATTCCAGATTATTGCATTTATTATTATTATATGGTCTGAAAATCTCTTAAGAGGTTTGGAAAGTAAAACGGAGGACATGTAGGAAACCCTGAATGTGGAAACAATTAGATTTGTGACAAATGGGAGGTATGCATATAAATCTGGATTTAGGCCATGTGTTGGCTTATATTTAACCTTTATTTTGTGGGCTGCTCCACTAATGTTCCACAAGTTTAACTATGAGATCGCCAGACTCCCGTTTCTCTCAAATCCTCACACGAAGTGATTTTAAATGTAAATCATGGTAAATATTGATCAGTGCGCCAAGAATAAGAAATGACTGGTTTGTGCTTAGTTGAGAAATCTTATCTTGGGGTTGTTGTTATTCTCTCCTCACATCAGCTCGAGCCTGACTGGCAATGCTAAGGCAAATCAGGTTTATTTGTTTAGCACATTTCCCACACGCCAGTAATGCAGTTTCACTTTAAATTCATTTGAGCTTGGTGTTTATAATGAACACTGTTTGTAGTGAATGCAACGATAATTTACAACTTCATACCTTTACATTTGAGAGAGCCAAGGGGACCTAAGATACATGTTTCCAGTGTTTGTAAAACTGAATGCTGTGAAATGTGACTTGAGCACCAATGCATTGAGAAGAATATGCACAGAGACATTTGAGCATTGCTCAAACGTTCATTTCAGTTTTTTACTTTAGATACACTTTCCTTCATGCAGTTCATATTCGATACGCAACCCGTGTACTGTCAGACGTTTTAAGTGCACTGTGTTTGTTTGTCCTGTTATTGCTTAGCTTGATTTTCCAATCACACGAGTTTTGAAGCAGCAGCACACACACGTTGCAATAACATTGAGTGACGATATATTATTAAAGAGTTCGGTCTGGTTTGGCTCAGGTATGTTCATTCAGTTTGAAAATGGTTACTTTTTCATTTCTGCCATATAAGCTTACAGTGATGTGAACTGTTTTTTTGATCTGGGTCTTGAAATACTTGTCTATGTGGGTAGTGGAATGGAAAAGTTTGGGAACCCCTGCTTTAAGTGACTTTTTTTATGCACAATCAACAAGGTTTCCGCGAATAATCAGTGAGCACCACATTTGAACCAACTTAAATCAATTGCATTACAAGATGCATTACACAACCCTCTAATGGTAAATCGAATCATGAAACCAATTCACACCCCTAGTACACGCAACACTAACTCCAGTGTTTTAACCAAATTCTGTTAAGTTCAGTTTTGCACAATGCATTTTTCCACTTCCTCAAAAGACAGAAGTCAGACACACACACACACACACAGCAGCCGATCGGAGACTCTCACCGTGTGGTAACGTGATGCTGGCTCCGTCCACGATCGCCTGAGCCAGTTCATGGTCGTTACACTCCAGAGCCACAGCGGCGGCCTTTAGGGCATCCCAGATCTCCTTCCGGCCCTCGAACGCCGGAGCCGTGTCCCAGAACTCGTCTCTCTTGCTGCGGAGCTGGCCCTCCGTCATCGGGTAATCGCTCTTCCACTTGGGCTTGTCTTTCTTCAGCGGCTCATTACGACCTGCAGACCAAACGAGGTGTGAATGAACACTCATGAGAGCCGTACAGCATTTCACAAGCGAAGAGCACATTATTATTGACCATTGTGAACAGAAGTGTACCATTCCGATCAATTATGACAAGTTTCGTTTCAAATCAAACGTGCGTGCCGTTCCCCAGCAGAGGCATGACTTCACTAATGGAGGCCGAGTAAGACTTTCCATTTGCATTCTCCATCAGTACTTTCACAAACGGGGCAACAAAAAGCAGACTGACTGCAGTGTGATAAACAAGAATTGACATTTAGTGCTTTCAAATGATCATGGTGTAATTTAATATTCGCCATAATTTGGAAATCGATTACATTCGTTACAAAAGGTTTCTATTTCATACAAATGCTGTTTCAATTCATCTGTGAACGCTGACAAATAAAACGCACGACTCTTTCTGCAGCACAACACTGATAATAATCAGATAAGCAGCAAATCAGCATGATTTCTGAAGATCACGTGCCACTGAAGACTGCTGAAAATACCGATTCACATTACAGAAATAACTGACACGTTACAATATACTTGCACAGAATACAGTTATTTGAATTATTTTGCTGTATTTTCAATCAAATAAACAGCCTAGGTAGGCATAGGAACAGAGCTTGCATATGGTTTGATCCTATTATTATTAAATAGAATTATCGGACCCAACTACGTATAAAATTAAGAAGTAAATAGATGTGTGGTTAAATCGTATGAATATAAAACATGTTATTTTTCTAATAGTACAGTAACTCAATCTTGCTCAAAGCAGACGTGAACTCCGCTCACTCATATTCCCATGACTGAGCAAAGGTTGTGTATTTATGACTGTTTGTCTGCAAACACTGATCAGTTCAGGCGAAAAACAACAGCCTCCATCCATCAACAGCGGTTATCTGCTCAAACAGAATCAACACTGATAGGCTGAGCCCTACACACTGCCATTAGGACACACACAGCAGGCCGGAAATACATTAATAGTATGCAACATTAATCTGCAATTATTATCTAGTTCAGTTCAAAGTGATGATGTGGCATACTTAATACATTTACAGTTCATCAAAACAAACGTTTACGCTCTAAAGCATCTATACTGGACACAACAGCATCTGACGCCGGCCGCATGTCAACGAATCTTTAATTATTAGATGAACCATGAGCACTGCGAAAACAATAACACCAGACATTCCTATCTGGATGGGATTAGATTCCCAGCTCTTCCAGAGGCGTGATTATGACGTGTGAATGATCTGACGTGTCCACTTTATTAATGATGGTACTCGCATTCAGAAACAAATAGCATGCTGAAGAATGTCTGCGTTTACATTTATATTTAGTTATTTGAAAAATACAAACGTAATCTTATTATAATATAATTTATTGTCCGTTTAATCAGAAAAGAAAGTGAAAAATATGATATTTATACGGCAAACAATAATATAAGAGATAATAATGAAAACATCCAAGAAAGTGTACCCACAGCTACAAAGCCCAATAGGATCTGATCACTCCGCACGTTCTGACCCCAGCAGTAACAGTGACGCTCGCTCCAGTAATAAACCTGCTCCAGAAATAAGGAAGTTCAGCGGAGAGATGACTCATCCTGGTGAGAGCGTAATCATCAGGACACATTGTGTGATTTAAAGCCCTGTTCCACCCAGAACGCTTCTGATAGTACAATTAAGGAGGAGTGTTAGCAACAACACCTAGAAAAAACGCACAAAAACCAGCAAACAACAGAAGAGGAAGACTTACGTGATCATATCTAGTATATATCCAACACAGTCTCACGAGCTATTCATACGAGGAGCCACCTCACGCGTGCGATTGGTCTAAAACCACGTGATGGGTAGGTTTAGGGGCGGGGTTATGTTTAGGTCATTCGTACGAATTCATACGAATTGGCGCCTCGTAAAATACGTACGACTTAGTGAGGTCGTAGAAATTCCTGCAGCACTTCTGCGAGCACAGAAAAACATTACAAAAGGATAAATAGGCCTATACGAGAAATATATAGCTATTTCACCTGAACAATAAATCAAGGAAACGAATGACCTAATTAATGTCGAAGATGTCAACGTCCATAAAAGTCATTTTCTGACATGACAGGAATCCTATTGAGCGTGAGTTCTTCCATCAAACCTTCATTACACGACCGCAGCTCCGGCGGTGAACTGACGGGATCTAATAACACTTTCAGATGACACGCAGCTCATTTCTCCGTCACTATAAGTTACCCACAACACCCGGAAGATGCGCGTCTGTGCTCCGAGTCCTGTCGCGTTCGCACAGCGTGAGTCCTGAACATTTACAGGCCACGCTCCAAACAACTGGACTCTGCTGCTGCGTGAATGTGGTCAATAAAAGGCGATTTTTTTTGTCAACACAATATAGACCACGAGTAGGTAAAATACTGACATAAATAAATAAATAAATGACCCTTTAAGCCGTTTAACTGATTGTATTAATCAGTCAAAATTCAAATCGGTCAGTTAACAGTTAAACTGAACATCCCTAGTTCCTGTATACTTTCTTTCTTGCTTAAAGACAAAATATATATATATATCGGAAATCAGGTATCGGCCATGAAAAACCCCTACTCCAAAAATATACCGTTTAAAACAGGCTTTTATGTCTCATATCGTCTGACACGTCTGTGCAGGAGATACGTGAAGACATCTAAATATCTCCAAACACGTGTGTCGGTAAGAAAATGAGTGTCCGGAGTCAAACGAGATGTGTCTCGAGGCCGCTTTCTTCTCCTGCGATTCTCTCGTTACACACACACACACACACACACACGCGATCTGTGTTACAGGAACACGACACGCTCCCGCTTCATCCCTGAATGATGTGCAGCTCTTCTTCCGTTAGTGTGAAAAGCTTTTTTACGACGTCTGCTTCGTGTTCTGAACATGCAATCAAACTGTATATATATATATATATATAATAATACTACTACTAATATAATAAGATTCAAAAACACTTGACTCTTAGGAACAAATTCATTGGAGTCAAAACCTGCACATCACAAATAATGAATATTTGACATACTTAATCATTTTACAGCACTAATGCTTATGTTTTTAACTCTAATCCGCTCCTAATTTAATTTCGTGAATCTGATTACATGCTTAATCACATCTGAAGTGCATCCGCGGGTGCTTTTATTATGTACACACACACACACACGTAAGAGAAAATATTTATATATTAAATAAACAACGTAAGAATACACATTTTCAAAATATATACTGTTTGTGTTTATGTATATAAATAGTAAGCATGCATTTATATTATTAATATTATTGAGTTGAAAAAAAGATTATAGGCCTTTTTTTAATAATCAGACCGAGCATCATATTATTAGGCAAAACTTGAACAATAGTAGTAATATTTCTTGAAAGGCTTTGAACTTTCGAAAACTTTCTGTGTTCATAAACAAACGTTGCTCTGCTGTGAAGACGGACTGGAACGCTCACACAGTAACACAGCCCACGTGCCAATGAAACTCTTATCTCCTGTTCAGGACACACACAACATGCTGAAGCACTGATAAACGTCTGAAGACTTTCACTGCACTAATCCAATGCTCTCCAGTCAATCTCCAGTGTGGCCTTTCTATCCCAATTCTTTTGGAAAAGGCAGGAAACCAGCAGGCACGACGGTCACATGGAGCAAACATGCAGGGACATGCCCTGACTGCCAGCTCCAACATGCATACAGGAGAAGAAAAACAGATAAAGCTCAAAAGCAGGGCTCCTATTGTCAGATCTACAAAAAGAAAAGCAGCAAGCACGCCTCACTTAACATTCAAGTCAATAAAACGATTGTTTGAGACCAGCGACAGTAAACAGAAGAGGAACACAACGGAAAAGCAGAAGTGTTGCACATTGTAAGGACAAACATGAAGAAGTACTTTGGTAGAGGGTAATACTGTGGCATTTTGATTAATATGCCATCCCTTTCTGTGAATTTAAGGTATCATCACAACCAATGTAAGAGATGAAACATGGTAACACTGCGGTTTGCTCTCAAAAATCTTACTTTCAACCAGAAATGGGAACGTTTTTAAGTATATGCAAACTATGGTATGAGTTTATTGCACATTTGATGCATTTCAAAGAAGACCACAGTATATGCGTGCATGGTACTTTTTTGTTGGTGGTGCATCTGAAATGTGCGCACTTTAAGTACATTAAATGATTGCATTCAAAAAAACTAAATTTGCATTAGAAACAGATACCGTGGTAAGCCTACGGTGGGCTGCTTTAATACATGGTAATATGTATTTATGCGTCATGGTGTTTATAATAGCTAGGAAACATATCCAGTGTTTTCCATATTTGAGTGAGGTAGCAAAAAGATTTTGTATTAAAAGTATATTGTAAAAGCACTGCGCTTGAGATGCACTAGTGTTTGTTTAGCACATTCCTAAAACATGGCATTTGCAAAAAATAACATGCATAGTAGTATATTGTGGTATTGTCTGAAATATGCATATATTTACTAACTGCTGATTAAATTACAGTCTTAAACCCCAAAACATTCACACACAGGCTTCTCACATCAGGTTAAGTCAATACACGTGATATTTGCATGTTTTGAAGAAAGCCACACAGGAACGAACAAACAATGCAAAGCAGCATCGCAGATGCAGAAGTCTCACCTCCGCGCTTCCTCGAGCCGTGTCCACGTGACTCCGCGCGCTCGCGCCCCACGCAGCCTCCCATGACTGTCAATCAAACACAGGCCACATCTCAAGACGACTTTAAGATTCACTCCTGCGTCGTGATCTTTTGATTTCACGAGCGGAAACAGCACCACAGACCTAGCGACTCAATACAGGTGATCTATCAACAGCACGCGCGTTAAGGGAAGCGTCCTACAAAACAAAACAACCAGAACTTTAGACTCACGATGTCTGGGATGATCTCTACGTTAAGTTATCCGGCCAGAGAATCGCGTTTAGTTGTTTCTGGCTTTGTCCGACGAGCTAACGTTAACTTACAGCGGCTAGCCAGAGCACTAGCTTCATCCCGAACTCTTAAATCCGGTCTAAAAGAATCAAACAACATCAGCGAGACTAGCGTTTTAGCTTCATAGATTACTCCGTGCTCGCTTTGATGTAGATCTAAACACACGTCGCAAACCTGCCTCAGCTCTTTATCTCTCGCTAGTCTAACGTTACCTTTCCCTTCACTGATGTTTCCAACTAGTTCACGTTACTGACGCTCACCGCGCATGCGCGCTCCGACCACGTGACTGCGCCAGAGCCCCTCCTGCAGTGGGAGCCTTCAATCTGAGCTCAGAAATCGTGAGACGTTTGTGACGATCTCGTGATTAACACGACGTTTTCCTTTTTTTGGAGAGAAGAAAGGGAAATGTGAAAAATATAATAAATTGTAAGTGAAAAAATTATAATCCAAATGCCAAAATCTGTAATAATAACAAGAAAGGCGTGTTTAAAAAATAAATAAATAACAATTGCCTACTGAGTAGAATGCTATGAAAAAATAGAAGTACTTACTAGGCTGGATAGAAAATAGTTATAACACCCGAAAAATAGTTCATATCTTGCGCAATAATAACAATAAAATAAAGCCCTTAAGCGCTATATATAGGCACGGAGGCAAGACCCAGAGTTTGACATCTCCACCCATTCAGGAAATCTCTAAAATGCACTTCTAAAAGTCTCACGTCTGTGTGACATGTTACTTGTTTATTAAAACCCACACTTTTCTTAAACAACAACAACAACAACAACATAATTATGCAAAATTCACAAATCAACCTTAAGAGCTACAGTGAAGCCTATGTGATATCATAAAATCAGTGACAACACTAACAAAATAAAAAATAAACAGACATAGCTGATTAAAAAATAGATATGTAGACCTAGAACCTTACGATATTTTATTTTACAAAACACACACTTTTATAACAACAACAAGAACCCGTGATTAATATTTTTAGGGGGAAAACACGTTACTTTAAAACTCATTCAATAATACTAACTAACTACATTAAAAAACATGACATATTTAAAAAACGTAAATGTAGTAAATCAAACAGTTTTAATGTATATTGCCGTTCTATTATTATGTTTGTTTGTTTGTTTGTTTGTTTTGATGACTCCAGACTGCAGTAGTTTGTGAGCTGAAGTCCCTCGCGCGGGCACAGAAGCGCTGTTGTGCGCACGCGCGGCGGAGTTCACCGCTGGCTGCTGTTCTTCAGGATGGCCGCGGATCACGGCGTGCTGCTGGGTTTAGTGGAAGAATTCGTGTCTGGACAGGTGGATAGCAAGGCTGCAGAAACCGCTACAGGTATCTCGTTTACTGGTGTCCGTCGTCTCTGCCGTTTCTTGCCGGTTTGAGCGCTGACTCTTAAAAATGAAAGCTGTCAGAGAATCCGCGCGAGATGCTAACCGCCACATCCTGCATCACGCGCGCTGCGGCGGCTGACAGAGCCTCTCACACACACACACACACACACCAAACCGTCCCTAGTCTCACAGTGTGTGTGTCTGCTTCATAACACGGCGTCGTTTT
>JAUYWG010000006.1:133732-159214 GCA_034779775.1 Enteromius afrohamiltoni
GCTTGAACTACTTCAGTTGTGTGTAATGAATCTAAAATATATGAAAGTCTAATGTTTATCAGTACATTACAGAAAATTATCACAATATGATAATTTTTTGAAAAGGACCCGTATATATATATATATATATGTATGCATGGCTGTATTTACACATACACAGTATATATATAGGTGTGTGTGCATGACTGTGGTCATCATTCGTGTGTTAATCGCTGTGTACGTCTAATAATAATCACATTCTATTCCCCGATTGTGTCTATATAATCGGAGGTAATTTCCTCCAATCTGTCACATGGGTTAATAACACCCGAACATTAGTAACCAATTGTCTATTTTTACTTTTTGCGGTTTCCATTTTTAAGTCAAGTAAAGTTTGAGAGCTAATATTTTAATTCAAACGTGGGCTAGCAGTTTGGATACAGCATCAGCACATGGGTCGACACTCAGCACATGATGTGTGTCAGACACTCAAAGCCACAGAACATGCACTTATAAACTGCTGCAGATGCAAAGGCCTTAGGAGGAAAATGATGAAAGAATTAAGAACAGACGGGGCTGTAGTGGTACAGCTTAAAGTTGTGTTGTCAAGCGGTGGCTGAGCATGCTTTTCTCAAGTATAATTCATTTCGACACGTTTTGTTTGTTATGTGCATAAGTGACAGTATTTGTTGAGACACTCTATTTTGTACAGTTTACTGTAAAGTGTCGCTCCTCATCTGCTGTACAAAGGGTAGGCATAATAAGGAAGGGTTCAGCCTGCACCTTTTCGGTGCTGATCTGAAATAAACGTATCTAATATCTAATCCATTCTGCTTGATATGATGACACGCATACGTTTCTCAGAGTCAAAACCTCTAATTCTTATAGTGTTTTTGAGATGAACGTACGCTGATTAAGTTAATGTTTTGACATGTTGTTTAAGGCTCATTTTGTTTAAATGTCTCGATCTAGGTACCCGGCTGTCTGCAGATCACGATAGCTCACGGTCTCCGCAGGGGAAAGGGTCAGTCTCTCACATGAATGTGCAAACACTCAGACACTGTGGGGTAAAAACACTTATTTTAAAATCATATGAAACCGCATTTCTTGATGTGTTAAGATGTAACTCCACACACTTCTGTAGAGAGCGTGATGCCCGCTGAAGGTGGGAAAGTTAGTCATACAAACAACTAAAAAGATCATTTTGAAGTGAGCTTAAAGATGACAAAGAACATGAAGGGACAAGTAGAGTTTGGATAGAAACTTTAAAAAGAATAGCAACTTCAGTGTGATATCTGGGCCTGTTAAAGATGTAAGACATGCAGCACTATATTTTTTGTATTTCGTAATATTAGTCCACTGTTTCTTTTCATTTAAACATATAAGAGTGATTTTACTCTTTCCTTGTCTGCATTTAGCAATCAGACTCGCTCTTTGGTAATTTTGTGTATTAAAGGGACTAACAGCTCTTATTTTAACAAAAACATAGACGTAACTTTCTGTTTAGATGTTGAGGGGTTTGAAAGCCTTCAAATAGATGACTCTTGGTTTAAATACATAAAACTAGAGGTATTCTATTTCACTGTTCACTTAGAGAGTGCAAACACTGTGGTGAGAAACTATTGTTTTAAATCGTATGAAGAGTGGAATTTCCATCTGTTACAATTTAATTCACTTCTTATTATCATTCTGCTTTTATTCTTTTACTAATTGTCTCAGCTCTGTTGATACACTTACATTTTTTTATTCAGTTTGATGCTTCATTCAGTTTTTTCTCTCTGTGCTATTTCAGATGGGGAACGCACTGAGGGATTGTGGGGGTGTAGGATGAGGGGCTGCCCCACAAGCACACAAACATCTGTTCTCTGTTCACATTTTATTATTTAATAAACATTTACGACTTGGTCTTCTTTTACTACATGATACAACAGTTGCACTCACTGACGTTCCGGAGGTGGTTCTTATGACAGGATGTGGGGGTGGGGTGGGGGTGTACAGGATTGCCGGTTTATTGTACATCATAAATTCCAAAGGGTCATAAAACAATGAAAGGGTCGTAAATCAGGGGCTATAAATCACCTTTTGACATTCTGTGACTCTAATTACTACTGTCTTCTTTGTTTTGTTTTAATAATTGTTCTTTGATGCATCCCTGCCTTTCCGAGTCGCTGAAGAGCACTCACTACTCACTAAACTGATCAACGAGGGATCCTTAAATTAAACATTTCCACTGAACATTAGGTTAATATGCATTCTTGTTTCATCACGTTTGTTGTGGAAACTATGCAGTAGCCTTTTTTTATGGAAATTTATGCAATTTCGTCTGAAATAACTTCAAAATTGCGGCAAATTCCAAACTTTTTCAAGTGAAAAGTCAATAAACGTCACACATTACATTACTTATTTTTTATTATACTTAAATATTTAAATAATTTAAATATAAACTGACACATTAACTTGAGCAGCTATGTTTTCCCACTCAAACGGTCTCTGTTTCGCCGATGCAGTGGTGTTGCTTTTATTTTGAATTTTAATTTAGTTCATATTTGCTGTAACTTTGCATGAGCATATCAACTTCAGCTTTATTTTTTCAGATGTTGCCATGGTGACTCGTAATATCTGCGCTCCATTGATAATGCCTTTTCATAGTCGTGGTGTACAAGCTTAACTCTGAGTTAGTCTACTTGATCTTACTCACATCAGCTGTTCTGAAACCCAAAACTCTGGGTTTATAATTTCTGGGCTAATCAACTCAGAGTTCAAGTTTAAACTTGTTTGAACCTCCTTTCTGAAACAGGCCCTGGAAGTATCACATAATGTTTACCATATTGAAAACAAATAATGCTGAAGCATCTTTGTGAATGTTTTGTATAAGGATTTAATATCAAATATTAAAGAGAATGAATACAATCACTTAATGAATTAGGATGGTTAGAACAAAAACATTATAATATCTGTATGCATGCATGTTAGCAAAACAAAGAGAGAGCGATGTAGAGCATGAAAACACTTTTTGATGTTTAATGCATGCTATAGTGAGCTATATTTAGCCCATGGCTTGTGTTAACATTTTTGACAGCAGCAGAAAGCCTTTTATCCACAGAATCAGTATTTTAAGTTTGGGTTTCCTCATTGATGGCGTTCTCAATTCTTGAAAGAAAGGAATAGCATTTCATATTAAAATCTTTGCCCATCAATGCATAAAAGAATGGGTTTAGGAAGCTTTTTGCATTGGTGAGAATAGTGCAAACTAGTAGGGCTATGCCAAGGGAAAAGGTGTAATTAGAAATTTCCAGCTTTATTAAAGAAACTATAAGAAATGGCAACCAACAGATAAAAAAAGCTGCGATCAGTAATGTCATGATGCTGTCTGGCTTGGTGAATTTGGTTTGGTTTGCTCTCAGCTTACGGATCAGGATGATGTAACAGATGAAGATGATCAGGAATGGAATTAAAAAGCCAAAAGTAAAGTGCAGAACAGTAATGATTTTGTAATTGTTGATATAGCATATGCCCCAATAAGTCTCTGTGAATTTGGCAGCTGAAATACTCAGAAAAGAAGATACAATCCAAGCCAACACAACAACTATAGAAGCTTTCTTCACTGTGCGCTGATTCTGGGCCCAGACGGGAAACTTGACTGTGATGCAGCGATCCACACTAATGATGACCAGGATGAAAATGCTGCTGTAGATACTGAGGTAAACAACAAAATGGCAACACTTGCACATGAAGAGCCCAAGGTTCCAGCTCTGCTTCACCATGTAGTCAATGGCGAAAGGGAGAGTAGCGCAGAAAAGGGTACATGAGTCAGACAGAGCCAGACTCATGTACCAGGTGCTGCTCACTGACTTCTTCATCTTAAACCCAGTAATCCAGATCACTGCACCATTTCCAGTGATGCCAAGAAAAAATATGATCACTTTAAAGATCACTGTGGTTACACATGCTGCTTCTGTGCAGTATACAGGATCATAAACATATTCATCTGAATATGAAAACGTTGTGTTTTCCATTGGTTCCATTGAGTTCTGTAACAAAACAAGAAGCAATTTATCCAAATGCATTTCATTGAAGCCGAGCTCTAACCACCATAGACATTTGTAATAATTACAATAATTAGAAATGGCCAATTGGCCAAAGGCCTGTTTTTTTAATTTCTTGCACTGCACTCATAATGGGCCTGAGTACCCAAACAAACTTGTAGCCAATCAGCAGTAAGGGGTGTGTCTACTAATGATGTGGAGGAGAGTGTGTTCAGTGCACAGCAGAGCAGAGCGAGATAAAGATACAAAGCAAAAGAGGAAAATGTCGGTGGAATGATGAGGCAAGAGGTAGGTCTCGTGTAAATATCAGATCAGCCTTCCAGTGCTGGAGTGAACTCAAGGAGCAGAAGGCCTGCGATCAAACGCAGAGATTGCTTTGCTTTGGTTCTTCTCAATAGGTGAGAGTCTACACCAGACAAATAAAGTCTGCCTACACTGGACACGATAAAGTGATAGTTGAAAATCATTTGAAATTAGTGTCAGCACGTCATAAATAATGCAGCAGCTATTTTCTGGCGGAGCGTCCAATGTAGACAGCATCACTGATTATAATCACTATACTACTTTGTTGTGCCATGTGTGGGGCGGAGCTACAAAAATAGGGGCAAGACCCTTTTGGGGAAGGGGAGGGGTTTGTTTTGGTTATTTCAAATATCCATCAGGGAACAAGGGTTACATACGTAACCAAGACATTCTCTGTCTGTCAGTCACTACGAGTTATGTCGTGATGACAGACTGGGGTCAAATGGAAAGCCACAGGGACCAACGGTGAGTCCGTTGCTGCTGGAGAAGCCAAGAAATAGCTTCTAAGAGAAGGGCTTTCAACCTTCATGAAGATTGCTTCAAATCTCCTAAATACTTGTTACAGTTTCACAGAATGAAGGGGAAGTGGGCTGTCTGGAGAAGAGCGCTATGGAGGCCACATCCTACCAGAAGGGAGGTGACATGTGGGAACAGTCAACAGACTGACCCAGGCCGACTGCTTGCTGCACAAAATGCAGCAATCATGTGGTCTCGACTTCGAAGCAAACATCTGAGTGGTTGCACCTGTCACCTTTTATAACCACATGTTGGGGAATGGCTCAGGATGGAAATACCACTAAAAACATGTCTTTGCTATTTTCTCGTAAAGAGGTCATCCGGTGATACATGCACCTTTACAACCTGTTTGGACTGAAATGTGTGTTGGGAGTGTGTGAACACAACCACCCTTCAATGATAAAGTTGTTTAAGTTAGTCCACCAGTAGTTTTGTTTCAATTTAATAAAAATAGGTTCCCCCTTCTGATATCAAGCCATTCTCAGATGCATGTGGGTGTGGTGTCACACAGACATAGGCCACTCCCACAATAGTTGATTGACAGCAGCGTGTCACACAGACTGAACTGGTGTCTTACCTCAGACCCGCCCTGAGTGAGCCGTCATCAGACCGAGACGCAGAGACAAGCAAGACTCCTAAGAGATTGAGGGGTTTTGTTGTTGAATGTATTAATGAACAGAGCAGTAGTGATTTACCCCGACATCTGAGAGACTGAAGACGCGGAGGATTAACGCTATGTTTGGTTCTGAAGGGAAACGTGCCCTTGATCAACCGAAAATGTCTTTTAATACATCTTTGCAAATTGCCTTTCCTAATAATGTGCTAATTAGCAAGTTTCACTATGAATACGGCTAAAAAAGATCTTCCGAGAGCACCTCGGAAAAGAAGGGATTTAAAGGGGAAGTACACAGAACAGAGTGATTTCTGAAGATCTGTCTATGACAGGGTAAAATGAGCGTTTTTTTACACTATCTTTGAGCAATTTTAAAACACACTATATTACAGACTTTATATTAAGACCCTAAAGAATCATTTTAGCTTGTGGAAAATTGGTTTTGCATGACCTCTTTAATCAGAGCAAATCTGGGCTCCGAACAAGACCACAGTCTGTCATCACCACATAACTGGTAGTGACTGACAGACAGGGAGCTGTAAAAGTAGGCCAAAATACCACAATGCCACAAGTAATGTCAACGCAATTGCTTCCCTTATTTTTTATGTAAACTACTTTTATGCAGAGGTGGCTAGAGTACTGAGAAACTGTATTCAAGTAAAAGTAATAGTCAGAATAGTTACATAATTGTCAATTATTCCCTTGAAAATTTAATTGCGATTATTAATTACAATTTTCAAATGTTTACCATTGTTTGAAGCAACTGCATGCCATATTTATTCATGCATATAAAGCTAAGACACTGACTGAAAAAAACTTTATTGCTTTTCTATAGTATTAAGCCTCAAATTATAATTATACATGGGGTCGGCCTATTTATTAAAATAACGCACGCGGAATAACATAAGTAGAAAATGTATTAATTCTGCAGCCCTAACACACACACACACACAGATGTTAATGTTTTTTTTTTAAATGTAATTTATATCAGTGATGCAAATCTGAATTTTCATCAGCCTTTACCTCAGTCCTCAGTGTCACACAATCCTTCAGATATCCTTCTGATGTTGATTTACTATCAATGCTCTTCTTTTTAGCCTTTTATTTATAAAAGTATCCAGAACAAAATGTCAAAGGTCCAAAAATACTGCAACACTTCATTATATTAGAATGATTTCTTGAAGTATGGCATGTGTTTTGCATCATTTGCTGATGCAATGCTGATTTGCATCACTGAGTTAAATTATATTTTAAGTAGGCTATACCTCTGACACGGAGAAGAGTAAAAACTACTTCTGAACATAACTAAACGAATGCACATTTAAGGACCTTCTTCCGTTTGTTCTGTAAAATGTAAACACGGTCTGTAAGCGTAGATATGAATTGTGTGTAACGTTCTGGAGCAGGTCGCGCGCCGCTGCGCAGAACCAACGCGGTGCTCATTTCATTCGTTCTGAAAGCTTATTTAATGTATAAATTAAGCACTGCATTTAATGCACATTTAAGGTATATGAACAACAAACATTGTCAAACTGTCACTTGTGGAAATGCAGACAGCACGCGGTGTCAAAGATAGTTAGAAAACAACAGCCTTCGCAGATCTGACTGAAGATCCAAAGCCACGTCTTCAACGCTCCTGATGTCCCTAAACTCAACTCACGCTTCAGAAGAATCAGCGCATGCTGCAGGGAACTGAACGAATCCTTCTAAATCAGACCGGTTTAACAACAGCTTTGATCAAGCCTTTAAACAGAATTAACTCAATAGAATGAATCATGTGCGAGTCCTTCACTGCCGAGAGAAAAGTCGACAGCTAATCTGGAATAAACGGAAGCATTTTTAACTTACAGCATTAAGATGAAGCATTTTTTGCATTGAAAAAAGTAAAAGTAAAAAAAGATAGTATTTCAGTGTTTAAACCACACAGAACAGAACACAAGTGCTACTCACTTTTGAATTTTAAAGTTCTTAGCACTGCATATTACTAATAAAAAATATTTTCAGAAAGAAGCTTTAATATATTTATGAAAGGAAAAAAATCTTCATGAAACATGATCTTTACTGAATATCCTTATGTTTTTGAAATAAAAGAAAAATCCATCATTTTCACCCGTATAAAGCAACATAAGGCTGATTTTTTAAACCAGGCTCGAATATACATTTTATCTTGGTTCATTGGTTCTGATGTCATCTGAAGATAACTTACCTCAAAAAGTTAGCTTCTCAATGCTGTTAGTGTGGTGAGTGTATAGGGTTGGTTTTTATAATGGTATTTGAATAAGAGCAGAAACCCCCAACACCCACAACCTCCTGCAACTCTCGGCTGCGCTTCTGCTTACAACGTCACTTGTCATTGTCAATTTTTTAATTTAACTTTATTAACTGAATCGCTTGACATTTTACCACAGTAGCCAGGTGGAGAAGAAACTAAATTACAATATAACACTAGTTATATTATGTTATATCATACAATACGACACAAGTAGTGCATGTGTCCAAAGGAGAAAAGACATGTAGTGGTTCAATTATTCAAATTAAAGCGGTCACATGATATGATCTCGAGTGGAAGTAGGCCTAGGTCTACTGGAGGACAAACTACATTCTTGATTCCAAGCTGTGTTGATTTCCTCAAACCTCATAGCCTAAATATACATTTATTCACATCTGCATCTATATTTGGCACATCATCTTATCTGTTATTATATATATATTAAGCTGAGTTTTGGGCAACAGTTGAAATAATATAATGTAAAAATATAACATTATTTCATATCAGTATTCCATATGGCCACATCTATTATTCTATTTTTATTTTATTTTCCTTGTTAAATGTTAGGGTGAAATGTTAAATAGCCATTGTAAAATAGCACATCTCAGTTACGAGTATCAAACCCCTGAAATATTTTATTAATTTAATTTTTGAATTATTTTTATTTTTTGTTTTATTAGTAATGACTAACCAATTATTTATTGCCATTATTTTTTCCCTAATCATATGAAGTATGTCATCTTTAAGTAGCCTGCGTTGACATTTCAGCTGGTCAACCAGGACCTATACACTCTTTAAACATTTAAAAAACAAACGGTGACTTTATCAAACAATAGTCTATAGCCTATGTTTCCTCACGTCGTGGAAATCTTGCTTAGTTTGCTGCTTGTCAGAGAAATGAGTAACTAGACTCATGTAAAACTACATATCCCACAATTCCGCTGTTTCAAACCGGAAGTCGTTCCACTTCCTGGATACTTTAAACTGTCAAACGAAACAATAGTCAAGGTAAGAGGCTGCTCGACATCTGCCGTCACAACCCTGGATAAAGTCATGAGTTTCAACATCAGAAAACGAGGTCAGTTGTGTCTTTCATCGCTCTTCATTTAATCTTAACCAAGTTAAATGAGTTTCGCGCGTAAAGTATTAAACACAGTCGAAGCCTCAGCTCTCCTAGACTCGATGGTAACGTTAATTGTTGGCAAACAGCGAATTCTTTTATTTTTATTACCTTAAAGTGTATTAATTTACTTTTTTGTTTCTTATCATGTATTTTATCAGTAGACGAAACAAACAGAACAGCGTGTATATTCGTGCTCAGGCTGTTTTGAAGTGTATTCTAGCACAGACTGCACTGTGTTCTCTGCGCTCTGCAGGTCAATGAGAGGTCAGAGGTCATGGAGGACTTCAGGAGGTCGTACCTGAGGCTGTGTAAGGAGGGAGGAGTAGATGCCCAGGAGTCAGTTCTGGCTCAGCTGCATGACTCCAGAGCGGTGCCGGGCGTCTGCAGACTGGACCTGAGCGGTCAGAGCATCACCACAGACTCCTGCAGCGTGCTGGGACGAGTCCTGCAGAGCGACACTGTCCTCACTGAGGTCCTCCTCAGCGACTGCATGCTCAGCGAGGAAGGTGGGCACGTTTGATATCGCATGAACGAAGAAATTGGTTTGTAGGATTTTTGCAGTTTAAGAGCGTAAGGCATTTAAGATACTAAATTGATAATTTTTTCCATGTTTGTTTGTTTTTTAATTTGAGAATTTATAGGTGAAATGTGCTTAATAATTGGAAATGTTTACTGCATGAACGAAAGGGTCTGTTTGCATTTGCAAAAAATGTTCAAATGAATATTTACAAGCATAAAATGAGTATAAATGACAGGAAGGGCAACAAATATGAATGTGATTAATGCGAAAACAATGAACATTTAAATTTTTGGAAGTTTTTGGAAAAATAATGCAAAATAACGAAAATAAAGCAAATAAAGTTTTGTGCAAACAAACGATATTTGCATTGTTACATTATTTTCATAAAAAATATTTAATGGAATTTAAAGGTTTTGGATCACAAAAAGAAGACTAGGTAAAAAGTTAAGTTCTCTTCATTTCATTCTATTATGCACGATGCAAAATAAATATGAAAAGTAGAATTAGAAACCATTCAAATCATTTTGATATTAACAAGAATATTACATAAACTAACATTTACAGTGTGCCATGCCAAATAAATGATTAAAATGTATTCTACATCTATTAAACTGTACAAGCAGACTCAAACAAAAGAAGAGAGAAATCGTTTAGATGAGGGCCTTCGTATGAGCTGATTAAGTTATTACTGATTTATTGTTGACGCTCTAAACCTCTGGCGCCGCTCCATCTGCAGGTGCCAAGCTGCTATTAAACGGGCTTTGCTCAAACACCACACTCAGAGTTCTGGATCTGAAGGTAAAGTTATGTGTTATAACAAATGCTTATTTAGATCCGCCTGTAATACAGATCCTAAAGACATCATTTCATTGCAGGGGAACAATATGAGAGGAACAGGAGCTGAGGCTTTGGGGCAGTTATTAGTGAGGAACAAGACCCTGCGCAGGTGAGCGGTCTGTAGAGTGCTTCCTAGTTCTGGGTGTTATTTCAGAAACGGTTTATGTGAGGATTTGGCTAGTATTGTGCATGTGTGGTGCTTTAGGCTGGTGCTGGAGTGGAACGCTCTGGGGATGTGGGAGGAAGGCTTTGCTGTGTTTTGTGAGGGTCTGGCCTCCAGCACCTCTCTGAGCCAGCTGGACCTGCGCAATAATCAGATCAACCACCAGGGAGCGGCGGAGCTGTGCATCGCTCTGAAGAGGAACTCCACGCTTCAGGAGCTGGGTGAGGAGAGCGGAGGAAATGTCTCAACTGGCTTTTTCAGTTGATTGCTGAATTGAAATATGAATGACTTTTTAAAGAATTGAAAATCAATGTCAACCGATGTTTGTGCGCAGATCTGAGGTGGAATAACGTGGGTCTTCTGGGCGGTCGATCTCTGCTGGAGGCCATGCAGCAGAACCGCTCTCTGATCAGACTAGAGCTGGCCGGGAACAACATCCCCAGCGACACGCTCCGAGCCATCGGTGAGCATCCGCTGACACGCGCGTCTAACACCAGCCTTTCCTTTATTAAACCCATCCCACTGTGTCCAGAGCAGTCCATGAGCCACAACGCAGAGCGCCAGTCGATGCTGGGAGAGAGCCGCAGCAGATCTCAGGTGCTCAGTAAAGAGATCCAGCTCCTGAAGCAGGAGAAGAGCCGGCAGGTGAGGAAGACTGCGCTTGTTCACTTCAGCTGTGAGCGAACTCACCCTAACATCCTTCTCTACATGTGTCCTGAAGTTCCTGAATCTGATGGAGACCATCGACCGACAGAAAGATGAGATGGGACGCAGCAGCAGGTAGTTTATCTGTTGCCTAGCAGTGACAGAATGATGGTTGGGCGGCTAACAGTTTTGTGATCCTTGTAGACATTCCTCCGTCCGTCTTGGCCAGCTACAGGAAGCGCTGAGCGAGCAGAAATCATCTATAAACTCTCTCACAGCCAAGTAAGCAGCCTTTCAGAGTGCCGGGGATGTGTCAGGGCATCGATGGCTACGATCAGTGCTGTGTGTGTGTTTGGCTCAGGCTGCAGATGACGGAGGCGGCTCTGGCTCTGTCGGAGCAGAAGACTCACGACCTCGGCGAGCTGCTGACTCGAGTCAAACTGGAGAAAGCTGAGCTCCGAGACAGACAGTCCAGAGAGATCAAGAAAGAGCAGGAGGTGTTTACTCACTTGACAGTATCTTACCGCTTCGGCTCTGTGACCTCCAGCCCTTAAGAAAATACAAATACAGCAACAGTAGTGTTAATCGTTACCTGAGCACAGGGACTGGTGTCTGTGGTTTGCAGGACAGCGCTCTCAGGGAAGCCAAGCTGTTGAAGGAAGCGAGCAGTCTGTCAGAGAAGAACCTCCAGCTCCGGAACAAGGTACAGAGGTGAAGGGTTTGATATGATGAGCCGCTCCGGCGCGAGAGGTTTGTTCAGTGTGTTTATCGCTCGCAGCTGGATGAGAGCGAACGCAGATGTAAAGCACAGCAGGAGCAGATCTTCCAGCTGAAGCAGGAGCTCACAAACAGCAGCGCCGAGCTGAAGCTGCGTCTCGCTCAGACCGAAGGTGCTCCAGCTCACAGACAGAGCAAGCATACCGTCCGGCTGTGTGCGGGATTTCAGGCTTTTCTTCTTCTTTATGTTAGAACGGCTGGAAATGGAGAAGAGGAGATCCAAGCAGGCACTTGAAGACATGGACAGTTTACGACAGAAGGAGGTAAAGGTGGGAAATTTGACTTGAGGTTTGCTTCAGTTCTCGCTTTAATAATGTCTTTGGTCTTCAGGTGGATCATCTGACGAGACACCAGGAGGAGAGCGAGAGAGCTCTTCAGGAACGCATCCTTAAACTCGAGGGACAGCGCATCCAGTTAGAAGAAGTACTCGAGATTGTTCACAAGCACTAGCAATGTGTCTCGTGTTGTTGTGTTATACTCTTACCATTTTATTGATGCATTGAATTAGTTTTAGTTTGCATTTTCATTTTAGTTTTTGGCATTATTATTTTAATACATCTATATAGTTTTTATTTCTATTTCCTAACTAAAAAAATGCTAAATTAATTATCTGAAATGTAGTATTTAATTATTTTTATTTTATGCCAGTTAAAGGTTTTATACACATATATATATACACAAGTGAAAAAAGTTTCGTTTTAGTTAATAGCCGGTAAAAAGCTATTTTAACTTGTCTTATGTTGAAAAATCCTGCTATGTTAAGGTGTAATTATTATTTCCCCACTGATTAAAAATGAAAAAAATGGGTTTATGCGGCTTTTTATATCACAATTCAGATTTTTTTTCTCTGAATCGCGAGATAAAAAGTCGCAATTGCGATTTTGAGCGGAAAAGTCTCCGAAATGTTGCTCAATTCTGAGATTAAAAAGTCGCAATAACCTTTCGTTTTTTCTTCCGGGGTGGAAACGGGCTTCCGTTAAATGACTGAGTAATATTCATTAACTGCACGTACTTACTATATGGCTATGAGGTGCTTTGTTAGCATTAGTTTATGTGTTAACAAACACAAATGAACTGTATTTATTAAGATTGTTAATGTTAGTTAATAAAAAGAGTTCGTTCATGTTAGTTCATGGTGCAAATTCTGTTGAAGGATTGATTATTCTTAGTTAATGTGAAATAATGAATTAACCTTATTGTAAAGTAAATAAAGCATTGCTAAAAATCCGAATACTTGGAATATGGTGCATAAATCATACGCAACATTTTTATAGTTATTGGAATGCTTTTTATGTCAAATGCTACTTCAGGCTTGGAGAGAAGTCTTGGTTAAATTCGCTGTGTTTGGCAGGAAGTCTGACAGAATGCAGTGTTTGTGCAGGATCTGAGTCGAGCGAAGGCGTCTCTGGTGACCGAGAGAGCTCAGGCCGAGGAGGAGCTGGGGAAGGTGCGGGCCCAAGTGCGTCTGGAGGAGGTACGCCGTACTCTTTCACTTGTTACTCCGTCAGTCCTGCAGTGTTGTTGACCGGAGCGGTCCGATCCTCCGCAGCAGCAGCACCTGAGCGGTCTGGAGGAGAAGCTGAGAGCGCTCCGTCAGTCTCGAGACGAGTCCCAGAACCACTGCACCCAGCAGAAGCAGACCATCGCCGAGCTGCAGGCCAGAGCCGGTCAGCGGAGCGTCGAGTCCGACTCGCTCCGGCGCCGGATCCACGAGCTACAGCAGGTGAAGAGATCCGCTGTGTTCGGAGAGGACAATACTCACAAACCTGGAACCTAAGAGTGCAAAGAATCTGAATAAATCCAAATGAGCATATCACCAATCAGAAATGAAGTTTAGGTATATTTATGATAGGGCGTGTGCACGGATCAGGATCTTCACTTAAGATCTTGATGATTTCTGGCATTAAGAAAGAGAAATGTATCATTTTGACCCACGCAGTGTATTGTTTTCTGAGGGTTACTCTGGATTCTAAGATGTCCTTGTTTCAGTCAAATTATACGTTTAAGTGCGGAGTAATATTAACTACATTCTTACTAGAGGATTAGGGTTAGGTTTAGGGCTACTTGCATGCAATGAATTATTACTTTAATAAGTACATCTATCGTGTAACAAGGACACCTTTAACATAAAGTGTTACCGGTTTTTGTTTTCATTTCATTTTAAAGTTTCATGTTTTTTTATTGGTTAATTTTTTGTAAAATGTCTATAGTTTTTATACGTTTTTATTCAAGCCTTACTTATTTTAGTGCATCATGTTAAACTAAATGAAAAAAAGAACTATTTATTGCTTTGGCAGCTAGCCGGCAGTTCTTTTCTTCTCTTTTTTTGGTTTAGTTTATTATAGTGATTCTCACCCTTTATGCCCCCGAGGCCCGAAGTTCCTGTGGCCAAAAATGATAAATAAATGTTATGAATTATTTTAGCGTATTTAAATGCATGCTTTCTCTGAATTCAGAAGCCCTTTCGTTGAGAACCAACTTTTTTTGGCATTAAATTTCATAATAATGCACACTAATAACATTTTGTATTTTTTTTTTATATATATATATAAAAGTGATTTTATATAATGCATCATCATTTAAATTATTATTTTAATTATTATCATCATTATTTATTTTTATATATTTATTATATAATTTATTTTATATTTAATTTTTGGTCTAGGAATCACAAGACAAAATACAAAAATGTCATTTTTATTAATTGATTACTATCTCAGCAGGTTCATTCTATTTTCTATTTTTTTTTTATTATTATTTTAAATAATGAGAATATTTGTATGGTTTTAGTTGATTTATGGATCTCTGGCTGTGTGTTTGATCCGCAGGAGCTTGCAGGTAAAGAGCAGGAGAAGGTGTCAGAAGTGACCCGAGTACGAGTGGAACTACAGGAACAAATCGGTCACCTCCAGGCCGAGAGAACAGCACAGGGCGGCCTTAAGGAGAAGATCTCTGCTCTGGAGAGAGAGATGAAGGGTGCATACGCATTACCGTCCTTTATTATAATATAGTGATGTCAGGATTCATTCACACAACTCATTTCAAACCAATAAATGCACGGCTTGTGTCTGTTACTGAGCTGATGCTGAGGCTCATTGTGTTTGTGTTTTGGATCAGTTCTGAGCACCGCCCACAGAGAGGCCCTTCTGGACAAAGACAGCGAGATCTCGTCTCTGCTGGAGCGACTGCGCATTAGAGAAGGAGAGATCCAGCGCATCCGTGAAGACGAGGCCCAGAGAGCCAGCTTCCTCCAGAACGCCATTCTCACGTACGTCCAGGGCTCTCCTCTCGCCCACTTCGGCCCCAAGAAGTGACTTCCAGCAGCTGTGCATCATAAACATACTGCATACTGAACACTTTTACATGATTTTTACGGTCTAAGGATTTTTTGCAGTTTAGCCTGTCCAAAATAATTGTAAAACATTATATGTGTATGAAAAAACAGTAAATATATATCTGTATATAAACACACATGCATGCATATGTTTTTGTAAAATTATGTTGTTTATATATTTAATACGTTTATATATAATATAACATATATAAATATATACTGTATGTCTGTGTGTTTTATGTAAATATATATACCTAGTACACATATGTTAAACAGAAATTTGGATGCTATTAATCAGCACACATTTGTATTTATTTGGTTTGGAGAAGGCTTTGCCTTGGTGAGTAATCTCAGTTTAAAATTGTCCTTTTTTATTTGAAGGAATATTTACTTTGTTTTTCAAAGCAAATGTTTTTCACAAATATGCATTTTAAAAATACCCAGTGTGCCATATTGACTATCAAACCTCTTTTAGTATGGCTCTTACAAGCTGTATATTTGAAAAGTTTTGTACCGTTGGAGTGTGTGTTGGCTATCAAATAAAGCGTGTGTTTTTGATTAAAGTCTGAGTGGGTTGTTTGTAGTGGAATAACAACGAAGCCTATCCCAGGTCATCTAGGATAAGGATGATTGGGAGTATCCCTTGCTCACCAATAGATAGTGAATGGGTGCCGTCAGAATAAAACATCACAATAATGCACAGCCCAGTATCCGTAAGAACTCTTCCTCTAGTGAAAAAGTGCATCTGGTGTTGCCTCTCGCATCAAAATCAAAGTTTTTTCATTCATTTTTTAAATACACACTGAAACTATTAAAGAAAAATGTACATTTTAATGCTAAACAATTAGACATGAACTTGAATTTAAAGGGTAAAAAAAGCAATGTTTCTAATGTAAAAACTAGACACGTGGCATGGGCGAGGTGAGGTCACGTGACAAACATCTATCCTGCACCTGTTTCAAATATTTAGTGTCGTATAACGCCAATACACTATTAAACATGGAATAAAAGTAAATTTGACATATTCCGCCGTGTTTAGTAGCTAGTATTCAATCGTCGACGCTGTGGGCTCCTGTCCCTTTAAATATCTTCGTCTTTTTCCGGAGAGTCTCGGAGAGGTCCGCCGTCAAACCCGCTGCTGCAAGGAGGGCAGTGACCGTATTTTTGCAGATATCTGTCATTTCTCGGGTTAAGTGGGAGCTGTGCCATAATAAAACACATTTACGGCCGTGAAGTGAAGTAGCCTGCCTCTCCACAAATGCAAGCCATTAAATGCGTGGTGGTCGGCGACGGGTGAGTAGTGTTTTTGGGAGCTGATGGAGAGGAGCATCCTTGGAAAGCCGTGTGGGGTATTGCAATGCATCCATGCCTAGCTCTGGCCTTTGCGTTTTATTATTACATGCTCAGCGTTATATCCTCTCTGTTTGATCCTAAGCGTGTGCAGAATGCATGCAAACCGTAATATCATCGGAATCTGTGTAGCTATTGTAATGAGCGCGTCACAGCGTGATGCATTAATAATTGTTTGGTGTATTATTTTACTCGCTAGTGCACGTGCGGCTCGGCAGCATGCATCGATTATTAGGCGTTAAATCAACGGCCTTTGAACAGAAATGGGTCGTTTTCGTTCACTGCATGAAGGAGTATATTGCTTTTGGGTGTTGAATAGCAAAAGCGCTATGGTTACCACTCCCTCTTTCAGCGTGCACGAGACGTGTGTGGAGCGCGTGCATGTGGGCGAGTCATTCCGCGAGTCGTTTCTTTTGAAGCACCGGTTCCGAAGGATGATTCGCAATTATGTAGCGTAATTGCGTGTGATTAAAGTCACTTGAGTCGTAATTCAATCATATGTTTTTTTCAAAAACGCCCACTTGTTAAAGAAATGCCAGTTCAAATTCTAGAAGAAAAATAAATAAATTAATAAATAACACATTTTGTGCATTATAAATCAATACAAAGAAAATATTATAGCAGTTTTAGTTCATAAAACATTT
Organism: Enteromius afrohamiltoni; assembly: GCA_034779775.1. Classification (NCBI taxonomy): domain Eukaryota; kingdom Metazoa; phylum Chordata; class Actinopteri; order Cypriniformes; family Cyprinidae; genus Enteromius; species Enteromius afrohamiltoni. Next base: position 150,852 of record JAUYWG010000006.1, read on the forward strand.
TACATTTAAAATAAATAATAAAACACTTAGTGAAATTAAAGATTTTATTTGTTTACGTGCATGACCATTAATAAACATCAGAGAAATGCGATCATTTATTATTACAATCTCAAGAAGAGGACCAAATGACAAAAAAAATCAGTCATGAATAAATTATTGCTATTGTCTGAAAAATACGTAACCATGTGATTCATAAAACGTAACTACCCAGTATTTTTTAATTACTGTTTGTAATCCGATGGTTTATTTAATGCCTGGCTGCACTTTTTCCAGATATAACTGATGATATACCATCATCTTTATCATAGATCACACATTTTAATTTTTACTGTTTGGTTTGTATAATGGGAGACGCTTCAGTTCAACAAATCAGTCAGCAGGTGATTCGAGAACCGCTCTTAAGTGCAGTGCGTGTGTGTGTGAGTGTGTGTGTGTTCGCCCTCGGGCGAGTGTGAATCTGGGACAGGATCTGACATACTAACCCGTGCAGAAAGAGCACACTAACAGCACTAACTACTTTCACTAGATGCCACTCATTGATCATGTGATGTTCTGTGGGTTTATAGCAATAATGCATCTCAGAAACAGTCCGCTGAGCTGTGTGTGTGTGTGTGTGTGTGTGTTCTCAGGGCGGTGGGTAAGACCTGTCTGCTGATCAGCTACACCACCAATGCCTTCCCCGGGGAGTACATCCCTACAGTGTGAGTACACACATAACATGCAATGCACTGCATTGAAAAAAAATGCATGCATATGTGGTTTATGTTTGTGTCATGTTTGATAGATGAGGTTTTAATGGCTCATACGTAGTCTGATATACTGAGAACATTACGCTCGTGATGTAAATCAGTGATATCTTTATAACACTAGAGCAGACTTTTAGTCTTCATATGTGTATTTCTTCAGTGATAATAGCTTGTGTGTGCTCATCCAGACGGCTCCTCACCGAAGGCATGTGACTGATTTACATTACAATAGGACGATAAAGACCTGATGCTTTACACAGAAACATTCCAACAATGTGAGTCTGGAATGTGCTTCTGAGGATCTGCTTGGTTTGTGACGGAGGTGAACGATCGGAATAGAAGAGGGTTCTTGTCTCCGGGATGTTTCGTGTCATTGTGTCTCTGTGCTTTCTTCAGATTTGACAACTACTCTGCTAATGTGATGGTGGATGGCAAACCGGTGAACCTGGGCTTATGGGACACAGCGGGACAAGAGGACTACGACCGCCTCCGTCCGCTCTCGTACCCGCAGACGGTGCCTGCCTTCACTTTATCAGCATCACGACACACGCAGCCGTCTGTAGGAAAACCATAGCCTTCATCAGAAAGGAGAAAAACCCTTTCAGCAGCTTGCACCTCACGCTTCTCTTGCGTTTAAAATGTCACAAACACATCTCGAACACCAGATACTAATTCCTGTCAGATGTGTGTGTCGCCGAGAGAAGTGTGTGAGTCAGAGGCAGGGAATGAATGTTATGGTTTTACAGATTTGGTGTATTTTTGCTGTTTGAGAGTCAGATAATTAAAACCTAATGGACGAGGCTGATATCAAATAATCTCAGTAAATTATCACATTATTATAAATAAATATTTGGAATATTATAACGAAGTACACACCAAAAAAGGAGTTGATAATTAGCATTTATTTGCCTAAATGATCTCCAACAAATTCTAAGCAGGTGTGATTTTGTTTTGTTATTCCTTTTTCTTTTCTTTTAATTAATTGTATAATTTTAATTAGAATTTTATTTTATTTTTATTTTTTAATTAAATTTTATTTTATTTTTATTTTTATTTAATATTTAATTTAATTTTATTTATTTTAATTTGATTTTTAATTTAATTTTTTATTTTATTTTAATTAATTAATTAATTTATTTATTATTTTATTTTATTTTATTTTATTTCACTCCCTGCTCTTACGAATGGTTATTAATAGCAGAATTTTTATGTAAGTGTGATGTTCTTGAGCTATTTTTGCAGTCAGCTTGTCAAAGCGAGTAGGACAGCAGTAGTGGATTGATTCAGCAGTGCAGTGTGGTGTAAAAACAGCATTTTCCCTCTGTTTTCTCCACAGGATGTGTTTTTAATATGTTTTTCGTTGGTGAGCCCAGCGTCCTTCGAGAACGTCCGTGCAAAGGTTGGTGCATCTCATTTCTCAGTGGTGTTTGAGAGCACAGACACGGAGCGTGGTGTGAGACTGAATGTGTTTGTGTGCTTCAGTGGTACCCCGAGGTGAGACACCACTGCCCCAACACTCCCATCATCCTGGTGGGCACCAAACTGGACCTGCGGGACGATAAGGACACCATCGAGCGCCTGCGGGACAAGAAGCTGTCGCCCATCACTTACCCGCAGGGCTTGGCCATGGCCCGAGAGATCGGTGCGTATCGAGTGGGGCGCTGGTTCTGCTGAAGTGGGACACACAGAGATGCTCATTGTCATCATTGGATGTTGTGTTTGTTCTGCAGGAGCTGTGAAGTATCTGGAGTGCTCAGCTCTGACTCAGCGCGGGTTAAAGACTGTGTTTGATGAAGCGATCCGAGCCGTCCTCTGCCCTCCGCCCGTCAAGAAACGCGGCAAACGCTGCTCGCTCTTCTGAGACCTTCCAATCAGCCTCTGGAAAACATACTGTACTTCTCCCCCAGGTTCAGCGACGGCGTTCGTGGAGCTCTGAAGCACATCACATGTAAATCAAGGAGCGCCGGAGACGTTATATTCCATTTCATATCGAGAAGTTTTAGTGGTACAGTGTAATTGTTGACATACTGTAAGGAAGTGTTTCTTGGTGTTGTAAAGAAACGGGGAGGTTCTGTTGATTTAGACGGTCTTGTACAAAGCTAACCATCGGCAGTATTAGTTCACCAGCCATTTGACATTAAAGCAGTTATTCAGCTGCAGGTGTTTGGATTGTGAAAAGCACCGCTGGTTAAACATCCACTTCAGTTCTGTACCCAGCTAACAAACAAATAGCGTTCCCAGTAAACATGATGTATTTATATACGAGAACGTGCGGTTTTTAAACGTCCAGAAACATATAGAAACGTGTTTTTCTTGGTTATGTCGACGTTAAGGGAGCGTTTGATTTGATCGTGAAGGTGTTACTTTCGAATGTTCTCTGAATGTAACATTTTTTAAAAAGTAACACTTTACAGTGAGGTCATTAGTTCACTAAATGTAGCAACAGCATTTATTAATCTTAGTTTATTTTAGTTATGTTTGTTAACATTAGCTCATGCGCTGTAACATTAACGAAGATGATACGGCGTTGATCATTGTTCGTTTGTTAGTTAATACAGTAACTGATGTTAACAAATGATACCTTACTGTAAAGTGTTCCAAATCAAACGTTCTTTGAATGATGTATAAGACGATTTGTGTTTCATTTAGTGTTTTGATTTATTCTGAACATTGCGACAATGTTACAGGAAGAACGTTTGCTCACAACAGAACTTTAACACTAATATTCTGGCTATGCTCTTATCACTTTTTTTTTTTTTGCTATTTTAAGGCAACACTTCATTTTGTAATTTTGCAAACATGTTCTCTCCTTCATTTTTGGAAAAAGTCCAGAAATATTTAGCAAACAAAGGTGTTCAGAACGCTAATAAAGAGCAGATAACACTTTGTTAGCTGGGTCACGCTTTACTGGAAGATTCTGATCTTTAGAATAATCATAACAACCACGCGCTGATTGAGCTGAACTGAGAGCTTCAGTAGGGTCTGTCAGAGTTCATGTGGACTTTGAAGCCTCATGCGTTCTTGAACACTACATGTTCCTCACTCTTTAGTGAACACTGGAGAAGGAAAGTGTTGGTGAATACACTGCATTTGGATTATCTTTCTTTTCTAGTCTTGTGTGTACAGATGAAGCACTGCTGAAGGGTTTTATGGTACAGCTTCACGATCCCAAACCTCTGCGCTCCATCTTATCATCATCGTGTGTGTGTGTGTGTGTGTGAGGGGTTTGCATGCCTCGAGCCGAAGCCTGACTGTGTCTGTACCTGAAGGACATGCATGGGCATTTGTTCCTGATCCGTCCCTCTTCAGAAAGCTTGTTTAGTTCTCATCTGCACGTGTGTGTGTGTGTGTGTGTGCTGAATTCATCACAGCTACATCGGTGCTCAGCACTTCCTTCCTTTGTAAATAACTCACAATGGACAAAACAAGATGACCTTCACAGCTGCCAAAAGACATTTCCATAATGTAAGATAGTATATTTACACAAAAATGTTTTAGATGAGGAATGCATTAATTAATAAATCTATTCATGTTTTACCCTTCCTCTGACTCTCTGCTTTCATTCATTGGAATAAATGAGCATATATATATATAAAGAACAGAAACCAATTCTAAATATGAATAAAAGCTGTAATGTAGTATTTCAAGAATACTGATCTCTACAGGCCTTACATGATAATACAGCATCAGAAATCAACCATTGTCATGGCAACTGGAAGTGGCTAGAAGCTGAGACTTTCAGGACTGCATGTGCTTATTCACTTTAATGTCCTGCTACATTAAGAGGAGAAGTTCACAAAGAAACAGGATTTCTGTCATCATTTATTCTAAATCCCAGAGCGGTTTATGCAGATACTCAGCAGAATGTTGATGCTGCTCCTTTCTATTACAAAAATACCACCGCAGGTGCTCTACAGCTTTGTGTGAAGATCAGAGATGGTGACGAAAAGTTTCAAAGTGAGCTGTAACAGATGAATGAAGCTGTGGATTGTTCTCAGCACGCCAGAAAGCCTCCGTCCACGGTCAGCGCGGCTCCACTGGTCATGCTGCTCTTATCACTGAGGAGGAAGAGGATGGAGTTCACCACATCTTCCACTTCTACACCACAGCAAGAGAAAGAGAAAGATACATCACTGCTCAGGAACACACTGACTGGAAACAGGCGCTCTGTGTAGAGGTTTGTGCTGGCAAACGATTAATGATGATTAAAAACATCCAAAATAAAGGTTTTTGGTAACACTTTATTTTACAGTAACACCTATTAGCATACATCACCAGAATATCAGCCATTTATTAGCGTTAATTGAGCACATGTTAATGCCTTATTCCTCATGACTACTTTATTCTCCACCCCTAATCCTACCCAATACTTAAACTTAACTACCGCACTAACTATTACTAAGCAGCAGATTAAGAGTTTATTGAGGGAAAAGTAGTAGTTAATAAGTGTTACCTATTCTACAGTGTGACTGTGTGTATGTTTGTTATGTATATATAAATACAAACACTGCATTTATATACGTGATACAAATGTTTATATATTAATTATAATCTTATATACGAATATACATCGTTTCAAAATATATACATGCATTTGTGTTTCGTTACATACCTAATAAATGTAAATAAAAAAACTAAAATGCTACGGTAAAAACCTGTTAAATGAATAACAGTAAATTCCTGTAAAATCTACAGGGAAAATAAATTGACGTTCCCAGAATTCCCTGCATCACATTTTTTCTCTGAAATAGCTTTGTTTCTTCTTCGTGTTTTCTGATCAGGGATGTTTATCAGGGTTGTGTGTTATTAATGAATGTTTACTGTATATTTGAGTTTAATGAGTCTCATCAGGATGGTGTTTAGTGTTTGTGTGAATGACTCTGAGCTCCTTCTATACATGTTGTTTATATACTCTGTATATACACTATATACTCTGTTTAAAAGCTGCTTGTGATAGGCTTTGGTTCATCATGTGACTTTCTCATCATCCCCTGCTTTTGGTGTTCATCAGTGTGTTTCAGAGATACTAAACTGATCTCAGTGTTTTAATAGGTTGGTATATTACCATTATACCACTTCATGAAATTACGGTGTTTAACTGTAAATTTATCTTAAAACCATAAAACTTGCATAAAAATGTTGTTACCGTATTTTTTTACAGTAGAATTCCGGCAACCACAGCTGCCAGCTTATCACCGTAAATTTTACAGTGTACATATTTTATGTATTTTGGATGAATCATTTGACATCACTCAGATCTTCCTACTTCACATGAACCAGAGAAGAACTATGATAAACTTTTCCAGACGCAAGCGAAACGGTGATCTTCCAGGTTGTGGAATAACTTACTCTTAAAGCTGCTTTGATCAACAGTTGATTTAGGAGAAATGTTGTATTTGTGACATGAGTACTGTTTGTGGCTGTGTGTGTTTGGTCTTCAGGGTGAAGCACATGGAGCTGCTCTCGAGGCAGTAGACGTGTGCTGCACGTGTTCTCGTCATCATCGATCAGCTGCACTGAATCAGACACACACAGAGAGAAGAGTACCTGCGAACCTCCCCAGCGGGATGCGTGACGTCATGCTCCGAGCTTTCTCTGGGTCACTCCACCCGATCTTCCCCATCTCTGTCATCACCACAGTCGGGTTCACCGAGTTCACCCGGATCTGTCCAAACACACGCGGAGTAATGCATACACTCCTTTAACACACACACACTTCAGAACCATACATACACAACACTGATAGACATGATTTTCACAGACAGGGCTGCTAATGATAACAACAACGGCATTATAATGATCATTTCTGCAGTGAAACAGTGTTCAGGTCAACATGGAAATGATTTCCGCATTGTTCATCAATAATCTACTCTGAAGAGAGGAAATACTGCATTGAATTATGTCCTCATGAAATATCATTATGAGCTGAATTAATTTGACATTCCTAGAACAAACCAGTTTGATCTCATAAGCTTGCCAAAATATGCTGTAAATATGCGTTATTATCTGTCAACGATTCCATCTGCTTCTTCACATAATTACAGAGCAGTTAGAGACACACACCCAGCCTTCCATCATTAATGGTCAGATTTGTGTGTTTGAGAGGGTGGTTGCTGATTGGCCCGAGGCCTCCTGGAAAGATGGTTTACCACAAAACACAATTCATTTGAATTAAACTGTCCAGTGAGCTCAATGGTGGACTAAACCATGATTTCATAAGCACCTGATGCGGGCCCAGCTCCAGCGCCATCACTCTGGTCAGCATGTCCAGCGCTCCTTTAGTGGCACCTGTAGACAGCACACTAACCAGTCATCACTCACTAGTGTACTTCACTACAAATATCAGATCTTCCTCCAGTAATGCAAGGAAAACATGGCCATTAACGTCGGCATCACGTGATTCCGATTGCTCATTCTGTGGTCAAACATGGTTGTACTAAATCCCTGAACTGAAACATGAATTTTACATGTCAGTCAGATTGCAATGTTTTGGATTAATATAAACTGAATTAGAAATCAAAATGAATTGATTCTGGTTGATGAAAATTAGTGCATGTAAAGAAAATCATTATCTCATAGATATATGCTCACAGTAAACGGCGTGATCTTTCAGAGCACATTGTGAGGCTTGACTCGAGACATTGACGATAGATCCTCCAGCTCCCCTGGCCTTCATCCCTCGAGCCACGATCTACAACAAACACACACAGCAGCATTAAACCTGAAGCAGAACACTCTCTGATATCATCCAGCACAGGCTACTTACTTGAGCAACATGAAGAGCAGCTTTGACATTGAGGCTGAAAGACCTGAGAAAGCCATCACAAACACACTCAGACTGCTTCCCAACACAATGATAAGAGAGAGAGCGATATCTCCAAGCCCTACTCGTCAAACTGATCCGGCGTGACATCCAGGAAGGGCTGCAGTTTAGCGCAGGCTGCGTTGTTGACCAGAAGATCCACCGGACCCAAGTCTTTCAGAGCTCGTTCTGTAGCATCCCAGTCTGACAGATCCACACACACCGGCTCAATCGAGGCACACTGCAGAAACAGCTCGTATTACACACACACACACACACACCTTTCAATGCAATGCACTGTACTGTCAATACAAGAAGCACACAGATGTGCTCGGTGGTCGACGGTTTAGTCTAAGGACGGAAGGTTACTTATTAAGATCTGTTGAAGGTCCTCCCCTACACTGGTGTCCACAGGTTTATTACCTCCTGCACCAGGCTATCCAGGTCCGCCTTAGTGCGTGTGACGGCTGTGACCTTTGACCCACAGCGTGCCAGAGCCAGAGCCGTGGCCCGTCCGATCCCTGCAAAGCATTGTGGGAAACTCAAGCATCTGGTGTATCATTACAGCAAAACAAGTTCAAAGCTATGCGCTTATTATCCACACATGACGATGATAATATGATGCGATTTCAAGTTATCTTTCTCTTTGGAGTGTTACGAGCAGAGATAAGATCCCTGAAGTTACAAAGATTAAAGTCTCTAGAGTCACAGAGTGGGTTTATTTCCAGATGTTTCCAGAAAGAAAGAAGGCGGAGCTATTACTCTGTCTGTAGTGTTGCTGCGGGCGCCATGTTCTGGAGACGCTGTGTGTCGTT
>JAUYWG010000006.1:172090-187962 GCA_034779775.1 Enteromius afrohamiltoni
TCTCCACACCATTGCATTCAGTTTTTATTCACAATTTGTTTAGTGTCCCAACTTTTTTGGAATCCGGTTTGTAGAAATCGAACATTTCGAACCTCTTTACTGTCACCTTTATACAATTGAATGCGTCTGGCATTTCTTTATTCTCAGTGTCTGAAAATACTTCTTTTGAATATTTTACCAGGAATATTTCTTACCCTGCAATAAAAGCTCAAGATCATCTAACATTCGTCCATTTCAAAGAACGCAGGCAACAACTGAACGTTTGCAAACGGAAAGAGTGAATCATGACTCAAAAATAAGCAGAGGTTAAATGCAGCTCAACCATAATCCTCTCTGTCTCTTCTGCGAGCCGTAAAAACAAGCTTTTTTTTTTCCAGTAAACCCTGGTCTAAGTGTTATTGTGTGCAGACAGATGTAAAGCGCTTCAGTGAAGTGTCATTATTTCTGAGATCCTATAGTGCACTTATTAGCTTTGTGGGAGCAGAAAGACCTCAGGACATCACATCAGGTGTCGAAATGAACAAAAACGAGTACGATGATTTTTATCCCTCACACAAACACTGTTTTTGGACACTGCTTCAGTATAAACAGTTACCCTCTGAGAGCAAGCTGTAAGACCTCCTCCATAACAGCTCACGGCACTGAAGTGTGTCCAGAGAAAACACACACACACACACACATCCTACTGGGACGACACACTCAGACACATGGAAGAGTGGACAGAGACCGGATACAGAGACATGCTCCTATATACAACCCCCACTGACTAAACTAACAGTCATGGATTTCCTTCTGAAATAGAGAAATATCCTAATGCTTAGCTGAATTAACTTCTCATTATTCTAAAACAAGTGCCAGTTTCCTTTCATATCTTACAAATACACAAACACAGCCTTCTCCTTTTTGAAAGAAAAGTTATACACACCGTAGAATAATTTACACACACTTTTTAGGTGGCTTTGGTTCATCATAGGTCTGTAAAAAAAGGCGTTGTACTAGTAGAACACGTACATTACACGCAGAGTTGCTGAGTTGTGATGTTGGAAGAGGTGTGCTGTGGTGGAAACAAACAGTCTTTGTCTGTCATTGAATCATTCACTCAACCGATTCGTTCAAAACACTGATTCATTTAGGAACAAACTGCTGCTACAAATCATGCTGCTGTGCCTTTATAACTGATGTTATTGTGAAAGTTGTTTCGTACAGAACTGTAGTGCAGTTAGTCGAAATACCATACTTGTGATGCTGCTAGATTTTCTCCATCATATAGCATCAAAAAACATACACTTTCTTGAATGTTTCTAGGTACGATTCAGAATGTTTATAGGGCATATGGTACATATTGCTTTATCCCTTGTTTGTAGTCGTTTATTATCAGAGAATGGAGTGATTGCAGTTCCCAGGCAAGTTCAGTGCAATTATGTGATCAAGAAGAGATGCTTTAACTGTCAGCGGGTGCTTATTTAGTTAAAGTAGAGGCTGTGTGTGTTTTAGAGAGGGTAGTTAGTGTGTGTGTGTGTGTGTGTGTGTGTGTGTGTGTGTCTGCTGCCTCAAGCTGTCTTCTCCTAGTAACATTTCAATCATACAAAGAAAGTGCTCTGGGGTTGTTACACTTTCTCAATTTAAAAATGTAAATGAAGAATATATTACTGTGTGTGTTTTATCTCTGGCTGAGCAGCACTCAACACATCAGTACAGCCAGACGGAATACTCTGAAATGAAGTGCACTTTACACCTGATCTTCTGCAGTATGTATTATTTTATAAAGATGAGCCTTTGAAACCACATGAACTTCATCAGCCTGATTCCTGATTCTTCCTGAAGCTCTTGTAAATCTAAACCTTTAAACTTCTGTTTTTGGATTCCACTAAAATTATACCTTTTGCTAAAAAAAAAAAACGATCAAAAAATATATTTTTTGTAGCGATGCAATCGGAGTGTTTAAGTTTTTCTTACTTTGCATAACATTAGAATTTAAAGAAACTATTTAGAAATAATATAGAGAATATATATATTCATAGATGCCAAATAAGAACCTTTACACATTCCTAAAAGTTTCTCAGAGTTTGAAGAACCCTTCTCTTGTTTCTGTGGGAAGTTATCGTTTCTTTCTCCCTCCATCTTTGATTGCTTAGTGAAGAATGTGACTTCACTTCCTCTGTTTGTTTCTGTTGAGTGTTTCTAAACCTTTCCAAGGCCTCTGCTCTCACTCTCCTGCGTGTAGCAGAACTTACCCAGAGGCCATCTATCAAACAGCTGAAGAACGGAGAGAAGCTGCCAAAGAGAATTCCAGCGCTGTGAGTCAGAGCCGATCCAAGCACCTTCAGCAGAACAAGAGCCTCCAACACAATCCTCATCACTACTGCGTCTCTGTCCTGTTCGGGCCTTTCTGAATGCACTAAAACTGTTTTAAAATCCTTCATTTTCTTGAGTCTCTCTGCGAGGTCAAAGCCATGCTGCTGTGTTTGAGTCTGGCCTGTTTTCCACAGACATGGAGAACTCCTCTGTGTTATAGTGAAGTGTTGGCTGACAGCGCTCTCTCTAACACACACACACACACACACACACTGAGTCAGACTCAGAACAGGACTGTTACAGACAAACACACTTTCTACTTCCATTTCCGTTTATAATGATGAGGGTGATTACTACAAAACTACGTAAAAACGTTTTTGTTATTTGCAATAATATATGAAATAAAATATTTAAAAAAGCACATTTTATTTGATTTAAATCTGATGTTCTAAAATAACTCAAATGTATTTTTTATATGTAATATTTAAAGATGTGTGTGTGTGTGTGTATAATAAAATGATTTATTATTCATCTAATTATTTGAAATTCAATTAATAACATTAAATATATATGACATACATGCATGAAATTACAACACTTTATAATCGAAAATAATGTTATAAAATATATCAGAATACGAATGAAAACTAAAAAGGTCCCAGTTATACTAAACTAACCTTCATGCACGCAGATTAAATTTATCAAAGCCAAAGGCATGTTTTCATGTAAAAACATCTACAACTTCACAAGCAGCCAACAATATTTAAACAGATCACTTTGAATGTCATTAGGTGATTATAGATATACTACAGCATAAAATGAATGCTTACAATAAATGAGGGATTTTTTAGACTTTGCTTCTTGTCTTTTCAGCTAAAAGCAGGTTTCCTCTCTCTCCTCAGAGATCTGTGTTTGTGTTTCTGGCTCGGACTCTGAACAGCCCACTCAGATTAGAAGCAGCTGGATCTTCTGGCCTCCACACAGCAGAACGGCTCCTCACGTCCACAGGAGGAGTCAGATACAGCAGGGGGAGGAGCCATCAAACACAGCGACAAGTCCCACCCACAGGAGGAGTCAGAACAGCTGGAGCCATCAAAGACTTGGACTCCATCAGCCATAATTTACTGTGATTAGCCACATGAACAGATAGTTTAAATGATGATGGACACATTTGTAACCAGGGCCCAGTTGCATAAACGTAGCCTTCATGTTAAGAGAGTGTCTCAAGAGAAAGTCTGACCAACTAGCAGTTAGCCAAGACTAATCTGTTTTATTTTTTGTATTTATCTTAGACTATTATACATTTTTATGTAAGTGAATTTAAAAAAAACTATGACCAGTCTTAAAGAAAAATGTAACTTTTTAGACTAGTCTTAACCTTTTATGTCATGTGCAGGCTACCTTTTGAATGTTGAGCGTTATTAACAGTTGTGTGAAATCTGTGTCTGTCGGTCTCTTAGGCCAGTGTAATTTCCCACATTCTCCACCAGTGTTGCCACTGGCGCTAGAGAGCATGACAAGACAAGAGAGTGCAGTGACAATACAATATGTCTATATATTTTAGTGATTTGATTTAGTTATTTTAGCACTTCAAGATATATAAAACAAGAAATTTAGCTTTGCAGCTAGCTGAAATATTTATATATCATATATTTATTTTTATATTTTTACATATTTATCATTTCCTATTTTTAATTAATTGATTTCTCTATTTATTTTAAATGTTTTTTATGGTTTCATTAAACTAATAACCCTGACCTCAGTCATTCAGTTTTCTTGTCATACTCCAGAGGTTCTGTGTAGTTTTGAAAGTAAATATTCTACAGGACTGTATTAATGCGTCGTTGTAATCGCTGATGTGATGTGCTGTGGTTACTGGCTCTGTTTCAGCCCTCATCAGCTGTGTTCTGGATCTCTGAAGTGCTTCTGGTCGCTGTTCAAACACAACTCACTGCATCTTAAACAGGCGTGTATTCTGGCCGGTTTGAAAATCTGCGATCCAAGTCCAGAAACATTTTCATAACTCTTCACTGTAAGACAGCAGGAGCACTGCAGTCTATTTTAATGATACTCGTATGAAAGACGAATGTAGTTCCAGTGTTTTAAACTTCATCTTACTTCCTATAACTTTAACCTTCAGCTCTGACAAATGCAGCTTAAAGGAACAGTTCACCCCAAAATCAAATCCTTTCCTGACCCTGGAGTAGTTTACGAACTTTCTGAAGAAACATCTTCCTTTGTGTTCGCCCGAACAAAGAGATTCGTACACATCATGAAATGATGACAATTGAATTCCTGGGTGAACTATTCCTTTAATAAAGACAGTGTTTTCATTGAACGTGTTGTTAAGGCTTCAGTGTATATGAAGTAGGTCTTCAGGAGGACAGAGAGGGCATTCATATCCACGTTCACCAGCCTGTTCGGGAATCCCGGGGGACATGTTCACTTAAACCAGGAAGTCTGAGGTTTCCCACAATTCCTCAGAGTCCTGCTGAGCACAAACATCCAGGAGGATCAAACACAGGTTAAAGCAGCTCAGGAGGACTCAAACATAGGTAATGAGTGCTGTTAGTGCTACTAGTTTGACAAATCCGAAACAGAAACTGACACTCTTTTGACAGTTAAGCCCTTTTTTTCCACCGGACTGACATTTTCACCTGGGTCCTGCACACACTGGTCAGCATTTCTGGCCCAAGCCCATAGCATTTTTTCATTCCATTATCAATAGATTTTTTAAAATAAATACCTAAAATAAGGATAAGATATTTTGACAGTTTATTCTACAACATAAAATACACCAATAAATGCCCCTTTTTAACATTACAGTATGAATTAATTAATTTTATTTTATGTATATATATATATATATATATAATTATTTATTTAATATATATGTATGTACTGTATCTATAAAGATCCAATTTGTTAACATTAACATTGTACCACTGTAATATTTATTTATTTATTTTTTTTTTTAAGGGAACCTGGGTGATGCAAACGTATATATAAAAAAAAGTAAATAAAAAAGACATAATGGAGAGGTGAAATATTTTCTATGATTTTACTGTTATTTTATAGATTATTAAATGTGTTGTGTATGCATGCAGTGCTATAGGTTTATATATCTATAATAGGTTTATGTATAACAAATAACCACAAAGTAAGACTTCCGGGCTGATCCTGCATCTTTATAAACACTTCTTCCGATTCTGTAGGGATATGTGTTATAGTGGATCAGTGCTGCTTGTGCTTCTCCTCCTTGGCTCTCCTCCACTTCAGCTTCTTCTTGATGAGCAGCAGGTCGATGTAGACGGGGTATCTGAGGACGGTGGAGGCACACAGAAGACCTCCGTGAAGAGCCCCGGCGATCCCACAGCTGAAGATGTCCTGGCCTGAAACACACAAACACCTCAGATACTCACGGCTTTACAGGGAATTAAATATAGAATCCCCTGAATATTAAAGACACAGCTCTTTTGTCTTTATTCCAGCCTCTAGGACTTCTATAAACACCCAGCAGCTGGAGTCTGTACCTGACAGGTAAAGGTTTTTGACAGGAGTGTTGCATCGGTTCCGGGCCATGGCCTCTGGGTAGAAGCGCTCCAGATTGTGGTCAGCAGAGTAGATTGCCCCTCGGTTACAGCTCAGATAGTGCATGTTCGTCAGAGGAGTGGCGGCCTCCTGAAACACCAGCTGAACACACACACACACTCAGTTATATATTTTCTATCGCCCTATACACCAACCCTACACTAACCCTTCCCTTTACAGACGACTGCTTTTTATTTTCTCCAAAAAACACCTCACTCTGTGTGATTTTTAAGCTTAGGAGCTAAAAAATGCCCCCAAAAGATCAATATTTGCTGGTGTTTCTAGTCCAGTGCATCAGTAAAGACACTGATAACGTTACAATCAACTTCTGTTTGAGGAAAGATACTTTCAGCAACAAATTAGGATATGAAAAATATAAAAGTGACAAAATGTCACAGTATTACTCTTTTACAGTACTTTGACAAAATAAATGTATTCATGTTGTTATTATAAATGATTCATTGAGTATTTTATAATATCATTAATGTACAGATTCATTCATTTTATCACTCAGATGAGTATTATTTTAGCATCGTTGATTAGTGTTATATTTTTTGTTTTAGTCAAAAGTTTTATGATGTTGAAATTCATATTTTTATTTTATTTTTTGTATCTCTATAGATATTTCTTATTAAGCTTGGATTTAGTTTTTCAGATACAGTTTATAGTATTTATTTGTTTTAATTTCAAGCAATTAACCAGTTGTTATAGTTTTAGTATTAGTTAACAATAATGAAAACAGATGATCTCAATCTCCATGCCATGTAGAGTTCAATACTAAGTGCCTGAAACGAAATAATCATATGTTGACAGCAACATCCAGTGACTAGCTCTTTCTCAGAAACACCTTCAGAGATGCTTACTGCAGGACGTGGTGTAAAGCCAGCCTGAAACCAGCCGTTGAAGCTACTCTCTGTGTGCATTATTCAAGGGTCAGGATTGGACTGTGAATTCTCCAAACGTATATTGCTTCAGTTAGAGCTGATGTCTTTTTCCTGTAGCTCTGAGTCACATGATCTTCTCAGTTCGGGTGCTTGCATTGAGATGAATGTGAATGCTAACAGATCACTTTCTCTGTCTATTATTTTTCTATAAGTTTTCAGTACCTTGTCTCTGAGCTTGGGGAAGTGTTTGCAGGCCCAGTCAAACAGACAGCTGGCAAATCTCATCTTATAGTTGAAATAATCGTCTCCTCTTTTCCTCACCCTGGTGTCTCTCCACTCCTCAAACCATTCGTAATTCACCATGGTCAGGATGGTCATACACGACTTGCCTGGAGAACAGCGCAATAGAATCATGTTTTACATTCACAGCTACCTTTACAATCACAAACAGACTGACATCAAAGTATGGTAAGAATTGACAAAATAAAAGCCTCACTACACATTAACTGTATGTAAATGTATGTTTTTCTTCATCAGTATTTATTTAAAAAGAGAGTAATGCAAAAAGCACACTAAAAAGGCACACTAAAGTGATCAGAAGCGCCAGTAAAGGCAAAGAAAAGATTCATATTTCAAAGAAATCCTGTTCTTTCAAATTTCCTTGTTACAGTTTCTACAAAAAATATTGTGCATCTTTGCTGAGCCGGTATAGTGCATGAGCGGCAGTGGTCAGCCGATGGTCAGATGGTACCTGGGTGCCGGATCTGTGACGTGGGGTCTTTAGCTGAAGGGAAAGTGATGAGGGCCATGGGAATGTTCTCTGGAGCTTCGTCTTTACTCATACTGAAGAACTCATCCATCCTGCGGGTGAGAAGTGCTTTACTTCACTGCCCTTATCATACAGCTCCCTCAGAAAACAACACCAGAGTACAGCGAAGCTTGGAACGGACTGGAAATGTGTTTTTCCACAGGCAGGAGATAAGCATCACTTCTTGGACTGAGAGCACAACCCATGTCCAGACAGAAGTATGGCAGCAGGCCCAGAGAGAGAGAGAGGAATGAGACGGCCTACAGCACTACCCAGTGTTTGAGTACAACTACTGCAAGTCATTCACTCACTTTGCCTTTACTTGACTTCCATTTGTTGCTCGACTCATGTCAGACACGTTTCGTTTCTTGAATGCATAGCAAACGCCAAAAAAGAGTGTCTGTTTCTTTAAAAAGTGCATTGTTATGTCAGGTTCGTTTTACTTAAAAGCATGCTTGCAAGATCATTAGGTTTTAAGGATATGCTATTGTGATTTAAAGAAGTTTCCCACTTTCCTAACATACTAAAGCACACCTAAAGCAGCAGTTTATCATTTTAACTGTAGGGTGGTATTACATTTCAATTTAATTCAAATTAGATGTCTTTAATTGCAACTTCATTATCGCAACTGTGTAGTTACAAACAGGTTTCAATAGACATTAAATAGTAAACGGGTATATTGTTTTTGCACTTTTATAAAATATAGATCCTACACGCAACAATATAATATTGCTAAAGTAGGATTGTATTGTAATAAAGTATAAAGCTGTTACATTTTAGATCCTGTTTAGTTCCTCTTTTTCCTTATTTGGTCCTCTTCCTGTGTTCCCTAATTTTCCTTCATTAGTTTCCACCTGTGTTAATTAAACATCTCGCTTGCTCCGTTGTTTTCCTGTCTTCGCTTTCTGGCTAGTCTTGTGCAAGATTAATGTTATTTTCAGCGGTCCATGTGTATTGATGCTCGTTAAAGATTCTCTATGTTTCTTCATTGATTCATTGTTCTTACTACAACCACGACCTTTAAACCTCTTTAGATGATATATCTGTGTTTATATTTATGTGCTAGGCAAATATAAATGCGTATAATTAATAATACATCATGTGTTAATATTGTAGTAGAGCGTTGCGACTGGATTCTTGTGTAACAGCACCCGTTTGAAAACAAGACGATGCATGTCAAGAAAGATTGAAGTTGTTTGATACTGACATGGCGTCCATGTCGTTGGATCTGAAGAGCCAGATGCTGGTGGGCACGATTCCTAACTCTTCCTGCGTCGCGTCGAACCCCGAGAACAGCAGGAACGAGGCTTTACCTGGCCTCATCATGTCCAGACGACTCTGAATCTCTGAAAGACCGGAGAACAGCGCATCAGTCATCTGTCACCAGCACTTAGAGATGAGTTCCTGCAGCACACAGGTAATGGTCACCTGGTTTGACTTGTATTTCTGGAGGTAAGAGCTTCTGGAAGGTGTTGAAGATCCCACAGTTGGAGATGATGACAGGAGCCCTAATCTCCACATGTTCATCACCTTTCTGCACCGTCACTCCTGTCCATCAGACCACGAGACCGTTAGATCAATCACACACAGCTCAGATGTTTCTTCTGCTGTAGTGTGTCCATGGGAAACATTCCTTTAATAATCCAGTGAGATGTTTGAGATCTGATCCGATCATCATCAGTCTGTCTGGAGAAACAGAACAAACTGAGACAGACGGTATCTTTCTTGAAGCGTCTCGGAGACACAGTTCTTCTGGACTGAGTCTTTGTTCTGTTTCCTCATGTCATACCAGACAGACGGATGATGATCAGATGAAATGTAAAATAATATTTCCTACACACACACTACAGCAAAAGATTACAGCTGACCATTTTAGCTGCTGGAAATACTAGTATTTGAATCATTTTGGCCATTACTGCAGTTTTAATCTGACTGACCGTAAGCAGCTCCGTTGCTGTCAACCAGGATGCGGCTGACCGGAGCTCGGACCAGAACGCTGCCCCCGTGTTTCTGAATGACTCTAGTGATGTGGAAGGGGATCTCACTAGCGCCTCCTTTAGGGTAATACGCTCCGCGCTTGAAGTGATGCAGCATCAGAGCATTGATCATACAGCTGGAGTCTTTAGGAGGAATGCCTGGAGAAAAGCGTGTTTTCATCACATGGTGAAACAGATCATTTGATTTGTATTGCATCATAAGGGAAGCCTCACCGTAGAAGTAATATGAGAAGATCATGTGCAAGTCCTTGTTGCTGGTCAGTCTGTTGTTGACCTCTGTGGCATTGAGGCCTGAAAGACGAAATATGGACGAGCAGAAGTCAGCGATGCCACTTTTGAGCAGAAACAGAGCTAACCACTGAGGAATCAGCTTTAGGATGGCCAGAAAGGGAACCTTCCTGGCTGTGACCTGAGGACAACACCGAGCAGAAGAGAAGACCACTGTGACAGGAATAATGAGCGTAAGGGGTTTGGTTCTATTTTAATTTTTCTTAGATGTAATTTAATTTAATCTCATTTCATTCCTTTTTATTTTGATTTATATTTTAATCTCATGTTTAATTTATTTTTAAAACATTTTTCATTTCATTTCATTATTTATTTAATTTATTATTTCATTCATATTTTTTATTTAAAAATGACAGAAGTACGAGTCACAAGTACGAGATAGATGAGATCTACCTTCATGATCTTGAAGAACTCCTCCACAGCTTTGACATCATCAGGAAAGTACTTCTTCAGGTTCTGCTCCATCTCAGTCTTGCCACTCAAGATGGCGTAGTCTCTCCGTTTCCCGTCGTCAATCACGATGCTGTCGAAATGCTGCGGCAGCTGCACAAACTCCACCTGACCCTCTGTGATTTGGTCAAAAGCGACCTTCAGCAGACCATTTTCATGCAGCTGACCGAAGTAGTGGAGTCCTGTAGAATTACACAAGCTAGATTTAAGCACCTAGACTATTTGATATTGAAGCATCAAGAAACAAGACACCCACTAACCTTTACCTCACTAACACAGAAATAAAATATTGCATCACAGGTGAGTTGCACTGGTTTATAAAACACATTTCTAATGCAAATAATGCAAGCAGCAATTTTTGAGCATGTTCGAGTCCTTTTGAGGTTGTATAAGGCAACCTGAATGTATGGCTGACACTGAAGCACATCGAAAGTGGACAACAGCCTCACACACACACACACACACACACACAAATTAAATGGCTAAACCATTATATTAATAGAAACACACAGACACACGCCCCTTTTTTAAATGACCCTATTATAGCTAACCGTAGTAATTCAATCTTTTTTTTGATCCAGAGGGTTAGATCCAGATTGAGCGAAACATACCTGAGACTAGTTCGAAAAAAGTAGGTTTTTAACATTTTTGTGACTAATTAATGAATGGTTTGATTGACAGCAATGATTCTTGAGGCAAAGTTGAGATTTATCATATGACATAAAGATTTAATGTTTGTGTGAAAACATGAACATGTTCTAAAGTTTGAGATCATTTTCTATAGAAATACTGTGTTTTGAGGCACTTTTATAGCGCCACCTATGGTCCAATCTACATGAAACTGTGTATACGTGTTAAGAGTCATGTGACACATGTTTTCACCAAGTTTCATAAAGTTTAGTCTTTATAAAGCCTTTAGGTTTGTGCAGCCGCGCCCCATTAATAACTGAGCCCATGATAGCTAACCAAAGGACAAAATTCAACATTCTTTTGATATTTATTAATCTAGATTATTTCTGCAGTGGTTTGGACCTAGCACTAGTTTGGAAAAGTGGGTTACGGATGTAGCTCAATTTTGCCGTTCACTGATGGACTGGAGCGCTGTGGATTATTCTGATGCTTTTATCAGAATCTCATTCTGACGGCACCCATTCACTTCCACTACTGAGCCATCCTGATCCTTATCCTGATCTGGGATGGCCTGCGGGTGAACACATTAATTGTAGTTTTGGGTGAACCCTTTCTCTGGTCAGGAGCGGTACAGACCCACGTCGAACTCGAAGCCCTTCTCTGTGAAGGTGTGACAGCATCCTCCGGACACGTCGTGTTGCTCCAGAACCAGGACTCTCTTCCCTGCTTTAGCCATCGTCGCCGCAGCCGTCATTCCTCCGATCCCGCTGCCGATCACCACCGCATCCAGATTCTCTGGAATCCTCTCCCTGGTAAATCCTGGAAATACACACAGCAACTGTGTTTTATTGTGTCAGAAAAACTGAAAAAGTAATAGTATGGTTCAAATCTATTAACATATTTAGGGTACATCAGGTAAACTGGGCCAATTTTTGGTAAATCGCTTGGTAAAGATCCAAAAAAGCACTTAGTGAGACCGATTTGTGTTTTTATTTTTAATATGGTTTGTTTTCAACATGGATATGCTGAATTAACTGAATAAATTATTATTGGTTAGGCGCTATAACTTTTCAAACCTCAGTTGTTGCACATCGTTTGGCTGAGCAGTGTTCAGGTTGAAATGCACAGGAAACCAGTCATTTCTGATAACACTTTTCATCAAAACTGTTCATCCTCTCCTCTTTCCACAGATTGTAGTTTGGCCTTTCTTTTTCTCCCTGTTTTATCTTTGTGTCCTTTTCTCTGGTCCTTGCTTCTCCTCTCTTTTCTCTCTTTCTGTCGTTTCCTCTGCATGCCTTTCTCCTCACCTGTTCTCTCACTTCCTGTCTCCTCTGCTTGTCTCCTCTCTCATCCTTTTTCCTCCTCTCGCTTCCTTCTCATTTGCCATACTTACTGTATTACTGTGCGTGTGCCTGTGTGTTTGCACGCATGCATGTGTACGTGCAACCTGTGCGGCTGTGTTTCGGTCGGTATGTGCGTGTACTATTTGTGTGTGTGTACAGCACTATTTCTGATTTATGCCATCAAGACATATATTATGCATCATATTTTTATGCCCATGTTTGTTTATTTATAGAGTTATCATCCTTATAATGGTTAAGTTATGCCAGGCTACTTACCATGCAGCTTTTTGATGCAGTCTTGATTTGAATTATTGCCCCGCCCACCATAGCAACCATAAACCCATCAAATCACCCGTTACTTGTCAAGCTCAGTTATGACAACAGTGTGAAATGCTTTGCAGTGATTGGCGCTGGGCCCCCCAAACCTTGTCCCATTTTACCTGATATCAATGAAAGATAACTTACTCATGAAAAAATTTAAATTAAACTCTAGTTGTGCTCAATTCACATTTCTTAAAGTGCTCCTATAATGTATTTCTGAAAACGATCGTTCATGCAGCGTGTAACACAGCTCTATTGAAGGAAAGAGTGGATCTGAATCACTGAAACCAGTCGTTTGATGTTGACGTCAAAATGAAATATTAGCATATTCCCTGCCTACTTGTTGATAAATGAAAAAGTAACCTCTAGGTGAAATCCACCAATCACTGGAGATTAGAGTCACGTAAAGGAGGAGTTAGGAAATATCAGTCGTTTTGGAGTCGTTCAACAAATAAGGTGAAAAAATAAATGCATATTATAAGAAAATGAAAGTGTTTTTTGAATGCATGTCAACCTGCTGTTGGAGATTCCCAACACCAAAATATGAACTTTTCACTTTTCACTAATATTAATTCTAAAATGTGTTTTAATGTCACTTTTGATGAGGATTGTTTGATCTTTAAATAATATCAGTCTTTAAATGCAAGATATTTAAAGTGTTGCGATACTTCCACTTTAGCACAAACAAATAAACTTAATACTTCAGTTCTAAGAGAACAATTGCAAAGTATTTTGTGTACATAAATGTAAAAATGTATACTTAGCACTATACTTAGCATGAAATAAATGTGTTTCAAACACAAGTATATTTATGTGTCACTCATGCAATCTCAGCAGAAGCACAGCAAGAGATCTGGGAGTGAACAGTCCTGATCCGAAAGGTTGGAATATTATGAAAATGCCTGATAAGGAGTTCTTATGGCCACAAAATATGACCAAATACAGTATTATCTGTCAAAAAGTGTTATCACAGTCCGCTAATCTAATTAAGATACCAGCATGGCCATTGACACACATCTTAATTGTTTTACAATTGGATTGACAAGACTTTACATAATTAGATTACCTTAAACAGTTTACATGTGCCTAATTTCTAAAGTAATAAAGGATATGCACATTCATTTAACTTTGGTGTGTTATTTAGTATTACATTATATATATATATATATATATATATATATATATATGTGTGTGTGTGTGTGTATAAGTACTGGATTGCAGCTGATTATGACATGAGTTTCAGCAGAAGTGAGTTTACTGTAAACGCCTGACAAACAACAGAATTATACAAGTTTGCTTAAATTCTAAGTGTGTCAAGCAAAGAAATAATTAACTAATTGCATATAAATAAATAAAAAAAGTTAATTTAATTTTAAATATCATGCATTAAAGTGTTTGACCTTCTGAACATTACATTCAGGTCACACTTAAATCATATATTATTTCTGTAATTATTTAATTATTGTTTTTTTGTTTTGGATTTTTATAAATGGAACAATTTTGCTTCACCATACAAGCAGTTATGTTTATTATAAATGGCTAATATTAATTATTTATCCATGCTCATAAAAAAAAAAAAAAAAGAATAATAATAATAATGTGCCCTCATAATATTTAATCACAAACATTGACGTCCTCTTTTTTCAGATGATATGAACACTGATGTGAGGGACAATAACTTAATAATTAATAATAACGACAATTATTTGAATAAATGCTCAGATGTTTGATTGGAAATACATCTGAGTGGAGAAGAAAAGGTTGCAATGGAGACTATTAACACTTCACTGTGTTTGCACTTATCAAGAAGGCTGTTCTTCAGGATGTTTTTTAAACGATGTCATATGTGCTGGCTCACAAGATTAGCTCACATCAGATTGTCCATTTGCTTTAAAAAGCTGCAGATTAGCAGAACAGGCTTAAAACACTCTCGGGTCACTCGGAGGTCAAAGAAGCATTTAAGCATCTAAAGAAGTCCGGCAATTCACCTTGTTTGAGCACTCTGTCTCTCGTCTTCTGGTCCAGCTCTAAAGGTCCTGCAGGCCTCAGAGAATCCACTGAAAACGGACTCGGCTTTCTCATCAGAAACCAGAGCGTTCCTCCGGCCCAGATCAGCACAAACAGCAGAAACACCAGCAGCCACATCCTGAATAACTCTCTGCTCAGACCCAGACTTCTCTGAAGCTGAAGCTGGATCCAGAGCATGTGTGTCTTCTGGCTTTATATACAAGCAAGGAGCAAAGGTCTCAAAGGTGAAGCAACACTCGTAATCGATCGAGATAAGAGCTGTAATATTTAATACAAGCTTTAACCCTCATACTGATCCACAGCAAATATTTCTATTAGAGATAAACAATGAACAAACGCTTTATTTTGTTCCGAGCACAGTGAACCCACTTCTAGCATACTTGTAATGTTTTCTGAATTACACGAGAGAATATTAAAACACTAAACATTAATGTTAAAGAATAAGAGAGATGTTAAACTCGTGTCGTTCCAGACCTGTGGCAGATGTTTTGAAGATCGTTGGCCACTGAACAGTTGATGATAGCCACTCATTTTTCTCCCCGTGCAATAGAAAGTCATGCAGCCATCGATTCTTATTCGTCTTCTTAAATGTTCAACAGAAGAAAGAAACTCATACAGGGTCACACAAAAACATTAGGGTGAATAAATGATTGAGAACATGCGATGAAACATTGACCCAGAAGTTCTGAGAAATACATGACTTTGGCTTTATTTTATGTCCTGAATATTTTTTCTAAATATATAGGGACTTAGTATGTGTAGAGTATCTTATCTGTGTGGAATAACACACACACACACACATATTTATATTCACTGAAGAAACTCCAAACGTTCATCAAGCACCTCAGATTTAATAAAGGAGAACTGTTACTTAATCAGAATTATTATGAATCCTGATGCTGTGTTCGGCAAAAGACTTGATCTTCAAGATGTTTTGTTTTTATCTTGTAAAATTAAGCAACAGTGTGGAACTTTATTCTTTAAGTTATCATGAGCAGATAACATAATTAAGATAAGACAAAAACATCTTTGTGCGTGTGCTGTGTTTATGACTTTATGACTTTATGACAGACATACACCGACAGGCCGGAATTAAAGTAACTACAATCAGTCAGCTTGGGCTTTACATTTATGCACCAAGCTCTCACTCCTGTAGTGTCTCCATGTGTTCTGGGGTCATAGGTGTAATGGTGTTTGTACTGTACAGACTGTATGTGGTATTGTCCTACACTGACCC